>CM075191.1:12745554-13058054 GCA_037577475.1 Chaunax sp. Z400 | reverse complement strand
ACCAAAGTGTCTGTTTAAGTATCGCTCCTTTTAAAACCATATATATTATTTTGCTGTGTAATTTAATTGCCTGCACCAAGGGGGTTATTTTTGTCATCACAGTTTCTGTCTGTTTATGTGTTTGTTAAGCAGAACATTGGGTTTCAATGTAATTTTGATGAGGCCGTTGGAATGGAGAAGACGTCATTAAATTTTCCAATTTATGTGTCAGTAGATCAACAAACAATAATGATTATGCAAACAGTTTGTTACATCCACCAAAGAGGTAATGTTTTCACTGGCTTTGGTTTGTTTGCTTGTCTTTTCTGTCTGTCTGTAATTACACAAAAAGCAGATGACAGATTTTCATGAAACTTGGTGGGAGGGGTGGGCATATGGTAGGGAATAACCCATTCAATTCTGGAGTGGATCCGGATAAAGGGGCAGATTCAGGAATTTTTTCCACCTTTTTGAACATATAACAATAGGGCTTTTGTTATTTACACTTAAACTACATGACAGATTACTGTGAAAGTGGGTGTAAGAGTGGTCATTGTCCAAAAGAAGGAACAATTGAATTTTGGAGAGGGTCTGGACAAGAGGACAAATTCACAATATTTTTCCACTGTCTTTAACTTTGAACCCTGGCGTCCATTTACATGTCCTGACTGTTGAGCCTATAGGGTTCTTGGGTGCCTTTATAGTTTTAAACATCATGTAATTGTTGCTCTTCATAAATTAGTTTCGTTGCACAAACTGA
This sequence comes from Chaunax sp. Z400, assembly GCA_037577475.1. NCBI lineage: Eukaryota > Metazoa > Chordata > Actinopteri > Lophiiformes > Chaunacidae > Chaunax > Chaunax sp. Z400. Next base: position 13,057,315 of record CM075191.1, on the reverse strand, counting down.
GAATCCAACTAACATTTTACAATAAAAAAGACACAAGAGTCTATTTCTGAGAGTGTGTCAAGACCAAAACAGGTTTTTGGAATTCACTTACTTTGCTTGATGAGCATGAAATAAATAAATCAGAGTTGCAAACATGTCTCACAGCAGATGTGTTGACTTGCAATACCAGGAAAAGATACAACTGACCACATATAGGGGATCAACTGAACAGTTTTAATGACAACGTATTATTAAATATACATTCTGGAAAGCATATTTTAATTAGATTTATATAAAAATCACTTGTTGTAGTTTGGAGAAATAATGTCAATAACATAAATACAAGATAACCTGATCATGTCTGTTAAAAAAAAAATAGAGCAGGATTAAGAAATATTACAACACTGCAGAGAAAACATCCGGTTAAATGTGAACCCGCACAGAAACTCTATCGCTTTAACAGCTATAATAAGAATATTATAAGAATGTGGTGTTATTTTCCTGTGTCCCCTCCTAAGGAATGAACACAGAAAACAACTGTTCGCATATGGCTCTGATATTAAAATGTCACAAAGTAATCTACAGGTCTCATCATCGGTGCTCATAAAGAGGTGGAAGCGGAGGAGGAGGAGGTGGGGTGGGGCCTGGCTGTGAACACAGAGGCAGACTGTGGTCACTGACCGGAGACTGTATTGGCTTTCATCCTACTCAAATCAGACCGCATGTCTGACCCAGGGGTCCGACTGCAAACTGCGCTTATTTCCCTGGTATTTCATAGATGGAGGTGTGCTGTCGTAGTGGATGAGAATGAAAAAATCGGCCAGTATATTTTTAAGGATTTTCGCTCATAGCCCGTTTATGGTAGACAGCAGCGGGTTTGCCCATTCTGTATTATTGGAACGAGAACTCCGCGGCAAGCTATGTGAAGAGCAGATCGCCTAATAATTCTTATTTCACACCCTGAGGAATAATTATGAACAACGCGCAAGATATGTCGCCCGATTTCGTGTTGATGCGCCTGGTTACCGCAGCCGAGGATGAGCGCTTGGACGATGAAAATGGGAATCTACCGCCGCGACGAATGGTGCAAGTGATGGACAAGGAGGTCTTGGCTCACAGCGGCGTCAAAACGGATATCAGCCGCGATACGACGTCGAGCCTCAAGCATCCCAGCAGCCTTTTGAGCAAAGCTCAGCCGAGCGAAGAGGGCACGGCTGTACCTGACACCGGGTCGACGGAGAGCCGCGCTCCGCTGTCCGAACCTCCTCCGCCGCAGAGCCCCATGGAGGCCCACGACTTTGACATCGCTCCCAACCGCGGACTTCGGCCTCAGCTGCTGGTCTTCTCCAATATAATGCGAAATAGAGACAGGATTTTAGAATTAGACCATCGGAATCAGCCGAGTGACGCTTTGGGTTTGGACCAGAGCCCGGGGTCTGAGCGCTCCGGCAGGACTGTCAATTACAACAGTCCCGAAGATGTTCATCAGCGGCAAAACCTGCAGGACCGGACATGGGGAGCGCATCCGCCTGTCTCAGTAGAGATGCAGGGAGCGACGGAGCTCTGCCGCCAGCATCGATTCATCACATCTCCACCCGAATGGCCCTTGTTATCCAAGCAATGCAACCCTCTCGCCATGGTTGATTCTAAATGGGGATGCGCCACCAGGGACAGAGAGGGAGCCGTGTTCGAGTTGGCCAAACGGTTCGGGGAGCTGGGGGTCGGAGCGGTACCTAAGATGCTGTTCAAAGCAAGGGAGCTCCCGCAGTGTTCGTGTCAGAGTGCGCACGGGCCGGTAGGAGGGGGAGTAGAGCCCGGGAGTGACCCGACAGAGACCAGCGATGCTTTGTTAGTCCTGGAGGGGCTGGGGAGCGGGGAAGATACCTGCCTTGACATTAACTCGGAGTGTGATACCGATGTCGACAGCTTCCAAGCGGAGCTGAGTAAGCAGGTGGGGGGGATGTCTCCTCCGACAGCGACAGAGGCGGCGCCAACAGCGCATCTGGGCGCGCAGGTGTGCAGCCTCCACTGGAACGAAGCCAACCATGCCTCGCAGGTAAGCTCTGTGGATTCAGAGGTTGTTGCCCAAGTTTCCATTATGACACCTTCACCCGCACAGTTTCAGAGCTCCCCTCGGGCCACAAGCCCGGACCTGAGCCAGGCTTCGACGCCCGGGAAAGGGTCGGAGCATTGCGCCAGTGTGTCACGGACTCCCAACGGCTGTGCTGCTGGTGGTGAAAAAACACCCAAAGTTTCAGGGAAGTCCATAAAGGGCTCGTTGAAGATTCGCCTGGGTAAACTGTTCCGGACTAAAAGCTGCAACGGCTCCAAACACCTGCTGGATAAGAGGCCGTCAGTGACCTACTCAGTATCCTCCACCGGTAGTCTGGTGGACATGGCGAGCGCGGCTAGCACAGAGCAGGATGCAGACAGGTGAGAACCTAAACAGTCAATATTCCCCATGGTCATTAGAGAACATTAAACCAATTTTGCATAAATGGCACACAGAAAACAGTCAAGAGGAGCAATTAAGGCCAAGACTTGAACCATTACTATACTGCACAGTCTGCAATTGACATTTCATAATGATCTTCCTCTGTTGTGTTTGAATTTTAATTAGAAGATGCAAGTCAAGTGTAAGAATCATTGTTCATGATTATGATTTGCCTTTTCTCAGACAGACACAAAAAAACCAACAACTTGAACTACTGCATGTCATTGAATGCAGAGATTTCTCCCTTTGTGGGTTAGTCAGCATGCGGAAGGAAGGCTATGATTATAAAACATAGCTTTAGAAGTCTTGACTGCTTGAGCTGAGGGCATCAAACAGAAAAGTTCAAAAGTTACAGGACTCAAAACTGTATAAAGACACACACTCTTACTGAAAAGTTAATTTTCTGAACCTCTGCAACAAAGACTTCTCTGCACTCTATAATATGTTCCTTTTCCTCTTCCTGTCTCTCCTTCAGCCACAACCAGCCCATATTGACCAGGGCCCACAGTGCCTTCTCCCCCACCTCCCTCTCTGCCTCCCTCTCTGCTTTCACTGGTAAGCGCTGCTCACTGCTTTGGTCGTAACTCCCTCATAAATGATTTCTTTTCAGGGCAGAAAGCTCCCAGACTCTTTAAGCACACACAACTGCACTCCAAACTCTCCAATGAAGCGGCAAATAAAAATTGTTTTCATTATGAATTAATTGTATATTTGCATTTATAAAATAGGGAAGAAGCCCAAGGTTCCTCCATGGCCTTTTTTCCCCATCAAACAGTCTATAACCCATGACATCATTTGCAATGAATGTTTGACACTTTTTCTTGAAAAAAATCACCAAAAATGGATTCGTTGAACAATTAATCCATTGTTAAAATAGCTGATGATTAAATTTCCATCAGTCAACTTCTGAAATGTCAATACTGGCAGTGTGTTACATACATATGAGTTGCAAACTTAAGTGAATGTTGAAAAATTGGGTCCCTTCTCTCTATCTGTGAGTGTCTGTGCGCATGTCTTTTTTTGGGGGGTAGGTAGTAGTTGTCAATTAGTAGTCGACTAGTTCCAAGCGATTATTGATTAGTATTTTTCCTTGAAATGCCCATCCCTAATACTGGCACTATTTGCAAATTTAGCGTATTTTCCTAGCTCTGAGCAAACCCAATTGAGTCTAAAATATATGTGTGACTAGCTTGTTAGCTAACAAGATCATACAAGCCATTAAGAATGGGACTTTCAGCTGCCAGGTTTTTCTGACAGGGTATTTCATCAGTTACCTTCTTCGTGTATTGTAGTTCAGCTTCAATTGAGTCAGTTTTGCATTTTTGTCTTCAGGTTTTTCAGCCATCAATTGCAATGAATTTGATCTTTTTGATTATTTTCAGACAGTTCCTTTCGCCTTTCTGTAATATTTTGATCTCAGTTCAGCGCACAGCATCCACGCGCATTCTCTCCAGGGAATGCAATTTTCTAGTTTCACTTTGTTTTCCCCTCTTTCCACTGCCTTTCTTTTCTACTGTTACTTTTCCGGCTCCAGGTGAGACTGTCTCCCTGGTGGATATGGATATTTCGCAGCGAGGGGCGAAAACATGCTCTCCAACGCCTCCCCCTCCTCCGCGCCGAAGTCTCAGTTTGTTAGGTATTTTTTTCTCTCCTGTCTGTCTCTACTTCTATCTCCTCAATTTATTCATTGCACAGGCTCACACACAGACACAGATGATATATTATTGTAAATGATAAAAAAAAAAGAGTAAAGTGTTTAGAGCCAAAAACATTAAAAGAGTACTGCAGCATTCTCCTTAACTGAAGATGGTAACATGTAAATGTAAACAAAAACATGAACACTGTATCGATGAATATTAAATTAAGAGTGAAGTCTTTTAATTTGGTGAACTAAGGTGATGGTATGGAAAAACTTTCCTTGCTTCCTTTTCCATTTCTCACATCCTCTTTTTTCCTTTAACTCTCATTTCCTTCAGATGACATAGTTGGGCCTCAGCCTGGTCCTTTCCTAGTGAGTGTTATAGGTGCCTCCCTGCAGTCCCTCCCTCTGCATCTACCTCTTCCTCCTTCTCAAACTACCATCCAGCACAGTCTCAGCCTCAATGGTGAGAAATGTCAGCAAATCTATTTCTTAGCTTCCCGACACTAAACAGGAAGTCCTTGTGGAAGAATTTAAATAGACCAAATTATTTAGATATATACAAGTTCAGCTGAAATCTAAATGACTTGCTTTTGGAAATTAGTATGCTATATTAATGATGTTTGACTTTACCGTTGTGGTTCTTCTGGGAATATTTAATTACAAATAAGCCAAATTTGACATTTTATATATTCTTTTCTTCTCTGATAGCGCCACCTACATTAGTGTTCACTTGGAGCTTGATTTTTTTTTTGTACCAACTGGGAATTTGATTAATGTAAACTAAATGTTGAAGGGCAGGCAATAAAAAAAAAATTAGTTGTCATTATCTCTCAAAGCAAATTAGCTAAGTTGGGGGTAGGAAGATAGAAAAGGCCAACAAGCTTCCACTTTCTAAGTACATTACAAACTTAAAGGACAGTTGACTCCAAAATCAAAAATATATTTGCCTCTTACCTGGAGTGCCATTTGATAATGGAACTAGATGACGCTTTGCATGTGGTGCTCAAAGTCCCCCCCCCAAAAACAGCAATGTGTATTTCCAGAAATCATGATTGTCACAATCAGCCAGAATGTGAGGACCCAATTGCAGATACTACAGACACACTCAGACAGTTCACAGATTTAATATTCAAAAACCAACAAATAATTCAGGGTCACAGCCATAAAGACAGTCTGAAAAAACAGGCAACAGTATCCAAAACAATACATGGAGGCAAAATACAGGAAACAGTCCAAAAACCAGAATAGACAAGCAAAAATCACGAGGAATAATTTACAAAAAAGACTAGGAGATGGACAAACTGGCAACTAAAGAGGGGAAACTCACACCAAGACAATCTAGATGGATAAATAGCACCATGGGTCAATATTTGTTTCTGTTTGTTTGTCTATAAATATGTCGATTTGATTTTTAGGTTGACTGTCCCATTAAGCATGATGGATTCTTCCATATGTTGATAAAATATTAATTCACTCACAAATAACATGACTTGAAATAAGAAAGACAGTGAAACAATCTTGTATCAGCATTTATACTCTGTGCATTTTGTTCTCCATCAACAGCTGCCATAAGAAATGTTTACGACGCTCAAGGCCTCCATAAATATGTCCAAAAATAGTTTTATCCTTTTTGAAGAAAAATATGCACAAAAGCTGAAGAGAATTTACTTTTTTCCCCCCAATATTCTTTCCCTGATTTAGAGGCCTTCCTCCAAGCCCTTCCTCATTCAACCTCATTGCAGTCTGATGCACCGCCCACTTGCAGACAGGCTCCGTCCCCCATGTTGTGCGCCCTGCGGCGGTTTGAAGCCAGCAACTTCACCGCCAGTCTGAGAGAGCTGGAGAAGGTAAGACTTATATCAGGGAGAAAAATATTTCCTACATCCCATATTCTTTTACTATCATGTACTCTCAACAACATTATTTGATTTAAGTATTATAATTACATGTAAAATTTCCATGATATTTTATCAAATAAATTCAATATAAAGGGTCACAATTAATACAATGTGTCATGCTAAGTCAATGTGAATAAATCAAATAAATTCAGTGTGATTTACTGCCGAATAAGTAGAGGTAATAGAAGAAGTTCCCCTCAACCATATATGTAATAACTGAATGAACACATAAGGTTTATGCATACATTTAGTTTAGTTTACATTAATTTCACTTAATCTGACTAAGTTATTTAATTTATTCACATTTATTCGACCTGATACAAAAACATTTCAATAAATGTGGCACTTTAACTTAATAAAATTAGAGGGACATATAAATGTTATCAAAATATTCAAAATCAACATTTTGGGCACAATTATTTTTTGAGTGCATTTCTTTCATTTAGGTTCAGAGCATGTTGCATTCATGCTGACTGGCTCATTGTATTTTGTGCTGAGATGTTGCATATATTTTTTATAACATGATTATTTTTGATTAATCATCTGAATGTTTTCTCAATTAATCAATGAGGATTGTGGTCTATGAAATAACACTGAATTGTGAACAATTATTTCTAATTTAATTAAATAATAACAGTAATATTTTTTTTGCTATCTCAGTTTCATAAAGTCCAAGTTGTTGTGTTGAAATGTTTTATTTTGTCCCACAAAAGATATTCAATTTACATGAACTTTTGATATTTCCATTTAAAACTCAGCTTAACAACTGAGTGACTGGGACTAGAGAATGTTTGGAATTTTTATTTACTCATTTAAAATTGATTATCAAAACATTTGCAAATGAAATTATTGTTGATGGACTTATTAATTAATTGTTCAATCCATTCAGCTCTCCTCGATGTGATTTTGTAGTTCGGCTGAGTTTTGGCATTTCAGGATATTGCGACAGTTGATGCACTTATCTCTTCTTCTCTAATGATTTGTTGACTACATTGCATTCTGTCTTTAAAGTGAGCATATATATTATTCTCTATTATTTTGTCATTATTTTGAGTCAAGCTGTGTCTAAGTATAATAAAGTTCTTAGCTTAGCTTTGTACAAAGCATAGTAGCTATCCTAGCATCAAGAGTACATTTTGATAAATCCAAAGTGGGCTTACATGTTGTCATTTTTCCATTTAACACATTTTTTAAAAAAATAATAAAGAAATTTGGGTTTAACAAGCAGTTATTTGGGCATTGATGTAAAAGTAAACTTAGTGTTCCATCATTATTTAAAGCAAGATACTGAACCCCACTGTGAGTGTCCGTGTGAATGGTAATCGCTCCTGATGAGCAGGTGGTGCCTTGCATTGTAGCCTCTGCCACCACTTTATAAATGTTTCTGTGAATGGGTGAATGCTGACTCGTGTTGTTAAGCACTTAAGGTGGCATTTACCATTTTTACCATTTATGGTTAATAGGAGTCTTGTATCTCAGTTTGATTTGGTTGTGATTGACAGGAGGTAGCTCTTAATGTAACTGAGGAGAGCACCAAATATGTGTACCTGAGATGAATATGTTGAGGGTAATGGATGTTTCAGTTTAAAGGTTTTTATCAGGTACATGCACCATGGTTTGAATGAAGCAATCAGAAAAACACGCTGCAATAGTGAGGTTGGTTCTGGCAGGGTCACTTAAGGTTTTGTGGCTTCCTCTTCAGTGTGGCTGGTACTGGGGTCCGATGAACTGGGAGGATGCAGAGATGAAGTTGAAGGGGAAGCCGGACGGATCTTTCCTGGTCCGAGACAGTTCTGACCCCCGATACATCCTCAGTCTCAGCTTCAGGTCACAGGGAGTCACACACCACACACGCATGGAGCACTACCGAGGTGAGTCTCACACACACACACACATACACACACACACAATCTCTAACCCCACACTTATAACCCCCCATAATAAAACCTGATATACTCTCACTGAGACAGATGCTGACAGCTGATACATGCAATACACTATGGATATCTGCAAGGACAAGTAGGTTTTCACATGTAAGTGATTTCAATCAAGAGACACCAGTGAAATATATAGGGTTGTTTATTCTATCAGATGGTATGTGATATTTAGAGTCTCAGAAAGTCTTCGGCGCTTAGACTCTTCAGGGAGATCGAGCCCTGAGCAGTGGCAAGATATGTATACCCCCCAAAAAAGCCTCCCGGGGACAGGTGTTGAAAATTAGCATTTTGCTAAGGGCAGTGCATCTGGGGCCTGTGCACGGTTAAATGTTGCAGAGCCAGTGTTACTGTATGTCCATGTCAAATAAATAAACTAAACTAAACTAAAAATAAGTGGCACAAGCCCCCCCTAATGCTGCGTTCACACCGAATGCTACTCACATTAATTTACTTGCTTTACTCACAAAAAAGTCACTGCAGGACCATTTGAGTTTACTCCTGTCACTCTCGCAAGTAACACAACTGATACCAATATTTATATATGCGATTTACTCATGTTATCAACCATGACTGATGCAAACACAATTTCTGCCTTGTGTTTGTTGTTGAGGTCACAGATACACTGGAAAACCAAACATGGTCATGTCTGGGTTCACATTATCCAGAGGCTTAATGGCACAAAGCAATTATCGCAAAAATTGTCAATTATTTTACTCTTCGACAGTCATCTGAACAAAGGCAGGTTGCAGAAGGATAGTCATCATAGCATTGCTTAAATATTGTACTACCCAATATTGTACCACCATGATGCTTCAGCATGCATTATTGCAATGCAACTAAACTGTGATTGACTTCTTCACATAATGTGACTGACAACTGACCAACCCGAACAACATCTTGGTGAAAACACACTGTGTGCTCTAATGTGAATATGTTGAGCACCTCAGAAAACATGAGGTTTATACGATATCCATCTCCCAAACTGAACTGTGTAGAATCACATTGAAATCTGATCTGAAATCTGCATCATTTTAATAATTAATGGGTAACATGAAATGGCATCCACATGTGTTTGTTTGAGTACAGCGCTGAATTTTAGGAGGTTCCATGAAGTTGACAGCGATGTCACTGTCAAACAGAAGATCCCAAGAAGCGATACTTGTTCTCACAAGATAAAAACATTTCCCTTATAGGACTTTAGGGGTTCTGTAGACTTTAAAATATTAGTGGTGATAGAAATAAAAAGAATTCTCTGCACCCTCAGAGTGGCCAAGGCTGGTTGAAAGTAACTATGAAAATGTTTCATAATTAATGTGGGTATTATTTACACATGATAAAATGCTGCATGTCATATATAAAGGGAAACATTTCTTTCTTCCACAGGGACGTTCAGCTTGTGGTGTCACCCCAAGTTTGAGGACCGTTGCCACTCTGTGGTGGAGTTCATCGAGCGAGCCATCATGCACTCCAAGAACGGCAAATTCCTCTACTTCCTTCGTTCTAGAGTCCCAGGTAAATATAGGTCAAATATCTTCACGCAGCCTGGTCCGATCAAAAATGGATGTGAGCTCCACTTAGTGAGAAGTGCCTGAGAGAAGGAGGATAGGAGGAATGTATTGTCTGTACATCTGTATTCAGCCTGTACATGATTTTGTTATTGTGAGAATTTAACTCAATAAGTAATCTTAATCTTAAGTAATCTTTGGACCCTTTTTGGATTTAATTCTGTTGTTCATGTGATCATTGCCATTGAGTCAATTTTTGGATTTTGGCCACCACAGTACAATCTGGCCATCAATGACTCAGCAGGATCAGATCCCCTCAGAGCTGCCATTCAGAATCAGGGCCAACGGATTCACCAACACTCATTCATTCAACACTCTCAACCGCCATACAGTAGCTGCAAACCCTGCAGGGGAATTTCCAATCTTCTTTGGAGAACATGGTGGGCCCCTTCACCAACCAGGTACAACAGATGCATGAGGTCATTGCTGCCTCTGAGACAACCGCTGCTCCTGTGCAGCCTTCATCACAGAGGGCTGTTCCTGAGCTGCTCTCTTTTGTTTGAATTTAATCCATCTTCCTACACTACTGAGCGAGCTAAGGTGGCTACTGTTATTACTCACCTGACTGGCAGAGCCTGGGAGTGGGCCACAGCTTAGTGGGCTAGACAATCTGCTGCTTGGCAAACATACGTGGACTTTTCCTCTGCTCTCAGTCGGGTGTTTCACCACAACACACCAGGCCGAGAGGTAGCTAGGGGTCTCCTGAATCTCCGTCAAGGCAGAGCAAGAGTCACTGACTATGCTATAGAGTTCTGCACCTTGGCAGCCGATAGTGGCTGGAATGATCATTCTCTTGCTGACGCTTCTATGAAGGGTTTAGCCGAGGACATTAAAGACCACCTCACTCCCCTTGATCTCCTTGCTGACCTGATAATCGGTTGTTGGAGAGAAGGAGAGAGCACTCGCAGAAACGGATACCTCCTCCAGGCAACAGATGGCAGCACCAACTATGGAGGAGCCCAGGATTCTTCAGGTGCCACAGAGAGCACCCCTATTGCCCATAGTGATCTGGAGGTTCCTATGCAGTTGGGACGCCCTTGCCTCTCGCCTGAGGAGCGCCAATGTTGGGTCAGAGAGGGGAGATGCATCTTCTGTGGCCAACTCGGACACTTCCTGGTCCATTGTCCACTAAAAGACAGGGCTCACCAGTAGGTGAAGCATCTCATCTGGGTTGAGTATGTTCACAATACACTGCCTTGTTCTTCCTCTGGTCTTTTCCCATTCCCGTGTGCATATGGTTCTCAATCTCCGTTATTCCTTGAGGTTGAGAAGGAAGTCGGGGTTCCTTTGGCTCAGACCATCATCCGCTGCCACAACCGGATTTGCAGAAGAGTTCGGCAAATGCAGGTCCCTTCATGATATGCAAGGTGATCAATCCAGTGGCAGTGGGCCTTCAACTTCCCATTTCCATGAGAATTCATCCCAGATTCCATGTGTCTCATCTCAAACCTGTCAAGTAGAGTTCTTTGGTGGACCTTGGACCTTGCCTGAGCCCTGTTTTTCAGATTTGATTGTATTGACTTGTGATTACCGAACTATTTTAAGTAAAGACTACATTTTTTAAGTTTACACACTGTGTCTACAAGTCGTGCTTTTGGGTTATATTCACTGTTGGTTCCATCCGGTCTTTTCATGGGATTTATTGACAATAACCAATTGTAGTTAATGTCCAGATCCCGGAGGACTGCCCCCAAAACCAATCGTTTGTGCCTGTGTCTCTCCATTCTTAGGAACAAGGTCTCTTCTCGTCACCCTTCAGTCGTGCTTCTGGGTCTTACTCACTGTTGGTTCCATCCAGTCTCAACATGGGATTTATTGACAATAACAAATTATAGACAAACACCAGCTTTATCTTTTAAAAGGAGATGATGTGAAATAAGACTAAATGCAGTGACACTAAGACTAATTGTGTATGTGTGTGTGTGTGTGGTTGCAGGTCTTCCTCCCACCCCGGTCCAGCTGCTACATCCTGTATCTCGCTTTAGCAACGTGAACTCACTACAACATTTGTGTCGCTTCTGTATCCGACAAATAGTCCGCATTGACCACATCCAGGAGCTCCCACTGCCCAGGTACTCAGCTAATGTAGAAACTATAACACAGTAAGCACATGTAAACTAAAACATTTTTAAAGCCATGGCCAACTGTTTCAGAATTTACTAAATACAAACTTTGTTCAGACCTTTGTCATTGCACAGTACTAAAAAATATTAACACATAATACACTGGGAAATTTGGCTGATCATTGGTTTTCTTTCCAGACCACTAATATCCTACCTTAGTAAGTTTTATTACTACGACCCAGAGGAGGAGATATACCTGTCAATCAAGAGCATCCAGAGGGTGGGAGAGCAAGAGGCCGAGTCACAGACGTAGCAGCAGGGATCTTCTCAACTCAAGTGAGTGTGGGTCGGGTTATTCTCAATAAAAACTGTTGCCTGACTTTGCGGGAAAACAGAAGTCTTTATACCTGTTCTGAACAGCTACATTGTCAGGTGAATAGCTGGATGTCACAGAGAGGGGGAGGAGGCTTACTTTTTTTTGTTTGACTTTTCTTTGTTTTTATGCATGCATGATGGTGAGTGGCATTAAAGACAGCATTGAAAACTAATAAGACAAGTACAGAGAAAAAGAGGAAGACCCGCATCTGATGCAATTAGAGGGTCATTTGTAACTTTGATCAAATGTTGTCTCTTCGTTATGATGTGGTCTAAAGCCTGACTGGAAATCCTCAAGTAAACTATTGTTATGTTGAAAATCACATCACTGATTAGTGACTGCTTTCCTGAGAATTCTAGACAGGAAGGGAAGATTAGATATAGTCAAAGAGAACACCCAGGCTCCTGACATTTAGTTTGACATTTACTGATAAGGGACCAAGAGGCACATCGTCTATAGGCCAATGATGAACTCATTTTGTCAGGATTTAATTTGACAACTTTCTTTGCCATACATTTTTTAATATCTGTAAGTGTTATTTGTGAAACTGACAAGGTTTGAGGTTCCAATGGGCTTTATTGGGAGATACAGCTGTGTATCATCCATACAGAAGTGAAATTATTATTTGGCTAAGTTGGAGCATATATAGTGAAAATAAATTATTCCAGTATCAAGTGCTGGGGCACTCCACAATTTACTAAGGAGTGAGGGGAGACATGGTTACCAATGGAAACATGAAATATCCGATTTGTAAAGAACCAAAACCACCAGATATACAAATATAGCTGTATGATATGATTGTAGAAATGTTGTTGAAACAAAGTTAACGTATAAAACTTAAAATTTAACAGCAATGCTTTGCAGTAGTGCAACGTGCCAACATTTATCCTGCGGTATTCTAGGCTATCCATATATATATATATATATATATATATATATATATATATATAGCCTCTTTTTTTCTTCTTTTTTTCTTACAGTACTTTACCATATTTTCAGAATTTGAAGCACATATGAAGTTCCACCATTAAACTTTTTAAGTGCTTTACAAATAAGGCACTTACAAAAAAATGGCACTTATTTTGTTTCATATGTTTGATAAACTAACAAACCTAACTTTGCTCAACACCTGTATCTCTGCCTAGGTTTCTATATGGAAGAATGATCTATTCTGTTCCGCCAGCATCAGCCAATCAGAGTCCCTGGAAATTTCTGTGTCCAGTTGGACTTGGATAGATTTCTCTTGATTTTGACTAGCAAAAAGAGGGATGGGTATTTGCAGTTGGAGGTTAGGAAAACTGTCAAGGATAAGTTCACATGCAGATGACTCACCTTCTGACGGACTGCAGAGTTTCCTGAACTTGCTGAACTGGACTTTTAAAACACAATGCACTGGTTAATTTGTACAACTGTTGTTTCCTGCCGTTTCCTTTTTTTTTTCTTCCAGTCTGGCAAAATTATGTTGTTTGGATTAAATGTTGCCCCCGAGACAGATATACACACAGAGGCAGGGCAAAAGAGGCCCATCATGTACCCTGCCTGTGTGTATATCTGACTTGTCTCTACCCGTCAGTTTTATTTGTGGAAACGCTCAGGTGTATTTTGCTCATTCTATTTCTCAGAGCCATGAAGCTGACTATTGGCTCAGCATTTTCTGTAAAAACAAAATAAAGAAAAACAAAAATTGTTGTGTAGCATCATTTTTTCAATATGAATTAATTAACATGATTGTCAAAACTAATTAGTGAGAAAATATTTCACTTTTAATTTTTTTAATAGAAAAAAAACGAAAATAGAATTCTTGGTGGCTCCCAAGGAAAAAAATTGTTTCAGTTATTTTTGAAAATGTAATTATTTGGTTAACATTTTGGTGATATTTTCCATAAATGTTATTTCTGAACATGAAGGTCTCCGTCCCGTTTAAACTATGTAGGCCTATCCCAGAATTGCCAACCTTTATCCATTGACCAGAAAATAAAATAAATAAAAAATTAAAGCTGCTGCTCAGCGATGAATCGGGACCGGGCTTTTAGAGGAGGAAGAAGAAGGAAGGGAGGAAAGAAGAAGATGTTTATTCTGCATGGGTCTTGAACTTACAACCCTCACCACCAGTGACACATCATTTTCATTTTGAACGATCCAGAGTGCTGTACACATGTCTATCCATGTAAGAGAAAGAAGAAAAGAAGAGGAAGAAAATGATGAAGGAGGAGACAAAAGACAAATACATGTGGGTTTGTCAGCAGAACTGTATAAACCATCATCATTTAAGTTCTTAAATTAAAAATATCTTTGAAATCATTTGTCTTTACTCCGGTGTTTCTTGCCCTGCATGTTTTAGATGTTTCCCTGCTCCAACACACCTGATTAAATGAATGGCTTATAATCAGGCTTCTGCAGAACTTAATGAGGAGCTAATGATTGGAATCAGGTGTGCTGGAAGAAGGAAATATGTTATACATGCAGGGCAGGTGGGCCACAACACAATGCCTCAGTGAATATAAGATGCTGGTCTGCATTCCAGCTGGGGCTCGAACTCACAACCTTAGACACCAAGGGCAAGTCATGATCTTTTTTTTTTCTTCTTTTATTATCAAAAAGTCCTTAGAAATAGTCTATATTAGCCATAATTGTTACAAAAGATAAATAGTAGTTAAATTTAGAATAAAATGATGCAAATAAAAATGTGTTGTGTGTTTGGATAAGCCTATTAGTGCGTGTGCATTTAATGTTTGTGTGCTTCAACCACGTCTGGGGATAGTGGGGGTCACTTGTCTCTGGCATTGTTATTTTGTGGGTCGGGGAGTGAAAAGTTTTGGAACCCCTGACCTAAAACATGTCTGTTTCATGCAGTGCAAAAGGTGAGCACCAAGCAACATCTTCATGTGCTCATTTGAGAACCAGACCAAAAATTTTATGTGCACCCCTGGTTATATTTATGTTTATAAAGACTGTTACCAAGCATCATCCGTGTGTCACTGAGAACCCACTGTGGTAGCAAGGGAGATTACTGCTGCAAGGAAACTCATCAATAGCTGAAACTTAACAATCAACAGGCCTCACATGACCCTGACCCACCATCTTAAGATATGTCACAGTAGCTTTTGCAAACTCACATTTTGCTGAGTTTACAGTGAACTTTCCCACTGCTAGTCATTCAAACTAAGCACAAATACGACTTAGATGATCCTCCCACCACATCATCCAAATACACAGCACAACCTTCTAGTCCATTAGCAACCATATTCATAAGTCTTTGAAAGGTAGCTGGTGCATTATGTCATCCAAACCCCATGACTGTATGAGAAAACAGGCCAGATCGTGTTATTAAAGCAGATATTTCTTGAGCTCAGTGTAAATGACACCTGCCAGTATAGCCTACCCCTTTAACAGATCAACTTGGTCAATGCTGTCCCCGACACCAGGCAATGGAAAGGAATCTTTATCACTGCATTGACTTTGCTAAAATCTATGTAACATCATGGTGAGTTATCAGCTTTTTCAACAACAAACATGGAGAAGCCCAACTTAGATATCCACATCATCATCTGGAGCCAGCTCGCTTCTTAGGATTCCTTTCCATTGTGGAATGGATGCTATTACAATATTCATGCTTCTAACTTCAAAGATAATGCCTACAATGTTTGGAATAAATAGTGCACATCAAAGCATTTTGTATTCAAGTAATAGATATTCCAGATATGCTAATCCAGAAATTTTACATTTATAGGGCTCATGGAAAATGTACTACTATGGGATACCAAATAATAATGCTAAAGACTTGCAATTAAGATCAAATTGTCACTGAAAATGTGCTAAGAGTTAGGTGCCAAATTGAAATATATTCAAAAGTGACAGAGATAGGGCCTAAAGAAAACTGGCATTAATTAAATGTTTTTCTTGAATAACTATCAAACCAATAATGATACCAATGGGATTCCAAATTCTAGGGGTAGGACTTTATAATCACTGAGCCATATTATGAGGGTTAAACTATCATGGGACTATTGTATGAGGGGTGGAAGTAACAAAAATTAAATAATAAAACTGGAGGTGATGAAAACGCACGTGAATTAACCGAGCTGCCTTGGCAGAAGTTTGTGCTCTTGAAGTGCTATCTAGTTTTAGTACTGTACAGTATGCTCTCAGCCAGAGCTTTAAAATAAACGTATAATCCGTTTACACCGTCTTAGTGCAATCTCTGTCATCCCACATGGAAGTCTGGTCGCCATTGTGAAACACTGGACAATTAGACAGAGTCACACACATCACTAAATGAACACACTCAATACTCAAAACGTTTGTCAGTCTTGTTTTCAAAGAACTGCCCCTCAAAATTCACATTGGTCATTGAAAACGTCAACAGACTATGGACCTATTGTAATAGAGCCCTAACCTCTTCGAGGTTAATCTTTCGGAAACGCCCCTGCCAAGCACAATCCCCAAATCCCATTGGTCAAATCGTCATCCATCCGCTCATGTACAAAATTACCCCATTGTGATTGGCTAAATTGAATTTCAATCACAAATACTTCTCAAGGTTAGTGGTCAACGTGGCCGTCATTTAACGGTCCTTTGTCCCTGGATTGGTGCAGCAGCGCGGGCGTATTCCTCCATGGGTTGGACTCCAAGGCTCGAGGAGAACAAATGTCGTCATGAGCGGTGGGTAGGAATTAAAACATTGGTGCTTATACCTTACGTTCTACTTCCCTTAACATTTTATTCGCGATGGACAGAAAAGCATTGAAAATGATGTGGTACAAATAAGTAGATTTTGGTGGGACTAGGTCAATTGAGGGAATCAAAATAAGCTATGCACTTCCGGAAAAGGGCTGCCTTTTCTGTAACGTTATCAAAGAGAGTTGTCTTACGAGCTACGCGTCAGCTAGCCAAATATGCTAGTATGAGCTATGTAGCTGTTCCTGTAATTGATTTTTTATTTTATTTGGACGTACATTCATCCCCGCCCGTCATTTCCACTCTACATTAACGCATTATTTGGCAAATAATGCCCACATCCAGTTTCAGTAGAAACAGACAGAAATCAGAACACTAAAGTAGACTAAATCAGCTTACGCTAGTTGATAGCCACTTCATCCTGGTAGTACATTGTCGGTATGGCTAGTTAGCTAGCTCGCTAATGTTAAGTGGTTGTCCACAAAATAGCAAACTAACAGTATGTGTTTGACGGCGGCGCTATCTCAGGCCACACTGTTATGCATGCATTGAAAACACTTGTGTAACTGGTTGTGATTGTAAAGTTGTTAAAGCAGTGCTTATTGTTGTGCAGCGACTCTGTAATCAACCACCTACCTTAGTATATCTTACAATGTATCTTTGGCAAAGAAGTCTCGGTAGGCTGGGGTCTCCACGTGTGAAAGTTTTTAGGTTTGACAGTAAAGCTTAAGCACCATTATCCACAGCTGAATTTAGAATACTTTAATTTAATTAGACAGCCCCAACAGAGGAAACAGTTCCTGTTTGGGTTGCTGTTCAGCAGACACAAAACTGAGTTTGTTTGTTTTCTGTCATGATGTAGTCCAGTGTTGACAGAGTAGAGCAGATGATGGATAAGTTTATTTTATTTTATTTTTTATACAACGTATAAAGCATTTAAGCAACGTTTTGACTTATATGTTGTTGTAATGAAGTCCAAAATTATGGCTTTCATGCATTGTTGTCTTATTGGATTCTTTTCTGTTTAAAGAACAACATTTGAATAACCCAGATGAAAAAAACGTGCCAATTGCATGATAACAGAGAAGCTTCTTTCCAAATGAGTCAAGATTTTCTAATCCAGACTAAGATGTTAGCCTGAAATCACATGACATTGCACAGATACAGGGTGACCCAAAATGTAAACATGGCAATGTTCATGTTATTTTCTAATACAATATTCTGTGTATTTTTGGTGCAGCTTGTGTCGTACAAGACGAATTGCAAGTTATTTATTTGTCCAAACAGAAAGTGTTTGCAGTGTGACTTGAATGTAGTGGTAATACTTAAAATCAAAAGTGCAAACTGTCTTACTTTAATGCTCATCAATGCTTAGATGAAACCATCGTCTGTTGCAGTTGGAGCTGATCTGTTAAGGATCAACCTGTGGCCTTCTCACTCTTATTGCTGGTTGTCAGCGCAGAGCTCTGTGGATGTCATGCAGTTACGAGTCACCTGCTGTTTGATTTCAAGTGTTTGCCAGCTGATGTACCTTGAGCTCACTGGTTTACTCAAAAACTACAAATATTTCAATTTGTTTAACACATTAATCAATGATGACACATGTTGAGTCTAACCTAAAAAAGTGGTACTTAAAACTGCACATGACAAAACATAATGGAAACAGACTGCTTAGCTTTAAAATTTGTCTTTTGAACTTGGATTTATTCCACAGCATAAACCTTTGATAGTGCTTTTGTTTACGTACTGTACTGCATTTCAGGCTATAATGACTTGTGGAATAGGTTGCTCTGCGTAAATGATAAGTGCACCACTTTACCCGGAGAACGGTCTCAACCTATTTTAGCCATTAGACAGCTTTGCCTGGTACATCAGATTTACTCTGCACTAACAATTGAGCAGCTTGTCCTAAATATACTTAAGGGGTTTTTAAAAGAAATATGCTCAATAATGTAGTCTTTTCCTAATATATGTTTTTGAGTGCAGTCTGGAAACTCCTACAGAATAACTACTTTGGAGTATTTGGACTGTGTGCCACTGAATTGGAAAACACAACAAAACAACAAACATTGAATTATTGGTGGGATTTTTTCATTAATTCTTCATGAGACGTGAGTTACTAATGCTGCACACGTGTGACGTCAACTCAGACAACTAAGTGCAGTTACTTACTGTAATTATTGACCTCATTTGTGCAAGTAATGGTGTTTAATGATCATGTGTTGATTACAGCAACACTTTGACATCCTTGTCTTTCTTAGATTTTTGTAGGACTGTCCTGTGATGTCCTTGAACATCTTAGCAACTGAAATTAGATGCCACAATCTGACTCTGCTGTGTCTGTGTTTTCCAGAACAACAGGACAGTATGGCCACCACGGTAGCTGTCAGTCCCAGTGAATACCTTCAGCCTTCCAGCACTTCCACACAAGTGAGTAACGGTCAGATGTCGTGTCCAGTATTCTGTCTGCTCAATAACCCACGATGCTTTCACGTTGCACACTTCAGACACAGTTTTGTTGAGAGTCATACTGAGCGACTTATTTGAAATGAATGACCCTCCTTCACAGGAGTTCAACTAAAATTGTAAGAGGTCCAGTCAGTCAACCCTCCTCTACTGCTTAGGTCCGGACAGTTAGACACCTACAAATATGGGGGCCATGCTTTCTCCCAGACTGAAGGAATCAGTTTAGTTCAAATCTTTATTTAAGAAAGTATGAAATGTTAACATTTTTACAATAAGAATTTTTTCCATAATTGATCTTTCACAAAATGTATCTGTTTTGGAACACTTCTTCTGTCCTCCAGGCTGCTTTGGTAAAGATACAAAACTATTAATAAACTCAAACAGGCAGAAATACATGCCTATACAGGACAAATATGTAAAACCAAGTGCAGCAAACTCTCCAGCTTTAAATTTGCATTACAAAGAAATTCCTTTCAGTCTATAAAAACATGTCACCCTCACAAACTTCATCTTAAATCACACATCAAAAGAAAGTCAGACAGTGCAAAAGATAAAGGATGGAAATGTTTCCAAAGAAATACCCAGCCCAAGTGAACTATCACTAACAAAGCTGGGATAATTTGCTCTGTCATGAGTGAAGCCTTCAACGAGGAATTGAAATTTCTGGAAAACAGGCAGACGCAGCCCAATCGAAATGAACTGATTCATTCATTTTCTGTAACCGCTTATCCTGTGTAGGGTCGCGGGGGTACTAGAGCCTATCCCAGCTGACTTTGGGTGGGAGGCGGGGTTGGGACGCTGTGTAAGATCTAAACAAAAACAGTATGCGATGATTTACAAATCATTGAAACCCCATATGTAAATGAAAACGGCACAAAGACAACATTTCTGATGTTGAAACAGAAAAATTTAATTGTTTTTGAAAATTTTATATTCATTTAGAATTTGATGCCAGCAAACACTTTTCAAAAAAGTTGGGACAGGGTCATGTTTACCACTGTGTTGCATCACCGCTTCCTTTAACAACACTCTGTCAGCGTTTGGGAACTGAGGAGACCAGTTGCTATCATTTTGAAAGTGGAATGTTTTCCCATTCTTGCCTGATTTCAGCTGCTCAAGAGCTGCACCAAACATTTTCAATGGGTGACAAGTCAGGATTGCAGGCAGGCCAGTTTAGCACCCGGGCTCTTTTACTACGGAGCCATGCTGTTGTAATACGTGCAGAATGCAGTTTGGCATTGTCTTGCTGAAATAAGAAAGGCCTTTCCTGAAAAAGACGTTGTCTACTTGGCAGCATATGTTGCCGTCCAGCATTAATGGTGCCTTCACAAAAGTGCCATGCCATGTGCACTAATGCACCATCACAGATGTCAGCTCTTGAACTGCGCACTGATAACAAGCCAGATGGTCCCTCTCCTCTTTAGCCTGGAGGACGCGGCGTCCATGATTTCCAGAAAGAATTACACATTTTGACTCATCAGACCACATTACAGTTTTCCACTTCACCTCAGTCCATCTTAAATTAGCTCAGTTCCAGTGAAGGCGGGGCGTTTCTGGATCTGGTTTATATAAGGTTTCCTCTTTGCATGGTAGAGTTTCAGCTGTCATTTGTGGATGCAGCAATGAACTGAGTTCACATATAATGGGTTTTGGAAGTGTTCCTGAACCCATGCAGTGATGTCCACTACAGAATCCTGTCTGTTTATAATGCAGTGATGTCCACTATATAGAATCCTGTCTGTTTTTAATACAGTGATGTCCACTACAGAATTCTGTCTGTTTTTAATGCAGTGATGTCCACTACAGAATTCTGTCTGTTTTTAATGCAGTGATGTCCACTACAGAATCATGTCTGTTTTTAATGCAGTGATGTCCACTATATAGAATTCTGTCTGTTTTTAATGCAGTGATGTCCACTACAGAATCATGTCTGTTTTTAATGCAGTGATGTCCACTATATAGAATCCTGTCTGTTTTTAATGCAGTGATGTCCACCATACAGAATCCTGTCTGTTTTTAATACAGTGATGTCCACTATACAGAATCCTGTCTGTTTTTAATGCAGTGATGTCCACCATACAGAATCCTGTCTGTTTTTAATGCAGTGATGTCCACTATATAGAATCCTGTCTGTTCTTAATGCAGTGATGTCCACTATACAGAATCCTGTCTGTTTTTAATACAGTGATGTCCACCATACAGAATCCCGTCTGTTTTTAATGCAGTGCCGTTTGAGGGCCTGATGATCACGACCATCCATTATTGGTTTTCAGCCTAGTTCCTTGCGTACAGAGATTTCTTCAGATTCTCTGAATCTTTTTATGATATTGTTACTGTAGACGATGAAATCCACAAATTCTTTGTAATTTTACATTGACAAACATAATTCTTAAATTGTTGTACTATTTGCCAGTGCAGTCTTTCACAGAGTGGTTAAGCCCTCCCCATCTCTACTTCAGAGAAACTCAGCCTCTCTGGATGCTCTTTTTATACCAATCATGTTACTAACCTGTTTCCAGTTAACCTAATTAATGTTGAGATCTTCCATCAGGGGTTTTCTTTTAGCATTTCGTAACTTTTCCGGTCTGTTGTTGCCACTGTCCCAACTTTTTTGAAATGTGTTGTTGGCATCAAATTCAAAATGGCCACATAATTTTCAAAAAACAATTCAATTTCTCATTTTTAACATTTGACATGTTGTCTTTGTGCTATTTTCAATTAAATGTGGGGTTTCAGTTGTTTCCAAATCATCACATTCTGTTTCTATTTACATTTTACACAGAGTCCCAACTTTTTTGGACACGGGGTTGAATGTGCAGACTCTGTGTTCCATCAAAACTAATGTGTTGGGACTGTTTCCTCCAGCAGGACACTCAGCCCTCTCCTCTGGCCCTCTTGGCCGCCACTTGCAGTAAAATCGGTCCTCCTGCTGCTCTGGCTCCTGTAACGTCTCCTCCAGCACAACCTCAGCCCCGCAGGCTCCTCCCTATAAAGCCGGCTCCAATCGCCCCTGCTCCACCCAAAAACCTGGGTTTCCTGTCAACCAAGGGCAATGTGATTCAGCTCCCTGCTGGTCTGGGCTCCACGACCTCTGGCAGTCCCATTGTACTCACTATCCAGCAGAGCCCGGCTCGCACCAACACCTCTGCCCCCACCAATATCCAGTACCAGGTGGTGCCACAGATTCAGGGTGCACAAACGATTCAGGTAATGCCACAGGGTGGTCAGATCCAGCTAATACCAGCCACCAACCACACCATCATCACCACTCCCATGACCATACCATCCGCCGCCACTCCAGTCACACCACAGAGGACTGCCATCAAGCCCTCCCCCAAGTTGCGCAAGCCCAATAACGCTGCTTTAAACATGGCACAGCTAACTGGTGGGCTCACGTTGCCACTCAATGTGGCCACCGGAGAGGCAGGCGGTACTCAAATCATCACAGAAACGGCAGCTGCTCCTCCCACTTCAGGAAAGGGACGACGAGGGCGGAAGAAGAAAGTGCTTCTGACTACTTCTGGCCCTCCTCCTCCTCCACAGGCTGTCTCCCCACCCCCAGAACAAATGGAGACTATCCTGATTGAAGCTGGAGACAACATCATTCAGGTACAGCTCAACACATACGGAGCTGTAGCAATATCTGATTGTGACTCAGTTGTGCACTTGTATGGTTAAATAAATGCACGTTTCATTGTTGACCTTGGGAGTCCATAGAGTATTTGCAACAAAATAAATTCAAGGTTCACTTACTAGTGAGAGAAAGTGAATCGAGCCAATTTGCCTAAAAAAAACTTCTTCTTTTTTAAATCAATGAAGAAAATTAGACCTGTTCTGAAAGTTGCAGCCAGAGTTTTAACTAATACAAAGAAAATGGGCCACCATTGGTTAAGACACTGCCCTGGTTTTCTGTGTCTTTTTGATTTGATTTTCAAGTTCTTTTACTTGTATATAAAGCTTTAAATTAGGGATGGGCATTCATTTTCAAATCTTTGAATAGTCATTAATTAATAAATCGATTAGAATACACAACTGTCGTTTTGTCATAATGATTACATTTCCCTTGTTTTTACCTGCGCCTGGTGGTAGTGCAGTACTGCCGCGACAAGGCGGCAGGAATACACCCACAGGTGGTTTGCAACCGCTATTAACAAAAGAAGAAGAACACAATACGATTACAAGGCAGGCAGCAGAATCATGCTAGCCGTAACAAAGGCCAATGTGGTTCTCCTTTAATTAAATGAAGGAAAATGAGGTACAGCACCTATGGGGAAGTAATGCACATAAACATAAATCTCTTGCTTTCGCCACTTACAGGTTCATAATGTTATTAAGTATCCAACAGCATGGAGAGGATCCTACAGAAACATGTCTCTCTTTGTATCTTCATCTGACTGGTTCGGTTTCAGTAGAAAATGACTTTTTAGTCCCTCTAGTCATAAGAATGTTCTTGAGCATGTTTCTTAGGGGTTAAAGTCATGTTTTGATCTGACAGAGAGATGATGTTAGTGAAGACGGGTGAACTAGTTTCACGTGTTACCTCCTTTTGCGACACTTCCACATGTCTCACAAACTGGGTATCCGTCCTCGAGGATAAATCCTTGTTGGTTTTTCAGATATCCAAAATATATCTGACCTATCTATCCCTCTTTATGAGGGTATTGAGATCAGTTATATCTGTCTGCCATTCCATTGCTCTTTTTTTAAGCAAATGTTCACGGTATGACAACCATTAAAGTTTATATCGTGGTATACCATGAAACCAGTAACCGCTGCAGCCCTACTTACCTGTCACTTATGGTGGGAAGGGATTTAGAATTGAGTATTTGCTTAAAGCCTCGTAATTTGAACTCTCCAGGATAACCTCTTGTGTCTTTGTTATTGCAGGCGGGTAACAACCTACTGATCGTACAGAGCCCTGGGCAGCCAGCTATGGTGCAGCAGGTCCAGCTGGTCCAACCCAAACCGGAGTCTCAGATGGTTCAGATCCCCCAGCAGGCCTTGAAGGTGGTGCAGGCTGCTTCTGCAACGCTACCACCCGTCCCACAGAGACAGTCAATCCCCTCAAGCCTGCAGGTCACTCAGAATGAACCAACACCTACACAGGTATCTACTCAGACACATTGCACTTTAAAATTATTGTGTGTAATGAAACGTTATCAACATTGACCTCTGAGTCATTCAATGCTGTTGTGATATGTAGTAAAACTACACCATCAACTACATGTTAATGCTTATTGAAATCACCAGTCCTAACAGTGTTGTGATTTTCATGGTATGATAACTGTTTCAGAAAATAACACAGTATCATGGTATATGGTACCTCACGATTATTATTATTAGTAGTAGTAGTAGTAGTGACCCGTAAAGGAATGAAAACAATGAAAGTTTTTTTTTGGGTTGAAGAAATGCTATATTATAGTGGCATCATTAAACCATTTTTGAAGTGGAAGCTCGATTAAAAAGCCTCCCATTTGAAAATAAATGATCCTTTTTGAAAAGAAATTAGGATATTAGTGATTTCTGTAAAGCAGGATGTTGCTGCCGGCGATGAGGAAAATTATTTCGGTAGCGCATTTTATGAGCTACATTTAAAAGGAAACTCTGGGGTTTTTAAAAAACATTTTTTTACCTGAGCCTTAAAATGTAATCCTATGGGGAAGTAGAACTAATGCACATGAAAGTAAACCCCTTGTTTTCTCCACTTACAGGCTCATAATGTTATTAAGTGTCTGACAACATGGAAAGGAACCTACAGAGAAACTGGTAACTGCTACAACCCTAATTGTAGCTAAGTTGCTTGACAAGGCAAAAACTTTCTATTATTTAATTCTAGATTAAAATTAATTTACTAGACACCACTCAGAGAGAGCCAACTTCATCCAAGGCATCTCAGTTTACCCATTATGTCATTGGACCGAAAAGCTGTAGTCCCATGATAGTTTTGCCATCATAATATGACTGCTTGACAATGAAAACCTACCCTCAGAATTTGGAATCACATTGGTGTCATTATTCATCATCCATGATATTTCAATAATGGCATTTTCCCCTCAGGATTGAGCTTCAGAACTTGATGGCCTCTTTCATGGCACATACCCCACCTTCCCACCCAGTTTCATGGTAATCCGTCGTGTACTTGACGTCAGACAAGAACAGTGATTGACAAGAACGTCCCAAAAAAGCCATATATCGCAATGTTACAGAAAGTGAAATAAAATTCCTACCCCTTTATTCAGATCCACTCCAAAACTTGTTGGAGTCTCCCTTGTCCTTGTCAAATGCTCAAACATCCTACCAAGTTTCATGAACACATGTCAAGTAGTTTTTGTGTAATCCTGCTGACAGACAGACAAACAGAGACAGATTGATAAACAAAAGTTAATGAACAATTTATTAATGGTTTTATATATATATATATATTCTCTTATCTTGTTTTTTTTGTTGTTTTTGCAGCATGCTTTTTTTTTTCAACATTTACTCTCTAATAATGCTTAACTTTATTTGGTTTTTGGATTATCTCAACAATGTTTCAAAACTTTGAGGGAAAGTGGGAAACAAGCAAAAACCCTAGTCACACTGTCCAGTTTCAATAACACCTCAGAAATTCAATTGATATTTCCCTCGCTTAGATCCTCTTCAGGACGGCTTTGGGTGAGTGGCAGTCCGTTCAGCTCCAAGACCCGTTACCCACAACAACGACACCCACCGCCTCCATCGTCACCACCACCATCTCGCCAATGGCCGGCACCAAGAGGACGCTAGCGGGGGCGCGGAAGGAACGGACGTTGGCAAAAATTGCTCCAGCGGGGGGGATAATAGCATTGAACACATCACAGCTCTCCACAGCTCAGGCAATGCAGACGATCAGTATCAACGGAGTTCAAGTTCAGGGAGTTCCTGTCACCATCACCAATGCAGGGGGTGAGTTGATGTTGTTTGTTTACAACGAGTGAGTTGGACAGTTGGAAATGCATGAGGTAAAACGTAACATCACACATTTCGTTATGGCCTATTTGACAAACTTACTTGATTTTCTATGTAATAAGGCAAAAGACATTTTGGAGAATTATTTGTGAAGGTATCTAAGTGAGTGTATATATCATCTAAAAAAAAAAGTATAAAAATAGAGATAGATTGGCAGAATTATATCAGCCAATTTGCACATGAATCACAAAACAATTGCTGACTATGCCCAGGTGACAGGAAAAGAAATTTGGCGCTTTTTAATTCGTCTTATTGTTGTCCGGTATTTTTGAGCCCTCATTAGCTCATAAGTATTTAGCCCCATTTCCACTGCATTGGCCAAGAAAATATTTTCAATCATAATTTTATTTAATAAAGCAAAAGGGTTATCCAATCCCTAAATCAACAGTGTGAATAGGTATTTGCCCCCTTGGAAACTAAATCCAAAAATCTACCAAACTGCATTAATGACAATTAATGGTTACAACTGGACTTGACACACCAGGTCAGATTGCTACCAGCCCTGACAAATCTTCACTTAAATTGACCATTTTCAGAAGCATGAAGTTTGCTAGTAGCTCTCACCAGAAGCACACTCTGCTGAAATGAAAAGAAATTCCAGGAGATGAGGAACAGGGTGATTGGAATACATCAGTCTGGGAAGGGTTACAAATGGAACAACAATAATCCTTCCCAGAAGTAGCCGACCTTCCAAAATTCTTCCAAGAATATGGCAAAGGCCCAATCAGTCACAAAAAAAAAAAAAAATCCAAAGAAAACATCCATGTCTCTTTCTTTCTTGACATTGATTTCAGGATTCAAATAGATTGGTTTGAGGTTTACTTTTTATTCTTGAGATGTAAATGTCTCAGATCACTTCATATGACTCATGTCAGTTAAGTCACAGAGGAGTCCTGCGATGTCTTGGGTGGCTATGGCTCAGGAGGTAGAGCGGTCGTCCATTTATCGGAGGTCAATGTTTTGATCCCCATCCCCTTCAGTCTACAGTACGTGTTGAAGTGTCGTCGAGCAAATTACTGAACACCAATTTGTTCATGTGAATGGTTATCGCTCCTGATGCAGCAGGTGGATGCATGGTAGACTTTGTCACCACTGTATGAATTGTTATGTGAATGGGTGAATGCTGGCTTGTGTTTAAAGCACTTTGAGTGGTCAGTCAGACCAGAAAGGTGCAATTTAAGTACATTCCAGTTACCACAGGAGAGTGGTGAGGCGAAAGCCACTGCTTGAGGGTCATCAAGACCCTCAAGAGCTTTTTGGGTGAATATTCTATGGACTGATGAGTTGAACTGTAACTGGAAGATGTGTCACATTACATCTGGGGGAAACCAAACACTGCATTCCACAAAAAGAACATACCTATGGTTAAGCATGGAGGTGGCAGTGTAAATGTTGTGGGGATGCTTTGCTGCTTCAGGGCCAGAACCAGTTGCCATATTGGGTCAAACATGAATTCTGCTCTCTACAAGAAAATTCTGAAGGCAAATGTCAGGTTATCAGTTTGTGAGTTGAAGCTCAAGCGAAAGGGCCAAAATTCCACCACAGCTTTGTCAGAGACTGATCTCCAATTATCAGAAGCATTTGGTTTGAGGTGTTGTTGCTGAAGGTGGCACAAGTAGCCATTAAGTTCAGGGGGGGTGAATACCTTGTCACACTTGTGATTTAGGTATTGGATAACCTTTTTGCCTTATCAATTAAAAATATAATTCAAAGCTGAACTATATTTCAAAATTTGTCTTTACTCAGGTTGCCTTTGTTTATGTTAAATTTTGTTTCAAGATTCTACACAGTTTACTATGAGATACATACAAAAATAGAAGAAACTAGGAGCAGGTCCAATACTTTTCACAGCACTGTATGGGAGTGATGGCACTCCTTCATAGGTGCAAGGCCTGGTGGATACACCTGCCATGAAAGCATGAACTAGCCCCCTTTTCGGAGAATAACAGCAATTCCTGGCAGAACAATAGGGTCCTCGCACGCTTGGTGCTTGGGCCCTAACAAACGGAGCAAAAACAATAGGCCCTTCGCACTGTTAGTACACGGGCCCTAATAATAATCCTTTTAAAAACAATGGGTTCCTTGCACCTTCAGTGCCAGGGCCCGATGGGCTCATGGCACTTCGGTGCTCGGGCCCTAATAATAAACGAAGCAAAAACAAAAGGGGCTTTGCATTGTTAGTGCTCAAGCCCTAATAATATAATTTTTTTTAAAACAATAGGGGTCTTGCACCTTTGGTGCCAGGAGCCTGTCGGCCCCAAAGACTTCGGTGCTCGGGCCCTAATCAGACGTTTAAAAAAGGAACAAAAGAAATAACCCACTGTAAACTCTTCCAGATAACTCCATATAAAATCCTTCTGTTTAGAATCTCTTGTTTTCCAGTGTCTGCATTAAGTCAATGTTACCATTAATTACTCGCCAGAATTTCCCCCCACATTGACTAATGTCTTGAAAGTGGCTGTCCTGGCAGGAGCCCTGCTTCGTCACACTATGTACATTGTGTTTGTCTTTGTGTTTGGCAGGCCAGCAGCACCTCACGGTCCAGACAATGCAGGGCGGAGGACTGCTGACAGCAACACAAGGCCAGCCCGCCATCCAGGTAGACCAGACCCTCACCCTGGAGTTGCCTGGCCAGCCAGGAGAAAAGAAGCGACGTATGGCCTGCACATGCCCCAACTGTAAAGACGCAGACAAGAGGTGAGTGTGTCAAGATGGACACATTTATGCCAATGTTACAAAGGTTTCCCTGGCTATTCAAGGTGGTTATATATCAAAATATAAATGCATATGTATGTTTGTGTTTGTGCAGGCCCGGGGAGCTGGGGAAGAGAAAGCACATCTGCCACGTCCCTGGCTGTGAGAAGACTTTCAGGAAAACCTCACTGCTCAGAGCTCACGTGCGGCTGCACACTGGAGAAAGGCCTTTCGTCTGCACCTGGGTTTTCTGCGGGAAACGTTTTACACGCAGTGATGAGTTACAGCGACACGCCAGGACACACACAGGTCTGTACGCAGAAACACACACGCACACCTTACATCATGTGGACTTTCAGTCCAGAATGAAATAAAATCCCCAGAATGCTCAGCCTAAAGCAAATACAGGTGAACGATGTGTCTATCATCAGTAATTTATGAGTTATCAACAAAAATATGATTTTCCATAATGGTGGAATCACGCATGCGTGATCACAAAACTCCCTCCTAACTCTTGTTGGTAGAGTTAATAAGACTGCTTGGCACTTTTATCAAGCAGGAAATGATTACAAATTAAATCTATACTGCACATAGCAATTGTATTTTTTTTTTTCTTCTGTTGTCTTTTCCTTTGGTAGACCATCACTGAAAGCTGGATGCAGTTTGCCGACATCACACTTGAGGAGACTCTTATTTTTGGGGATTTTGTAATTGTTAAGTTCACATGTCTCTGTCCCCTTTTACCTTTTACAGGTGAGCTCATGCTGTTGGTAAGAGGACTAGACTAGAGACCGAGCCCGTCCGGAAACCTGCAGACTTTCTGTTTTTTTTTATGTCCGAACCCGACCCAAGTCTGACACAGTTAATACTAGCTGAAGCACTGAGTTTTTACGCTGTCACACAGTTGTTAACATGATTACCGCTTTTCTGTTTACTCTGATTACTCCTGTCCGCAGAGTAACTGATCGTAAAAGAGCACCGTATGTGGCTCTATGCCAGTAAAGCTGGTGTTTTAACACATCATACACAAACATTACACACGGTCATCAACAGTTAAATACATAAATGTACTGAAATTGGAGTCTTAACAAACTGCTATGTTAGAATCAACATCCAAATCAAAATCCCTTCAAAAGTAGATTTCCTGGCATGGTGTCCGGTGGTTTTAAACTTTTTCCCGAAGACATGTTTTGCATTTTTCCTCCATGGTTTAAACTCAGCTACTACAAGAGAATTTGCCACTTGAAATGTAATACACAGCCTGTGCTGCGTTCATGGGCTCATTGCGCTAGCACGTAAAAAAAAACAACCTAAAACCTAAAACACAACCTCCAATACTGAAAAATGACAAAGGACAACACAGAGACAGAGACTGATGCCATTTCAGATTGTAGACAAACCCGAATTTCTTCATGTGATGAAAAAGGCAGCACCACAATCACAAAAACAATGCTCAGTGTTTCCTTCCATAGTGTCGATAATCGTGAAACCCTGATTATTTGTCCGACAATAATCGTGATACCAAAATGTGATATCGTGACATCCCTACTCTTTTGATGTTATTCTTTTCAGTATGCAACGAACAAGGCTTCACACTGAAAAAAGCGTAGCCAGAACATTTGAGCATTTACGCATTTTAAGTGAATATAGAACCTGAAGGAAGATCCCCTCCACACGCTTTAAAATCTGTGTAAAATACTCTACTCTGAACAATAATTTGTGTCTGATATGATTTTTTTCTGCAAAAAGTTATCTTGTTAAAATCCTTCAATCGACAACTCTCTCTGTCTCCACTTTCCCTCTTAAATGTTCTGGAATATATGTAATTATTTTTTCACTTTTTAAGTTAGCAGCTGGACACCAGATGTCTCCTAAGCCACTGAAAAGTCCACACTCAGTGTATGTGTACTGAAGACTCCTCATCATATTTGTTTAAGTTTAATATTGGACCAGGATTGGCTGCCAGACTAGCTGTAATGTCAAAAGTCTTGCCCATAGGCCCACGCCTTAAAATCTGATCTCCACTTAGCACAAAGACAATTGACACTTTCAGCTGGCGAATGTAGAAAAGCCTCTATCGCGTCAAACTCTGCTCATTTATCATTACATCAGTGAAACAATAAGAAAAACACATTTAAGACGGGAGGGGGGACTTTAGGAGTGTTCTGATTTACTTCTAATGACATAAAACTGGTTTTACATCATTAAAGTATAGAATTATGATATTGATTAATTGCCCAGGAAAGTCCTTAATATTCACAGGTTTTGTAAGTCAATTATGATGCGTTTCAATCAGCGCTTGTTTGGAAGGTATTCCATTGTATTTGACATTAAAACCGTAATCCTGTCACTTTTTTCTGTTCCATCACAGGAGACAAACGCTTCGAGTGCAACCAGTGTCAGAAGCGCTTCATGAGGAGCGACCACCTGACAAAGCATTATAAGACTCACATAAACACCAAGAACCTGTGAGCTGCTTGTATACTGAGTATATACACAGAAGGACGCTCTTAAACTAAAGACTGTATCTGAGGAATGAGGGGCAGAGGAGACAGCTTCAAGGGAGTATCTGTGACTTCTACTATGGGACATACTCCCTATATCCCCTCTCACTCCTCAAATATACTGTATTATAAAAATCCTTCCTGGTTTGTCTGCAGACTGATCCAGAAAATCTATTAATAGTTTATCTTTGTGGTCTCCTCTCTGGATTGAGATGAGTCCAGAAGCAGCCCTGGTTGAACGTGTAAGATGAGGAAAAGGGCGAGCATTCAGGCACAGATACCCAACTCTACCCACTTATTTATAAACTGGAAGAACATACAATTATTCAGACATCAGCACCAAGACCACAGGACTCCAGTTTCCCTCTCTTGTTTTTATATCCACAAGTTTTTTATTTCTTGTTTTGGAACATTGTTTTGTAAGTGTAACAAATTTGTATTAACTGAGTGGAATGATAATTTTCTTTTTAGCCGCTTGTGTTTCAACAGAAGCCTCTGCTGATATTACACCTGTATTACTACCCCCCCCCAATAAAAACTGGGTACATTAGATAAAAACTTCCCTTACAAGAAAAATCAGCTATTTTTGAAGTGTCTATATTGCATATTATTATACGTAATATTAGTAATAAAAAATAAACTAACATTTTTGTCACACGATTGTTACAAACTGATTTACAAAGTATGACTAAATGAGAAAGTTAAAAACAGGAGTCCTGAAATTTTACATCATAAACACAGAGAGGATGTAAAAAAAAAAAGAATATTTTGTGACGTCCACAAGTTAAGTTGGAGGTTATTGATCAGGCTGGCCTGAGTTCTTCCAGCAGAGCAATCCAAGGCCTGGCATCTCTAAAGGCATAGGCAGTCAGTTATCTGCCAACAAAATAAAACAGCAGCACTTAAGGCTGAGCTCAGGTCTGCAAGAACTTTTAATGTGCAGTTGAGGGCCAGAACTCACTATGCCTTATATTTAATATTTTAAAATCGATTTCCAATCAACAAAAGTGAAATAGCTGCTGAAATTCGCACAGTGTGGTGATTTCCTGGAAAATATTCATACCGTCTTTTAAGGACAGCAAGCAGTACAAAGGACTTTTTCTTTTTCGTTTTCAAAAAGGGTCTTGTGTCTGATAGTTTTGTCGGCAGCGCGAACATTAGTGTTGCCGTTTTTATCAACTTTAAGGAAACAGATGAAAGGCCATCAATTAGGCTTTTCAAGGGGGTTGAACCTTCATTTTTTTTAAAGGCAGATCAAGTTCTCATACTTGCTGTCAAAATAATTTATTAGATATAATGTCAATGGGGCGGTTCACGGTCGTTCACGGAACAAAAGGTCGGTGGTTCGATCCCCAGCCCCTGCAAATCTGCAAGTTGAAGTATCCTTGAGCAAAGATACTGAACCCAAATTTGCTCCCCAGGCGTCGCAATGTAGTGGCAGCCCACTGCTCCTCAGGGATGGGTCAAATGCAGAGAAAGAATTTGCCCCAGTGGGATTAATACAGTATCTCAAAAAAATAAATAAAGTGCAAACATGTAATTAGAGAATAAGAGAGGACTTGGGATTGATCCTTGTGGAACATCAGAGTTGAGAGCAATGAAATCTTCCCCCCACCAATATGTTATGATAAATCATATTAAAGTATGTGAACTGCTCGAGGTGAAGCTGAATGCCACATCAATCAGCTGCCTGGTGGGGACGGTATGAGTAACATCTCTGATTGCTTGAAACGTCAAAAAATGGGAGTTTGACCGTTTTGTAATTAATGAGTCAGTAGATCGTGGTTTGTGTTTCATAGATATTCATGGCAGACGGCACCGATAACCTGTCAAAGCAGTTCATCCAGGATGATGTTCATACTATATATAATACCTAAACATTCTGCACCATTAGAGTAGCACTGAAAAAAAACTACCAACTCTCTGGAGGATTTTTTTTTTTTCGTTTCGTGAGCTGATTTGATGACCGTGAAAGAAAATCCAACAGTTTTTAAAGGTTTGAGAAATAGAGGTCTCTTGAGTCTCCAGGTGCTAAGATTTAACTTGGAGAAATATTGATAATAAGAGGAGTCAAGTGATAGTGATAAACTCGCTCTCACCCCTCTTTGCCCTTGGAGAACAAAATCAGGTTGCTCCATAGTTGGTCATCCCTCTTGGATACTATGACAGGTACGCATGCATCTAGGGCCGAGTTCCAACTAATTTGGTCCTGATTGGTACTTTTTTTACCACCTAGCTCCCGATTTTTAGACTTAAAAGTTCTTGACGTTTTTCTTTCTGGGTTTAAAGAACCAGTTTTTATTTACAAATGTATGTCTCAAAGAAAGTATAAATTTTGCACCTGTACCAACTCATACCCAGTTATTCTGCTCTTCTTCTTAACCGGAATTATTTTTGGTTTGATGAGTTGTAGCTTTGTTGTAACATTGCGTTCAGATTTCCTATTATTTGGCCAAACTTGACAATCGTATCTCAAGATGAAGAGGAAAAAAAATTTCCCAAGCCTTCAATCTGTTCATTTTTGCATGATTTTTCCAGCTATGTAATGGCTTTAATTGTGAATTAACACTTAAAAACTTTTTGTTGATCTACAAATAGCATTAGGCCTATTGTATAGTATTTTCACAAGTTACTTTAATGTATTTAGCTTTACAGGAAAAACATTTTTTGTGAATATGTACTGATTTTAAGGTAACACTTGAAGTCTGTCCTTGTATGGGAATTCTCTTCGTTTCAAAAAACACACCAACTTAATGTCAAATAAGCTTTTTGGTCAAAGGTGCAGATCTCTTTGTTGTGTTGTAATACTGGGACACATGTTTAATGGAAGCTGCTGCCTTGCTGAAAATTTATTAACAACCTCTTTTGACAGCAACATTTGACCAAGAAGCTAAAGTCGGATGAATTTTAAAGCATTTTGAGTCAGTTTTCCTCAAAGTGCTTCCCAGAGTCGACAGATGAAGCGTAGGTGGTAAATATTTGGTGTATATATTCAAGAAGGTGTCTGAAGACATGCAGTGCCATTGGGATTGGGAGCGTGCTCATATTTGTTTGTAATTCATGTCTAAATATGTAAATACAGTGTGTCTGATCGACACAGTATACGTATGTAGGATATTGGAAAAGAAGTTAAGCTGCCTTGTGGTTGGCATGACCAGTCCTGAAGGAAGTGGACTTTGTACAGTGTGTAGGGAATAAAATATCTTCATTCCTGCTTTGTATCAGATTTCTATATCTTTTTTCTA
Organism: Chaunax sp. Z400; assembly: GCA_037577475.1. NCBI lineage: Eukaryota > Metazoa > Chordata > Actinopteri > Lophiiformes > Chaunacidae > Chaunax > Chaunax sp. Z400. The sequence goes on along the minus strand of CM075191.1, from coordinate 13,022,788 downwards.
TTGAATTAAAAATGCCTTAGACAGCTGCAGTATTTTTTAAGTTAAAGTTTTTTGGTTTTTTCCTGTTTAATACCTGGTAACAACAATTGAAAAACTCCTCTTCATATGTTTTTAAATTGCATACATGCTAAGGAATTTGCACTGATTTAAAAACCCAGGTCCCAAATTTAGTAAATTTAAGTGCTTGTAATTAAATATGGGATTTTCTAAATTTTTATTGTTTGATTTCTGTGAATTAAATGCTTCTCCTTCTCCAAGCCTACATGTCATCTGATGTTCTGCAGCCTATTGTGTTTATCAGGAGAACCCAGAGAGCCAGCTGTTTATTTTGTAACTTGTATAAAGGTGCTCCTTTTCTACAGTCAACCCCTCAATAAAGAATTTAAACCACTTGATGCTTCTTTTGTTTTTGTAATACCATCTTGGTGTCAGCAATAGATAAAAACACATCTAGAAATTAAGCAGTTGCATCATTTCTTTTTGATAAAAATATAACACATCAGCTGTTTTCAGGTCATAGAACAGTGAAGTCCTGGACTTATTTCCCATCAATAGTCCATTAACCTTCAAATAGACAGTAACAGGCGTTCATAGTCTGACATTAAAATAAATTAGAAAATATAAAAATAAACTGGAGAACGAACTATAAAATGCAATTTTATTTATTTTTTCATAACATGGACAAGGTAAAAAATACTGGTATCCCAAAAGACAATGGTTAAATATGCAAATATCAGTGATGAATTTTCACACCTGTTGTCCAGTCGAATAAATTGCTGATAAGGTATGACAATTGGTAACACTGATATTTCTGGTTTTAAGTACAGTACCATTAACATTTAAATGATTTTTAATGTAACAATGTGGCAACAGTATGTAATTTCAGCCAAATTGTACAAACACAAGTACAAATTTTAAATGTAAATCCAAACTTTTCAGCTATTGAAATTGCTTTAAATAAAATGGAATTTTACATTAAAAGGAAACCAAAGGATACAATCAAGCTAACCATCGTTATTCTTCTTTATTGTGTTGTTTTGCTATTTCTTACAATTTGTTTATAGTGAAGTGAGGCCTGTTCCATGAGGCTGAGCTAAGAAAAACACCTGACTTGAATTAACCTACCAAACCAGTCTGGCCTAAATAATATTTAAATAAAATATACAAATTCAAGATAAGAGTGTGGGTGCACTGATCTCAAACCGCCCAAGAGGTCGCACATAGATCAAATCAATCCACCATAGCAAACAGCAGTGCTGCAATGAGAGAACTGATGTTCACGCCACTGAGCAGAGCTGTCTACTAGAAACCTATGAACAATTCTAACATGTAGTAACCTAAAAAAAGCTGATACTGCTGTCGCAAACAAAACCAGAGATGAAGACGGGCGAACACTTGTAGCAACTAAAGATAAATGAGCAATGTATGCCTTAAATAGCTCAAACATGGGAGTTCTCCATATACTGAGGGAGAGACCTCAGTAGCACTGTGGGTTCGAATCCATACCTCTTTACCACATGTCTCCCTCTCCACATTTCCTGTCACATTCTAGTTATTATTACAAAAATGAAAAAAGAAAACAATAGAATATTATTTTTCCTCATTAAATCTTGGGCTATCTATCTATCTATCTATCTATCTGTCTGTCTATCTATCTATCTATCTTATAGGATATCATACACTGTTGAGCTTTCACCAAAAAGCTGGGATAGAGGACAGAGGCACATGAAGATACTTAGATACTAGATTTTGGTCAACATCATTTCTTGTAGTTGTACAGTTAACTATAAATATAGCTGTATTATTTAGAAAAACTTGATTGAGACTTAAGTCATATGATCCTAAAAGTTAGATAACCCATACCATATAGTCAAACACATGTGGGTCTACGTGTTGTCATTTATTATTGTATTATTCATTTAATTTATTATTTATTTAGCTAATGTTCTATAAAATGTAATTTTGTGACTGATTGTGGTTAATAAAGTCAAATAATCTGGGACCCCATCAGAGAGTCAGTGGTAAAATTACATCTTTTCCTCTGGGTCACTGGTTGAACAGTTGTGTAGAGTGTAGGACTGATGCACTGTTTGCACAGCCAAAAACACGTAATATATAGACTCTACATTACCTGTAGACGTGAATGTGAGTGTGAATGGTTATTTTGGCCCTGTGATGAATTGGCAACTTGTCCAGGGTGCCCCACCTCTCGACCCTCTCGAACCACAATAAACCTGACTTATTTGATAAACTTGCTGTATGAAACAGGCCCTTGGTCTGTGGCAAGCTAATTGACAATCCAAGCCTCAGTTGTCCTTTAACCAGATGTCCTGTAACACTGACCTGATGGCAAAGAAATGATTTTACCACTGACTCTCTGGTATGCTGGAATATTATTTGACTTCATTAATCACAATCAGTTACAAAAAATTAGGTTTAGAGAAAATCTACTTAAATGAGTAATAAATAAAATAAACTACACCAACCAGAATACGTCTGGCTTATTTGATGAGTTTACTTTATGGAACAGGACGTTGCTGGTAACAATTTCCTTACGGGACATTTATTTTGAAAAGCTTTTTTTGTATACGTCATCAATAAAAGACAGAATTATATCCTGCAATCTGGAAGACAGCCGGTAGGCATATCGTAGTTTCTTATCTCCATTATATTGCAGTAGTGGTGTTGTAGAGTTATCGTGAACCCTCGTATATCTCTTCGTTGTTTTATTCAATACACGATATCTGTATTGTTATAGCAATGTCGAGTAAACAACGCCAGACAGGTTGATGTCATGATAGCTAAGCTAAGGCCTGTTTCATAAAGGAAGTTCATCAAATAAGCCAGGTTTATATTCTGGTTAGTCTGGTTTACTTTCACTTGATTCGGTTCCATAAACCAAGTTCAACATAGTTTAAGCTCAGATACTATGGAAAGTTATGCAGGGAAACTAGCACGGTCTGAGCCAAATACATGTTTTAATGCATCAGAGAGTCTAATGTTGCTTTAACACAAGCAGCCATGGAAGAAAGCTGCCAAAATTAAACTAAAATGAGCAAAGTCATGATTTATGAGTATGATCCGAAACTGTATAATCAGAGAAGAAGTTAACTTAAGTCAAGACTTTGATGCCTAAGTAGTAAACATCTTGGCTCACCCTCTAAAAGTATGTGGGATCACTACTTGGCCCTGAGCCTTCCACTTCCACTTTATGTCTGCACTTTTGACCTCAACTGCAGACACACACCTCAAGGAGATCATGCTGTTTTCATGATGCAGGCTAGAAGAATATAGCATTTCTGTGATCTCAATATCAACGGTCTTCTTATCCCTTATAGCTAATAATTCATGTCATTTTCTGCTCTTCAGGGGTTTTTTTTATTTATTTTTTTTTTTTGCAATGATGGCATTCAAATAGGAGGAGGAATGAGGGACACTGGGCCAGCAGAGCTGCTTGCAGAACTCTGTCATACAGACAAGCGGAATCCTTTTCCTGTGTGGCAGAATGGACACATCAGCCTCTGTTTTAACCAACTCATTCTTGGGGTCTTGCCTCATGCAGGAATGGCCATTCTCAGCGCCTGCTATTTTGGCATGGCAAGGTAAGTTGTACTGTACCTATCAGTAAAATATAGATATCGGTTACCCTTCCATCTGTATAGACATTTTTTTCAGGCATTAAAAAGGAATACAGTTCAGTTTGATTTCATAAGTTGTGATAACACTCAAAATACAGTTTAACATCAGTCAAAGATACTTGAAGGTCCCAGGTCCCACAACAATATTGATCATTATTTTGTGATGTTGTTAATATTAGAGAACAAAAAAAAATACACTTCAAGTAACTTAAAAGAACCTGTCAATTTGTAAAGGTAAAGATTTTAGATGTACATTTAAAGCATTTTTATGCATATGTGTCTGGTGTGATCGGGGACACAAAAAGGTACAGTCAGAATCAGAAATACTTTATTGATCCCCGTGGGGAAATTGATTCGCTACAGATTCTCCTTGAAAAATGTCAGAAAGGAAAGCTAAATAGGAAAACTAGAATATATATATATATAAATGAACAAATTGAAATAAATGGAATGAACAATGTACAAATGAATAAATGAATAATTATGAGTGCAAGAATAGAAAAAGAATAGAATATAAAAATGTACTACAGTACGTTAGTGCAAAACAGACAAATGCTCATATGTAAGGTAAGTTACAGAGTGTGTAATGTCCAGTAAAGTGCCAGCCGGTACTAATTTAAGTCCAAGGTGTAAAATCAAGTGTTTCAATCAGAGCGGGAGGAGCTGTGGAGTATGATGGCCACAGGCAGGAAGGACCTCCTGTGGCGCTCTGTTGTGCATTTTGGGAGAATCAGTCTTTCGCTCCGTGAGCTCTGATGCTGGGCCAGCACATCATGGTGGGGGTGTGAAACATTCTCCAGGATGCTGTGCAGCTTACACAGCGTCCTCCTCTCTAACACCTCCTCCAGAGAGTCCAGTTTCAACCCCGACAACGTCACCGGCTTCGCGGGTGAGCTTGTTGAGTCTGTTGGCGTCTTCCACCCTTATTTTACTGCCCCAGCACGCAACAGCAAACAGGATAGCACTGGCCACCACAGACTCGCAGGAAATCCTTAGCATCGTTCGGCAGATGCTGAAGGACCTGAGCCTCCTCAGAAAATAGAGACGGCTCTGGCCCTTCTTGTAAAGGGCCAGTCCAGTTTACTGTCTGTGTGTAGACACAGAGATATTTATAGTTCTCCACAATGTCCACACTGACCCCCTGGATGGAAACAGGAGTCACTGGTGTCCTGGTCCTCCTCAGATCCACAACCAGCTCCTTGGTCTTTTTCACATTGCGCTGCAGGTGGTTCAGCTCACACCATCTGACAAAGTCATCTGTCAGCGCGGTACTAAGACTCTTCATCCTGGGTGATACATCCAACTATAGCAGACTCTGATGACTCATCAGAAAACGTCTGAAGATGACAAGTCTCTGTCCTGTAGTTGAAGTCCGTGGTGTGTACAGGGTGAAGAGGAAGGGAGAGAGGACTGTTCCCTGCGGGGCCCCGATGTTGCTGACCACTCTGTCTGACGCACAGTGTTGTAAGCGTACATACTGTGGTCTGCCAGTCAGATAGTCAACAATCCAGGATACAAGGGGGGCATCCACCTGCATCCTTGTCAGTTTCTCACCGAGTAGAGCCGGCCTGATGGTGTTAAACGCACTGGAGAAGTCAAAGAACGTGACTCTCGCAGAGCTAGCAGGCTTGTCTAGGTGAGCATAGCTGCGGTTCAGCAGGTAGATGATGGCGTCCTCAACTCCCAGTCTGGGCTGGTAGGCAAACTGGAGGGGGTCCAGATGGTTGCTAACCGGGGGCTGGAGCTGTTCCAGTACCAGTCTCTCCAGGGTCTTCATCAAGAAGGAAACCTAAAATAATGAGGTGATTTTAGGTTGTGAATGATCTCGAAGGCATCCACAATCTACTTGTCTGGTGAATTGTAGATGTCCCCATAATTAATACCCTCTTTCTTCTGTTTCCAAACTTCACCTAATGTCACTGACTAGCAGATCTGTTATGAGAACAAACCAATAGAGTGATGTTAATTGAACAAATTACTTCACATGGCTCTTCCTTGGGTGACATTTTGTAAATAATGCAAAATAATTTCTTATATTTGTATATTATTTATATACTATCGTATTATGTATAGATATTTTCATATTTCCACATGCACTTCACCAAGGCAACTATTACAATTTGAAAGTGCAGTATGTTGTTTCTGCCTCTAGTTTTTTTGTCAAGAAAAACAGAATAAGAAAAGTAAGGGATCATGGGAGTTGTTCATTGTTAAACAACTACCATTGCTGTTGAAAATCTGTCTGACGTGACTCAGGCAGAAATTGACAATGAGTTGTTTTAAAGTTCTACTCATGTTTAGTCAGGCTCTCCGAATTCCTCACTTTCTGGCTCCCTTCTGATGTTATAGTGACAGGTGAAAATTATGGCTCTGGGTTTGAACATTTTTGGGATTTGGGATAATGCAAGTACACAATTTTGCAAAATATATAACAATGGCCTAGTAATTGTTAGATATTTTAATGTGGAAAAGTTGCATATTATCAATGGATTCATTGCCAAATATAAATGTGCTGTATGAAAACAGAGCTGGGCAACATCACATACTGGAAATTATGCAGTGTTAAATCAAGCAATACCAAAAGAGCATTGTGTGTTTACTTATTTGTTAAATAAAGATGGCCTTCTTAAAAGAATTTCTGTGTACCTTGAAGTCATTTAAAATAAATTATTGGCCAATGTATTGTCTTGTTGTAGATGAGAAAATAGATTATTGTTGGTTTTCTATGGAGTTCGAGTTGGGTAGGTTGGACGCCGATGGACTGTGGTGATGCCACACTCCCATTTATGGACTCCGATGGGAGTGGCAACATCCAGTAGTGGAAATTCAGTTTTGAAATTCAATTTTCCAGTAAATTACTTGACTTCATATCAAAGCAGTTTTTACACCATCCAAATCCTAGCTAGAGTGTGAGATAATAATTCTTTATAATGTGGAAAGATTTGGCTCTGAATGTGAACTGCTTGGCTCTTCTCTCAGTGCTGAATCACAAGCTAATGTATTAGCGGCCTATACATACTTTTCAGTAAATAGACAAGGTATGTGGTTATGTTTAAAAGTGAATTAAGATTAATATATTTCACTAATGATTACTAAAAATTTAATTTATTATTTATTCTTTAAAGTTGGTGAAGATTTGTTAAAAGCTGGTTTTACTTGTGGGAACATAAACTTGTCAGTTTAAGAAAGTAGCCTTTACTGTTTCCTCAAATTTGTAATCTGTTATTCTGTTGTTTTTAAAAAAAAAAATTTCAGTAATAATGTTTCTGCTTTGTAGACACAGCCTCCTCCAGACATCTCCTCCTTGTGGTTGGACGCTGAGGTTGGTGTCGGCTCTGCTGGCCATGCTGCTCTTCTGCGCAGATATTGTCCTGGTAAGCCTCCTCCAGCAGGAGGACATGTACCTGGACATCCTAGCTGACAGCTGTGCCATCTTGGCCTGGCTGGTTCACTTTAGTGCCATCATGGTGTTCCAGAGGACTGCTTTCAGAAGAACCAGAGGACCACCGCTGCTGCTTCTGCTGGTCCTTCTGTCTGTCCCAAATGTAGTCATTAACTTGATGATTTACTATGACAATCAGGAATTCTTGAACCTCACACAACCTCTTAAAATATCACGTTTTGTGCTGGCCTCTGCTCGAACGGCCGCCCTCCTGGTTTATCTTTTAGCATTTGCATTTCCCTGCATCCCTGATCCTGGATATACTTTGTATGTCAATGCTGTGGATGGATCCCCACTGATCTCAGAGAGCACCCAGCCAGATACTAGTGAGATGGTGGCCGAGGACGGGAGTGGCTGTGCTTCTCGGCTCTTCTATCTATGGTTGACCCCTCTCCTCAAACGAGGGCAGCGAGGGGAGCTGGAAAGACCAGCCGATGTTTATCACCTCCCTCGGAAACTCCAGACTAAGGTGATTTGTCGATACTTCCACCAGTGCTGGGAAGCTTGCAAACCAGGGGCATCAGTCAGTGATGGGCAAGATCAGTGGCCCAGGCCACTCAGCAGAAATCTCACGAGAGGCACCTGGAGTTCACACTACCAGGAGGAACCACTGGAGCTGGAGGGTGATGTAGGACTGCTGAAGGTGCTGCACAAGGCGTTTGGGTTGTGGTACTACATCCTTGGTGTGCTGAAGGTTGTGGTCAACCTGCTGAGTTTTTCAGGTCCGCTGCTCCTCAGTGGTTTGGTGTACTTTATGGAGGATGAGGAATCTGAAGTCAGCACGGGGGTCTGGTATGCCCTGGGGCTCTTTGCCACCACTTTTCTCTCTTCTGTCTTTGGAAACATCTTTGTCTTTGAGGTGTCCAAGGTGGCGCTGTCAGCACGTGCAGCTCTTGTGTCGGCCATATACAGCAAAGTCCTGCAGGTCAGTGGCAGCAACCTGGCCGGCTTCACTCTGGGAGAGGTGGTGAACTTAATGAGTACAGACACGGATCGTGTGGTCAACTTCTTCAACAGTTTCCATGAGCTGTGGAGCCTGCCCTTCCGGTTTATTATCACCCTGTACTTAATGTACCTTCAGGTGGGTCTGGCTTTCCTCGGAGGGCTGGGTGTGGCACTGCTGCTGGTGCCGTTCAACAAGTTTCTCGCTTCCCGTATCCTTAGCAACAACAAACACATGCTCAGGTACAAGGACAAGCGCGTTGAGGTGAGAACTGTTTATATTGTATTTGTTTTAATTTGGACTTATCACAGATAAATCAACATGCCTATATTTGCATATACAATGCATATGACATTAAAAAAAAGAAATTTCAGTGCATTCATGTTTTATTGGTTGCATTTGATGTATTTCCTTTATTCAAGCTTAAAATAATGATGCCTCTGTGTCATTGATAGCTGTGGCTGGAGGTATTATGTTTTTGGGACTCGGCTTTATGCAGAATCAGCTTTATTGGCTGAGCATATGAACACATTCAAGGAGTTTGACTCAATGACCTTCCAGAGTAACTGACATACAGCATGTCATACAACCTCTTTCCCTTGTTTCTTTTTAGTCCATGTCACACTTTTGTTAAAGAACATCATAATGATAATAAAAACTCTATTTATATATAGCACCTTTAAAAGCTGTTTACGAAGTGCTTTGACAGACAAAGCAAAGGCAGCGCAACAGTAGGAAGCAATGTGAAATTAAAGGATGAAATTAAAGATTAAAGGACGATAAAGGTCCATAAAAGCAATTAAAGACAATTAAAAAAGGACAACATCACACGAAAGCAAGTCTGTAGAAGTGAGTTTTCAGAAGTGATCACTGATTCTGCAAGCCAGGCAGGTTGTTCCAAAGCCGAGGGGCCCTAATGGCAAAGGCATGGTCACCTTTTGATTTAAGCCTCGACTTTGGAACAACCAGAAGGGCCCCACCTCAGGATCTTAAGCTGCAGGCTGGCTGGTACGTGGTCAGAAATGCTGTTATGTAGCTGGGAGCCTGACCCAGGTGTTCTTACAACATGAGGACATGGAGGACCCAGATGCTGACATTGATGACAGAGCTTATGGTACAGTGATGTAATGCTCAAAATACAAAAAAGGATTACAGGATGAACAGGCTGAAAAGTGTCAAAACCAAGTGGACAGTCCCACAGGTAAACTAATCCGACTGGGAATAGGCAGAAATCTGAGTCCAAAAACAGGCTGGGCTTGAAAGCTTGTCACATGGTACTGTATGAAGACAGTCTGGCAAACACAGGATGAGGATGGAGCACAAATATTAAACACACATACTGCTAAAATTAGGTCCGATTGGGCAGTCACAAAGATGGTATAAAATACAGGAAATATAAAGAGTTTAAACCATGAACTAACTAAACTTAAGCCCCAAATCATGACAGCTTTTCTACTATTGAATTAAAAATGCTTTCTTTGTTTACAGTGCTTAAAATGAACATATTTTGAGGGTTGTTTTCCAAAAATACTTATGTGAAGTGTTTGTGTGAAAACAGAGATCCTGTTGTCAGTATTTTAAATACTCAGTTCCAGCTTTTAGCTATATAGTATAATCAGATTTCTCGAATTTCTCGAACAGAAAAACAATTGTGCCCATATCTATATACTGTATACTGAGCAACAGTAGAAGCGCATATTGTTCTTTTTATGTCATGCCATCCTGTTCATATTAAATATCAAAGACAAATTATGGTTCACACATCTTTATTCACCCTTTAGCCATACAGAAAAATCAGTTCCGTGCAGATTAGTGGTTTTTGTCTTAGTTTTTACTAGGCAAAAAGTGTGGATGGTGAGACAGAGAACAACAACAACAGTCAGTACCACATGTGATCACCTCCAGCATTTATCACAGCATCACATCTCCTTTGCATGGAATGGATAAGACGGTTTATCTGGACTTGTGGGGTGACATGCCATTCTTCCTGCAGAGCTGTGACAAGTTGTTCATGTGTTGCTGGAGCAGGATCTCTCTGTCTCACCCGGCGATCCAGAACATCCCACAGATGCTCTATTGGGTTGAGATCTGTTGAATATGCTGGCCAAGGAAGGACAGCGACATTGTTCTGGTCCAGGTAGGCTCCTCCTGACAGACATGAGCCACATGTGGTCTGGCATTGTCATGCATGAAGGTGATGCCTGATTGCTGTATCCTGGGAAAGACGTGGACCTAGGACCGTATCTCTGTAACTGATAGCTGTCAGTGTACCGTGGATGTGGACAAGGTCTGACCGCCATCCATTAGCAATGGCTCCCCACATCATGACACCACCACCAAAACTGTCCACTTCCTGGATGTATGCTGCAGGATAGCGTTCCCCACGGCAATGATACACACGCCTACGACCATCAGCTCAATGCAAGTTAAATCTGGACTTGTCACTAAATGTGATCTGCCTCCACTGTGCAATGAGCCATAACATCTGTAACATCTGTGCTACATGTCTGCTGAGTTCCGGCCATCAGCATCATCAGCATCCCATCTGCCTGGTCACATCAGTTTTGTGGAAGTCGTGGCATTGTTTCAGTAGGACCTTAATTAGACCCAGGATTTTATTGCCTTGGCCAGTTGTTTTCAATCATGCACAAAAAAAATCTCACCAGCACCATCGTTTACTCTGAAATGCACAAATGACTGTTATGGCTATGGTATGACTAAATGATGGTTATTCATGATTTAACATGTTTTGGTTGAGGGAACTTAAAAAAGTCATTTCAATGTATCACATGCTTGTTTGTTTCAGTAGATTAGGGCTAGTGAAAGGAAATATTGGGTTTTTTAAATTATGCGTTTCTACTGTTGCTCAGTCTATATCATCAGATTTTTGTTATTAAAGTACTGTCGTATAAATTTGAATTCAAAATGCGATGCTCCCACTTAAGCAGAATCTAGCTCTCTGGTTACCAGAAGAAAGTTGTAGTCTGCCTAAGAAGAAAGTTGAGCTTTAGTTTTTTCTCTTAAATTTGTGACTTTTCTCTCCCAGTTGATGGCGGAGATCCTCTTCGGCATTCGCGTCATCAAATTCTACAACTGGGAGCCTCATTTTACTCAGAGGGTCACAGACTGTCGTAAACAGGAGCTGTCCCACCTCAAGGCCATCAAGTACCTGGATGCCATGTGTGTTTACACCTGGGCTGCTCTGCCTGTTGTCATCTCCATTCTCACTTTTGTCACCTATGTGCTGCTGGGACACGAGCTGACTGCAGCCAAGGTATGAGTTTTTTTAGATCGTTAGAAATTTAGCTGTGTTTTTTTCTTTTTTTCTTTTTATTCATGGTCTTTTTTTAATCTTTTTTTTACAATCCCAAAAATCCTCCGAACCCACCCATTCATCCATTTTATATATACTTAATAATCAGTTATCAGAATCAATAATGCCTTCTTCATCTCCTTCTCTGATTTAGGATGTTCAATTACAATTATTCTTTTGTGTTTGGTTGGAATCAAAACTTTCAACCCCCCCCATGGTATGTGATCAAATGTCAAGGAGGATTTTTGCAGCCTGATTTTATAAATGCAGGTTACAGTATGTTTGATGAGTGAAGTGATAATTAACGTCAGACTCATAGTCTGTTTCCTCCCCTGCAGGTGTTCACCACACTGGCTCTGGTGGGAATGTTGATCATCCCGCTCAACGCCTTCCCCTGGGTACTCAATGGCATTCTGGAGGCCAAAGTGTCCCTGGAGCGGATCCAATGTTTCTTCAAACTGACCAACCGGGACCTGCAGGCATACTACGCCCTGGGTAGGCTACTGCTCTGATGTTTGCGTGTTTTTGTGTTTAATCAATGACCCATGACAGGGCATGACTCTGTAGGCATAAAACAAGTTTATTCAAAAAATGTTTTAATTTACGATTTGAAACCAGAGCTGTTGTATTGGATATATATATATATATATATATATGTGTGTATATATATATACACACACACACACACACACACACACGTATAGGGATATTAATTTCATCATAGTCATCATTGAATGCTGCTTATGTTCTTATAAAGTAAAAGTTGTTAAATATTCTAAATATATATCATATTTAAAAGTACATGTTTTCAAAACTCAAATTTTTTTTATCTGTCCTAGTGTCTCCTGAAAACAGCCAGACTTCTGTCCTGCTGAGCCAGGGGACGTTTTCCTGGCAGGGGCCCAATGATCCCAAAGAAGTGGAAACAAGAGCTGCTAAAGGGAGTCTGCTGCTGCACAGCCTCAGTCTACACGTAACCAAGGTTCAAGCTATGTGTTAACACATAGGGCCTTATTTAAATGATCTAAAGTGCATAGTCTAATGTCCATGGTGCAAGTGCATTTGAGGTGTGGGAAATGGTTCCCTTTTGCAGGTGAAATAGTGCACAATCTGGGTGCAAATTAAGGTGCAAAGCACCAGCGTTTTTAGTTTCTCGATTATACATAGGCATGTTTTGAGCGTTACGTGAATGTAACCAATGAGTGTCATCTTCCTTTTCCTTTAAAAGCCAGATGTGCTTGCACCCAGTGCACACATCTCACCAGCGGACGGGTGGTCCTTGAATGGTGGACCCTCTGCCTCCACTGTCTCTCTGTGTCCCAATTACAACTCCATTTGACTGTATATGAGCAAAAGCACTGATATTTAACTGAGAAGGAGGAGGGCTCCTGCACATCTCTGTTTGTGTAATAGGTCTAGTGATGTACACGGATCACAGTCTGCAGATTGAGCATATAAATGAGCATTCTGATTCAAAGCTGATGGGATGCAAGTGGCTGAAATAATACATCATTAGTGACTTGCAGGTGCAAGTCTCTGAATCAGAGAAAATGATTTGTTCAGGTGGGTAGGGGTAGGATGAAAATATACATGCTGATTCAGATGATGTCAAAGCCAATCCATGCATCACTAGTGCACAGGGGTTGTGAACCAGCCTGTGTAGGCGCAGCTGATGCCTTCTTCAAATAGCAGGAAAAATACTTCACCAGTGACTTTAAAATGTGTTTTTATTGTTCACTGACACAGTCGCTTATTGCTGCCTCAAGATAAGCAGTTACACTTGTGTCTGCTGTAGGGCTCTCTGGTTGTTGTGGTGGGAAAGGTCGGCTGTGGGAAGAGTTCCTTACTGGCTGCTCTAACGGGAGAACTCAGCAGGTATACCACCGCTTAAGCTTTACTTCAAATATTACAAGTAGAATATCTGCACATACCGAGGCTCACCAGTCATCTTCCTGTCCCTGCAGGCTGAGTGGAGTTGTATATGTTGCAGACAGAGAGGCTGGCTTTGGTCTGGTGTCTCAGGAGCCGTGGATCCAGCATGCATCAGTTCGGGATAACATCCTGTTTGGCAAAGACTTTGATCCCACTTTCTACCAGGCTGTGATCGAGGCCTGTGCCCTCTCAGATGACCTTAACGTACGATTACTACACCCTATATATCCAACTCTTTTCCTTTGTTACCTACAGTATCTCTACATATTACTGTTATCACTGTGTAATTCCTGCGGCTGTTCTCAAGCGGACACTTTTAAAGGGAACTGTTAAATTGGGAAATGTTTTATTTTTTTCAATAATTGCAGGACCCAAAATGCAGAACCCAGAGACAGAATTGATGATGAAAAGTTTGACAAAAATGTATTTTAGAAATGTGCAACAACTGAATCCAAAAAACGAGCAAACTAGGCAGTGAGCATGACAGACAGGTAATAATCTTCTTCCAAAAACAACAACCATGTCTGGGAGAGACACACAGCCACAGACAGGGGGAGAGACAGACAGGAAACATGGGAAAGGGGGAAGACAGTGGAAACACAGGGGAGAAGAAGAAGGAGAACTGCTGATCCTGACAATTCTTCTAAACAACCTATGAAGAAACATGCAGATGGAAAATTGGGTGATGTTTCTTAGTCCACAAAACATTTTTGCAGCATTTCACAGCAAAACAATGTTGTAGCATTGACCTAAACAACCAAAGAAAATGGGGACTAGTTTTAGAACTTAAAAAAACACCCAAAAGCAAACATAAAATGACTCCATAAAACTCATACAACATAATCCAAGTCTCCAGAAGCCCCCAAAAGACGTTAAGATCAAAATGGGAACTCTGAATAATTAGCAATTGAGACAATCCCAGAGTCTATCCCAGTAAATCTCTTGAGCCTGAAATCATCAGAATGAATTTCAGGCTCAATAGCCTGCATGCAGTTTGGGTGAATATGTAAAATCTAAGTTCTCAAATATGTCTGAAGGTATTGCCGCATGGTGACAAGACAGAAGTGGGAGAAAATGGAGTGACTCTGAGTGGAGGACAGAAGGCTCGACTGGCCTTCGCCAGAGCTGTTTACATGGTAAGTCCTCTGCACAAACCTGCCATCTGTTTTGATCACAGAGAGATGTGCAAGAGGTTTTTTGAAAACAAAATCACTTCAGAATTTGATATCGGTATGTATTAATTAATGTTGCTTGGATTGCTTTGAGTTTGCTCTACATGTAGGCCACAAAAAAGTATGTCACTCCAAATGATAATAATCCAAATGTCTAAACTGTGAATGTACTGTAAAATATGCCTTGAAGTGTACGTATTAAAACAATGAAACCAGGGGTATGGCGTGATGCCACTCTCCTTTCTTTTTTCTCCCTGACCTCACCACCTCAGAACAAAGACATCTACCTTCTCGACGACCCGTTGGCAGCAGTGGATACCGATGTGGCCGAACACCTCATGAAGAAATGCATCCTAGAGCTCCTGGGGGGAAAGACCAGGATCCTTTGCACACACCGCGTTGAGTTTGTAGACAGAGCTGACATGGTGGTTCTCATGGACAATGGAACAATCGTCAAAACAGGTAGGAACAGAAACTTGAAAGCCTATCCCAGCTGACTTTGGGCAGGAGGCGGGGTTCACCCTGGACAAGTCACGAGTTCATCACAGGGCCACATAGAAAGACAAACGACCATTCACACTCACATTCATGCCTACGGTCAGTTTAGAGTCATCAGTTCACCTCTACTCTACTGCATGTTTTTGGTGGTGGGAGGAAGCCGGAGAACCCGGAGAGAACCCAAGCAGACATGGGGAGAACATGCAAACTCCACACAGAAAAGTACCAGGTCCTCAGATGGATTTGAACCCAGGACCTTCTTGCTGTGAGGCAACAGTGCTACCCGCTGGGCCACCGTGCCGCCCCTGATTCTGATTATCTTGTAATATTTTAATTCAAATCAAAAAGTGGTCGCAAAATGGGAACACTTGTGGATGCAGTTTAGGCCCTCAGAGCATGTTGGCTGTATAGTGCCAGAAGCACTTTTCTGACCCTTCAAAATAAACACTGAGCAACACATGGAAGAGAAAACAAGTTGCGGCAACTTAACTGTGTTTCACAACTGAGTCAGATTTATTTGAAGTAAATGCTGCATGCTTTGCTGTACAGCATGTAAATGCTGACCGGAGTTTCAGACTTCGTAGAGGTTTTGTTTTTGGTTGAATATCAATGCGCCACACTTCATTTTAAGACCTCCATTTAGGAAGTAAATATTGTGCTTTTCACCCCACTACATTCATTTAATAACTTTTGGTAGTTAATAATTATGAATACAACAACAAGCTCTTTTTTTTTAAATTCCACCTGCACCGTTCTTTTTCCTCTTAAACAGGCACACCAGCAGAAATCCTTCCTTTGGTTGAGACGGTGTCGAAAAAATGGAAGAATGACCATAGCATGAAAGAGAGAGGTTTGTTAACTTTGAGTTCAAACTGCTTTGTTTAAAAGGTAGGGATTTACCAGTGCAGCTTCTCTATTGATCTCTGCCACTTTGGTCCAGACTCTACATCTCAAACCTTGATGCAGACGTTGTTCCCCACAAGATAAATATATAAATATTTGGTGAATCCCTAACTTTTTATCCAGTATATAACCCAAACCATGAGAATTTTGATTGAAATTTGTGGCTTTGAATGAGATGACTCCACAACTACTGGATGGATTGACATCAAATTTGGTCAAGACATTCATAGATTGATCCCCATAGATTGGTTTACATTGACTTTAGTGATCACTTAAATCTTCATTCAGCGCCGTTGCTGAGCTAACTATTTTAACAAATACAGGGGTTGGGCCTGTGTAAAAAAGGGCTTGATATGAATTGAAATACCCCAAAAAACTTGTATACCAAATTTTACTGCAAGGTGTCACACTCAGCACCCAATACTCACAGAGCCCATAAATGGTGGTGACAACTGTGACACATTGTGTTTTCATTTTTTCCCGACAAAAAAATGGAAACCTTCCAAACCCCAACGAATTCTGTGACTTTTTAGTGAGAGTACAAATAACTGAGATATACTGACTTCCTCTATTTTATCAATATTTTGTGTTTCACTGTTTGAAAAAAGGAACATCAAATTCACTCCACTCAGAAATTTGGGGTAAAGAAATCAATGTTGTCTTTTATCCTACCATTGATAACGTATTAAATTTGGGTTTGCTGTAGAAAACATTGATTTTTACATGGTGTGAAACAGATGATGTGGAGCAGGAGGAAGAGGAGCCGCGCTCATCCCCTTATCTCCATGTGGAGGATGATGTTGACCAGTCGGGGGTGGAGCAGAAGCAGTCGGGCGGCCTTGCGTGGAGAGTTTACCAGAGCTACTGGCTTGCTGTAGGAGGAGTGTTGGCCGCTTCTATCCTGATGTCTCTGCTCCTCATGCAAGGTTGGGATTGACCAAAACAATGCAGTGCGATCTGATGATGCTCAGCAGACGGTCAGCTGATGAGCTGATGAACTGTTGTGATTCTCAGCTTTCTTTCAAATAAGAATTTCAGGTCAAGGAAAGGTTTGTCTCAAAGCTAAGTAGAGCCGACCAATCAGCTATCAAACACATAACAAAATAAAGCAATGTTTATTTTAATCGTATCGAACACATCAGAACCTTTGGGACATTGTTGCAGCTTAGATGAACGTCACGCAACAATCTTACATGAATGACTTGATGAGATTTATTCTAAATTCAGAATTTAGTTTGTTCTATTCAGCATTTTAGTGGTTTGGACTCTAATGATCATTGTAAAAATGACCATTATCTTTATATCATTATTTTTATTATCTAAAAAAAGCTGAAAATTTAACTTTTTTCGTGTTCAATGTTTAACAACAAGCTGCTGTTGTGTTTTGTGTTTTTTTTTGTGTGTGATTCAG
Source organism: Chaunax sp. Z400 (assembly GCA_037577475.1). Classification (NCBI taxonomy): domain Eukaryota; kingdom Metazoa; phylum Chordata; class Actinopteri; order Lophiiformes; family Chaunacidae; genus Chaunax; species Chaunax sp. Z400. The sequence continues at coordinate 13,005,536 of CM075191.1, read as the reverse complement.
TCTCTAAGAACCTTTCTGACTGGTGGCTGTCCCACTGGATCTCTGAGCTGAAGAACAACGGGTCCAGTATAACAAATGGTTCTTCCTCAGGTGCCTTAGGCTCACCTCACCTTCTGCTCTTCTCACCAGGAGGGTTAATGTAAGTTGTCCAGCCAATACGTTGTTGATTCGAGAACAAACTCTGTTTTGCACAGGAGACATTCAAGTTATCAAGTGAAATGAGCATCAAATTTTCAGTTTAGATAAGAATATAGGAGGACAATATTATTTATATCAAAACAGGTTTATTACAGTGTCTTATTTTACAGAACGATAAAGATTTTTTATGTGGTCATTTTTTATTTTTTTTAAAGTTTTTTTTGTGCCATTTTATGCCTTTATTTATCTATTTTTTTTATTGCATGGGCCGCTCTAACCACTGCGCTATCTGCACCCCCGTAGTAATGCACAGTATAACATCCAAGCTGGATAAATATATAAATAAAATGTCATTTAAATTGAAAATGCAACAGTAGACAAATTAAATGGGGAAACTTGCATTTTAAAGTTATCCTGCTGGTAAAGAATGAAGTCATCAGCTCCATAAACGGCACATTTTCCTGTCCTCATGCAGTAAAACATTCACGTCTACCTACCCAGGTCTGCTCTGTCCTCATCTGTTCAAGTGTTCTCTTCAAACAACATGAGCTCCGATGTGAAGTTTTACCTGACGGTGTACAGCTCCATTGCTGCGGCCAACACCGTCTTCACTGCCCTCCGGGCTTTCCTCTTCGCCTACGGAGCCATATGCGCCGCCACATCAATCCACAACAGACTTCTGGATCGGGTACTCAAGGTGAGCTCTGAGCCCCCAAAGCAGTCGAGCTGAGCAGATTGAGTGTTTGGCAGCAGTAGCTGTGGGGTTAGAGAAACCAGGCTGCTGACTCAAAGGATGCCACTATAAACTCCAGACTAGCTGGTGAATGATTCCTCAGCTTCACACACCCTCAAATGTACGTTCAAACGTCTTGACTCAACCACTGACGAAAAGAATAGTTTGGGATTTTACGAAATAACCTTTTTTTGCTTTTTAGCGTTAGATGGGGAAATTGATGCCAGTCTCGTGTGTGTTTGCTAAATAAGAAGATACATGCTAGAGACGGTTATCTTAGCTTTGTATTGACAGGGGAAGCAGAGGAAAACACACGGCCGCGCTCTGTACAAAGGTACAATTCCTCTTTGCTGCCTTATAAAGAGTGACGTTTATAATTATTTAAGATGTATCTTCTTTGTTCGATCCATACAAATGACAAAGTTAAACTTGGAACTATTCCTTTAAAGAGCAACTGATCAATATTTTTTTATTTTTTTAAACAAATCAAATGAATGCATGTTATGTAACAGGTGTGCCTTGCAGTGTCAAACTAACAATGAATTATCCCCAACTCTGAAGCTCTGTGAAGTTTTTCAGCCTCTCGTGTCTCATTAGCTCATAACTGTATGGTCTCAGCCCTCTTGTCTACCCCAGAACTAATATCATTTTGTGCAGTAGAATCTTTCTGTCTTCTTACCTTGTTGGTCATTTGTGACCCTCGTGTAGCATATGAAGTTGTTTGGGACCAAACCAAAGGAAAAAGAAGAGCTGAGTTTGTGACTTATGGACACAAACTCGACTCCAACTGAATGATATCGTTGTTCGGTGTCTGTTGAATGTGGGGGGAAAAAAACTCTAGCAACTTTATAAGGCAGTTGAGTTGAGTTCAATCAAAGGTTACACAACTGACCAAACTCTTGACTATCTGTTTACATCCTCTACTAGGCCACAGTGACTTTCTTTGACACCACTCCGATGGGTCGTGTTCTCAACCGCTTCTCTTCAGACCTGTACACCGTGGATGACAGCCTGCCATTCATTCTGAACATCTTGCTGGCCTCCATGTTCAGCCTGATGGGGATGCTGGTAGTGATAAGCTATGGGCTCCCCTGGGTCTTAGTGCCCCTCCTGCCCCTGGCTCTGTTCTACCATCGCACCCAGCACTTCTACCGGCACACATCTCGGGAGCTAAAGCGCATGTGCAGCCTCACTCTGTCTCCCCTCTACTCACACTTCTCTGAGACGCTGATAGGGCTTGGAACCATCCGGGCCAGTGGCAGCTCTGCCAGGTGAGAGCCTGAAAACTGTATTGTTGAGGCAGAAAATGGTATCAGTATTTTAGATTTAAAAAAAATATAGGATAACGGCAGATCAGCTGATATTCAACAACAGCATTTTTGATCCTTGAAATCTGAAATCCTTGAAATTTCAAAGAATTGTGATAAAAATGTGTGCCGAGCAGGACATTGTACAGTTTAAATATAATCTTGTCAGTGCTCTATGGTGCACAGATTCAATTATTTGATTATTATAATAGCAGCAGTTTCCACAGCTATCTTTAATTAGATACCTTTACAGTAGGGTTGGGTGGGTTTACATTTTTTCCTGCCCACTGTATGAGTCTCAGGATAACTAATTAGCTCATCGCCACAGGGTGGTGCTTCCCTGTGAATTTGTTGTGATACGATACACGAGTATGAAAGCTTTGATTTGGTCTGCTGCCATTCGCCCTGTTAAAGCTACAACAATATGTTGTTAATACAAACTCAACACTCCCAGTATCCATTTCAAATGAATGAGTTTGAGTGCATAGTGCTTTTATTATGAAACACCTGCATAAGTATCTTGTGAAGAACTCAGTTACTTGAAGTTTCCCTTAAACATGTAGCTGCTGCCATCTGTCCTTATGTCGCACCAGGCTAAAGTCCTATTTTATTTATCATGTTGACGTTAAACTTTAGAGAAAGAAATGTTTACTTGAATGGTTGAAAGTTGCGAGATATAAAATCACAGTGTGTCCCTTTTGTCCTGATGGATTTATGGTTTTGCCATTCTCATAATAATGGACTCAATGGAAACAGCTGCTGGTTCAGGTGCGACACCTTGTCGTACAATTTTTGGTACACTGGTCTGGATTTCACACCGAAATGTTTACACTGGTCCAACCCTACTTTCCAGCTTTTTGCAGTGTAATTATATATACGGTAGAACACAAATAGAAAAAGCAGTATTTTCCTTTTCAGATGAATAAAAGAGAGAGAAAAGAAAACATTTAAACAAAAGGGGCATGTTTATATTTGCAAACATTTTCCACTTCTCCAATATTTCATCAAATTGAATTTATTGAAGCCTCATGGACAAAGTCGTGTTGATTTAATAAACATTATCACACCAGTCCTCTTTAGTTGGGAGTGTTTGGTTTAAGCCTTTTCTTTGTAATTGTTTTTCTAGCAGCAACAGTCAGCATTTCAAATAAGGGTTTTGTTTTTGTATTTGTACATATTAAATGTAGCCCAAGAGGGTTGTCCTAATCAAAAGATTCTGAATTTATTCACTAATTCTGTATGAATCATAACTATATAAATCATAACTATAAATCAAAACAAGTGGTAGTGATTGACTTCCTATCCACTTTTCTAGCCAAATGCTCTCCACGAGTTTGAGTTTGATAACCTTTATTGAAATTCACAATATTTTACAACTAACTATTATTGTCATTATAAATTGATGTGCCAATAATTTTTTACAATTAATCACTTAGTGCATAAACTTTCGAAAAATGTTGAAAAGTTTTCATCACAATATCCTAGAGCCCAAAATAATGTTTTCAGATTGCTTCTTTTGTCCAACCAACAGTCCAAAACCCAAAGACTCATCATTTAGTATCATAAATGGATGTTGGATTTTTATTGGAAAACTATTCCACCCGGGGTGGCTGTAGCTCAGGAGGTCCAGCGGTCATCCATTTATCGCAAGGTTGGTTTTTCGATCCCCGTCCCCTGCAGTCTACATGGCCTAGTATCCTTGAGAAAGATTCGAAACCCCAGTTTGCTCCCCAGGCACTGTAACACAGCATTATTCAAAGACTGCTGCAAAAAACAAAAGAGCAAATGAAAATGATGAAATTAGCAGCACTCTTTCTCCAGGTCATCTTAAGATCTGCATGAGTGAGAGCTTAGATAACAAATTGGAACTTGGATGGCAAAAACCTTTTTTCATGGTGGTCCATAAGTCCTGTGGTTTTGGTCTAAGGTGGTGGATTTGATTCCCTTCTGCTTCCTAGTCCAACTAATCTGTCTGGAGGCTCCATACTACTGTGACACGATTTGATCAAATCCCTCCTACAATATCCCTGTGCTGATGCAAAAATATGTCCCATTACAGAAGCTATTGATGCCCTTTAAAAATATCTCTCATAGCATCGTCTGACTCACTGAAGAATGACTCCGTTTTTGTCGTTACAGGTTTAAGGAGGAGAACGCCAGGCTTCTCGAGCAGAACCAACGCTGCTTGTTCCTGAGCAATGCCGCCAGGCAGTGGCTGGATATCCGCCTGCAGCTGATTGGTGTCGCTGTGGTGACCGGCCTCGGGGGGATCGCTGTCATCCAGCACCAGTATAGTTCTGTCAATCCAGGTGAGTCCACACTGAGTCTGGTTGTTATGCGTGCATGTCAGCATAATGGCTCTGGTTGTGTTGTTCCTAACAGGTCTGGTGGGTCTGTCCCTGTCCTACGCCCTGTCTATCACAACCCTGCTGTCTGGACTCATATTCAGTTTCACACAGACTGAGATGCAGCTGGTGAGTGTGGAAAGAACTGAGGAGTACTCCACCAGCCTTCCCACAGAGCCACAGCACCAGAACACACAGGTCAGAACAACTGCTGCGCTGCCACTAACTGATACTGACAGCAATTAAAGAGGGGGTGTTACAGAGGACATGAATTGTCTCTGGTGGCGATTCCAGCTGGTCTAGCCTCCAGGATTCAGATTTTATTGGCAAATAAAATGGCAAACTGGCGAAATCACTCAGCTCAAAATTACAATATGTCAAGAAAAACAGACAGATGGCGAAACATAACAAACACTGTCATCAAGTACGTCTGAAAAGACATGGTTGTTACTTGAATGCTTCAGTTTTAAGTTAATAAATAAAACATATTTTCCATTTGTTGTAATTGACGAAATCCCAGAAAATGTTGAGATATCATTTTTTTGTCAATAACACACACCCCTACTAAGAACTGTGGACTTTCCGTCGACATGGAAGATGAAGATGATGCTTGGAGCTCACCTTTTGCGCTGCATGAAGCAGACATGTTTTAGGTCAGCGTTTCCCAACATTTTCACCCCCCCGACCCCAACTTGGGAACCCCTGATTTAGCTCACTGTCACTTACAGCCACTTAAATTTGAGTGGCTGCAAATTTAGGTGTAATTTAAGTTACAACAATAACCTACATACCGTTCACTCACTAATGAAGCGTATATTGTGACGCAGTAGAATTTAACTGAACACAAGCTGGCTAATAAACTATAGTATGCATGCAAATGGCAAATAACCAGATACAATGTACTTAACCGTGGTCCGCAAAAGCGTGTCTCATTCTAATAATTGGTGCACATTGTTTATTTTGACCTGCGCACCAGTTATGTGCAACCCTGGTTATAACATGTCTTTTCCCTGTGTTGCAACTTTTTTTTTTCTCTCTACACTGCCTCTGGACTTCAACATCAGCTGTCCCCAGCATGGCCTGAGCAGGGCTGGTTGGAGTTCCGTTCTGTGGTTTTGGCCTACAGGGATGGTCTTCCCAACGCTCTGGACAGAGTGAGCCTGGTAGTGCGACCTGGGGAGAAGGTGGGCATCGTGGGACGTACAGGCTCGGGCAAGTCCAGCCTGTTCCTGTCCTTGTTCCGAATGGCTGAGCTGAACCACGGTCAGATTCTCCTGGATGGGCTGGACATCCGCACTGTGGGCCTGGCTCAACTCAGGTGTGCTTGAAGTGGTGGTGGGTTTGGAGGAGGATAAAATGACAAACTATAAGCAAATACGGGCCTATCAATATATACTGAGCAACAGTAGAAACGCATAATTATAAAAACCCAATATTTTCCTTTCACTAGCGCTAATCTACTGAAACAAACCAACATGTGATACACTAAAATGTTAAATCATGAATAACCATCATTTAGTCATAACATAGCCATAATAGTCATTGATGCATTTCAGAGTAAACAATGGTGTTGGTGAGATTTTTTGATGATTGATAACACCTGGCCAAGGCAATAAAATCCCGGGTCTAATCAATGTCCTACTGAAACAACTGACGATGTCACGGCTTCTGCAAAAGACCTTTTCTCTGATTGACCCTTATGTAACCACTTCAGCCCTGACTGATTGGTGAGGTTCATTTAAGTCAAGGTGTTGGACCACTTATTTTCACGAACTTTATGGAACAGGCCCCAGACACCAACTTTGTGATATGTGTCATTATTTCAGTCAAGTGAGAGAAATATTTTACGTGACAATAACAAAAACACCTTCAGAATCAATAAAGAATCAATGCTAAAAAGAAATCTTAAAAAAATTCCCAGATCTTCACTAAAATTGAATCACATGTTACTCAGCTGATGGCTGAACATTCTGTCAAAAATAACATTAAAAAAATGTAACCTGTGGGTTAAGTTCAAACTTGAAACAACATGAGGTCCAGTTTTAAAAATATTGAAAATGCATTTCATATTTGTACAGATATAGTCTTTGTTTTCAGTTTTACATGTATTTATATTGAGAAACTCGCTTCATATTTCAATCTGACCTCTCAATTTGTTGAAATAAACTGGGCAAGCCAGATAATAATTGTTTTTCATGCATTATGTATCGTATATTTCAGACTGTATTGCTGTACAGTACAATGCAGTCAGTAACACCTGACACTTTTGTGTGTGTGTGTTGTGTTGGTGCCCTCTGCAGGTCCAGGTTGGCCATTATTCCTCAGGACCCCTTTCTGTTCAGTGGGACCATCAGGGAGAATCTTGACCCATGCGGACGACACCCAGAGCAGCAGCTGCTGGATGTCGTGGACGAGTGCCACCTCAGCTCTGTGGTCAACTTGATGGGTGAGAGACTGCGACAGAGGGGCCGAAACAATGTTATCGGGAAGTCAGCAATGAAGTGATTCGATTCGATGACGGTGAATTAAGGATGAGTAGAAATGTGATGCTCATAACATGACTCATGAGTCTTCACTCCACCCTTCATCATTCCTGTCTGGTTACGTGATCAGCAATTATTACAGAGTGTTTCTTTTGCCTTGACAACCTTGATCCACTACTGAGACACACTGACTGCTCAGTCAGAACAACTTGTGATCTTAACACTTTAGGTTCACCACAGCATAAAGCAATCACTTTCCAATCCCTAATTTCTTTTTTGTCTGCATGCATAAAATCAAGTTAAAGGTAGTTCTAGGTATCATATTTGCCTCCTTCTCCTTTTCATCCCCTCCTCCTCTCTCATTTGGCCATTGGAAAGAAAAGAGGAGGGTGTTTTGGATGAAGTGTTACTGGCCACTTTAATCTCTCTGCACTATTAAGACTTCAACATAGGGATAAAAACATGACATGGTGTGGCCGTTAGTGTGCTTCTTCTGCAGCTGATTTGTTTAACACATAGTATCATGTGAAATAGTTTCTGTTTCACTTTACACAGTTTTATCCAAGCAGCAATCTCAGGGGCTGAAAATGAAAAATTAGGTCAATGAGGAAGCGAGTCAAACACCAAAGACCCATACCTGAGCAAGTTTATTATTATTTTCTCTGATATTGGCAAGATGACCCTATCTCACAATATTTTTAAAAAGTGAAAACTGATCCATAATCTACATCCGTATCTGCCTCAAAATTTAATCAACTCTTCACTGGCCCAAGATCCACCCCGACACAAAATCTCATCATAATCCATTGACAACTTTTTGAAATATGTTGCAGATGAAAAATGAACAAATGTGGATGATCGCATAATCTCCTTCAACCCTCCTTGGTGGAGGTGATAAAGTATTGAACCTTTATTTATTATATTCGCTTGGTCCCACTTTGCTGTGTTGGGATGGGTAGGACTATTTATCTTTTAAATATTTTAAATACACTGGCAAATAAGTCACTTTTGCTAAAATGTTCAGCTAAATGTATGTAATTTTTTTTTTAAATAATTTTTTTTTACATTGGAATGTAAAAAACTGTAAGCTGCTATAATGTTGGTAATTAAAATATCTATAATAAATCCCAAACGAATGCCATTCTGATGTGTTTGTGAACACACATTCTTCATGCTACCCCCTGCATAAGTCAAATCTCAGTGATGATGGTCTCTGAGGACCTTCTGATGCCTTTTTTTATGTGTATTTGTGTGTGTGCAGGTGGCCTGGATGCTGTGGTTGGGGAGAGAGGAAAATCGTTTTCTGTGGGACAGAGGCAGCTACTGTGTCTGGCCAGAGCTCTTCTGACACAGGCCAAGGTGAAAGCTCAGTTTAATCAATAAACACTTTAAAGGATACTCTAGAAAACACAAAAACAAAAGCAAACACACTTTGAACGACTGCTTTGTCAGAAATGCAACAGAAAAGCAGATAATGTATCTTTTAACAGGGCAGCCAAACAAACTCAGAAAGTTTAAAAAAACACCAAAAAAAAACCCAGTCAGCCAATAACTGATTGCTGCAGTAGGAGTTGCTGTTCTTCATCTATAACAGCTCACGATGGCTGGCAAACACTTCCTGCAATATTTGAAACCGGTCCTGTCTGTGACACTATCTTGTTTGGAAATGCAGCATGAACAACACCAGTTGAATGCTGATGTGACACAGCAGCAAAAGGACATGATCAGTTAGCATTAGCAGTAATTTAATTCAGCTCCGATTCAACTGTGTGAGAGTTTGATGTCAGTGATACAGAATCAACAAGGCTGGATTTCATTGTGCATAATTTCCTATGAATACATCTTGTGTATGTCCCTTTAAGGGTAATAGCTGAAGGTGCTGCCACACCTTTTTCTGGTTATCTGCTGGCATCTTTTATTATGATTGCGTCACTTATTGTCATGAGAATCTGACACCACTTACAAATTTGAAATGCAGTGAGACTGAAACCCAGTCGCCAGAATAAAGTTTCATATGTTGAAACTTCACATTGGATGTATTTAAACTTTACTTTTCACATGTTAAAACTTTGTTTTAATTTTCAATTTTATATCATGAAAACACTGTGCTTAAGGTCTGGTTAAGTTTAGCCTAAAAGCACACTTGGTTAGGGCCGTGCTTCTCTATGCGTGGACCCCTAAGGGGTTCTTCAGCAAGGTTGTATTGGGTCCCCTGCATAAAGTCAAGTCAGTTTTATTTATGTAGTGCTATTATATCAAGGCACTTCCCAAGAAGAGCAGGTCTAGACCGTACCATTTATTCTACAAAGACCCAACAATCCCCCACGAGCAAGCATTTGGCGACAATGGTGAGGAAAAACTGTGAGCAGAAAAATTGCAGAAACCTTGAGCAGATCTCAACTCAAGGTTGGGAGCCCTCTGTTTTGACCCGTTGGAGGGAGAGAGATAGAGAGAGCGATGGGGAGATTGATTGGTAGAGAGAGAGAGAAAGATGGGCAGATAGATGGGGAGAGAAAAAGAGAGTGGGAAGATAGATGGGAAGAGAGAGAGAGGGAGTGAGGAAATCCATGAAGGTTGAATGTGAAGATGACGAGGGAAGGAGAGATGAGGAAAGAGTTGCTCAGTGCATCATGGGAAGTCCCCCAACAGTCTAAGCTTACAGCAGCATAAATAAATGCTAGCATAAGCCATCCTTAAGTACAAATCTGTTTCCAAAAAGGTTGGGAAGCTGTGTGAAATGTAAATAAAAACAGTATGCAATGATTTGCAAATCATTGAAACCCCATATGTAATTGAGAATGGACAACATTTCTAATGTTAAAACAGAAAGATTTAATTGTTTTTGAAAATTATATCCTCATTTAGAATTTGATGCCAGCAACACGTTTCAAAAAAGTGTTGCACTGTGTTGCATCACCTCTTCACTCTGTAAGCGTTTGGGAACTGAGGAGACCAATTGCTGTAGAGAGTTTGGGGCCTCCCTTGTCGTATTTTACTTTTCATAATGTGCCAAACAAGTCAGGACTGCAGTCAGACCAGTTTAGCACCCAGACTCTTTACGTGCAGACTGTGGTTTAGCATTGTCTTTGAAATAAGTAAGGCCTTCCCTGAAAAAGACATATGCTTGGCAGCATATGTTGATTCAAAACCTGTATATGTCATTCAGCATTAACGGTGCCTTCACAAATGTGCAGGTTTCCCATGCCATGTGCACTAATGCACCCCCATTCAGTCACTGATGCTGGCTTTTGAACTACATGCTGATAACAAGCCATATGGTCCCTCTCCTCTTTAGCCCGCAGGATGCGGCGTCCATGGTTTCCAAAAGGAATTTCACATTTTTATCATCAGACCACAGGACAGTTTTCCTACTTCACCTCAGTCCATCTTAAATGAGCTCAGGCCCAGTGAAGGTGGGGCGTTTCTGGATCTGGTTTATATACAGTTTCCTCTTTGCATGGTAGAGTTTCAGTTGACATTTGTGGACGCAGCGACTAACTGTGTTCACAGACAATGGCTTTTGGAAGTGTTCCTGAACCCATGCAGTGATGTCCACTACAGAATCCTGTCTGTTTTTAATGCAGGACAGTTTGTTGGCCCTACACAGTGGTTTGTTTTTTTTAATGCCGTTTAAGGATCACGGCCATCCAGTATTGGTTTTCAGCCTTGTCCCTTGTGCACAGCGATTTCTTCAGATTCTCTGAATCTTTTAATGATACTGTTACTGTAGACGATGAAATCCCCAAATTCTTTGCAATTTTGAACTGGGCTTGTACAAACTTTATCAAAAAGGAATGCTTCAAGGTTCCTCTTAAATGTAGAGAGGGTGTCTGCCTCACGGACCGAGACTAGAAGATGTTTCCACAGGAGAGGATCCTGATAACTAAAGGCTCTGGCTCCCATTCTACCTTTGGAGACTATTTTCTGCATCTTTTTGACACAGAACGGGCCTGATTTCTGAAATATTACGCGTATTCATTTTATATTGGAATTAAATGACATATTTTGATCAAACAGAACTCCCAGTTATGTTTTGTTTTGATATTTGTTTTGTTTTATGAATTTCACCAAAGGGGGGGTCCTGGTCTTGTTTGTGTCAATATTGGGATATTCGGAGCATGAGAACTACTGGGTTATGAAGAGGTCATGTTTTGCCTTAAAATGCAAGACTTTCTCACCAAAAGCACTAGAAACTCTCCTGATTTACTTCAAAATGAAAAAAATGATGCCACGGAGATGGCTACACGATGTCGCTAAAATGCCCTGGTTTTGTTAGTTGGTTGAAGTCGTTTCGTACGGTGATATCTTGTTGCAGCACAGTGTTTGACAGCACTGCCTCCCTCCAACACCTCCCTTCCCTCTTATACCCTTAATCTGAACACGACATGAAATGTGTTGTAGAAATGTCGACATGTTCTCGGGACTGTGACAATCACATACTGGCTGCCTCAGTTCTTGTTACATGTCAACTACAAAAAGATTGTTTTATTCTGACTGAAAGTTTACCTCTAAGAATAAATTCAAAATACACAAAAGATCTGTCTTTTTCAACATTTCCACCCTTGTGATGTAATGTGTGTATGTAAACGGTAACATACACATTGAACACATACATCCCAATGCAATTCATCACAGTAACGCTGCAGTAAATGCTATTTTCAGGTTATATTATTGATTTTTGTTGACTGCGTTGTTAAATGTCCACTGTCTTCTTTAGAATAAGTGTTTCATCTGCCTCCTTCCTACCATCACTCAGTAATTCCTGCACTGTTGTTAACCTCTGTTTTATGAATGCACTGAAGTCACAACACTGTTGAGACACTGTTTTACCGTCACGTAGCTCCTGTGTATTGATGAAGCCACAGCCAGCGTTGATCAGAAGACGGACAAACTGCTGCAGCAAACCATCAGAGAGAAGTTTCGAGACAAGACCGTTCTCACCGTTGCACACAGGTTAAAGGTTTCCTGATGTCTAGGAAAAATCGATTTCCAACCCTTTTCAAGGCGTAATTTTAATATGAATAATCATGAATGAAACCTTTAATATTAAGCTCTTGAGTGATTCTTTGCATTTATTTCTTTTTTTCTATCAGGATCAACACCATCATGGACTATGACAGGGTGCTTGTTATGCATGGTGGGAAGGTGGTGGACTTTGACACCCCTGCTGCTCTCTTGCAAACTGAGCACTCCATCTTCAACAGGCTGGTTAGTCGGAACGGAGAGTGAATGAAGGAACATTTAATTTCCATACCTTATCTTATCTACATCTCTTTCATCTTTGAAAGGTGTTCTGCCACACTTTTACAGCTTTAATAGCACCCACACCACAGCACAACACAATGAAAATACTTTTCTACTGTTGGAGCAGAGACCAGTGCCCCAGGCAAATCGCAAGGTCTTTAGGTGAACCTGCAGTTGATCATGAAATGATCATGTGGATGGGCTGACATATAGTTTCTTGTGAGTTATGTGAAAACAGAAATAGAATCCCACTAAAGCGGAGACTGTGGAAATCATGTTAGCTGAGTTAGCATTTATCTGAGCTTCTGATGCATCCCAACTTGGAATATGTTCCTGTAGTAGATTTATGCAGCAAACATATTGGTGTACAATTAAATGAGTTTTCAGATTTTGCTGCAGGTTTAGTTGCAGTCAGACATGAAGCAATATCAACCTGACATGACAGTCCAACTCTAATTAGATCATGTTTTTCATCGTATTTGGGTTTTTTTCTTCATTCCCTTGGAACAGAAACAAGAATTGAAAAATCAAACATGAGAAGAATTAAAAACAAAAGCAAACTAAAACTGTAAAAATAAAATAAATAAATAATTTTTTTTTTTAGAAATCCCTCCCCCTCAGGGAAAACATGTTGTCAGTTCATCAGTTAGGTCATAGATGTGAGGTATTGAATGAGAGGAGTCCAAATCTACCTTATTCTTTCCAGATGGAGTGTATTTACAAGGCCATTGAATCACATCTTTGAGGTGGGGACATCTTTGTTTTTCCAATGCATAAGTAGTAACTTCTTTGCAATAATTATACTGAAGGCTATGAAGGATTTTCGGCCGTTACTTAATTTGGTATTTTCTCGATTAATCATTTGGTTTATTGGATTTTAGGAAAGAGTGAGTGGGAAACGCCTTTCACAATGTCCTAGATTACAATGGAACTAAAATATAATGTAAGGCTAAGAAAAGAAGTAAACTCTCTGTTTCTGACCCTGAAAGATGGTGTTTTTACTTGAATTCATGCATTTCTCTGCAGATGAATCTTTGCAGCTCTAATGCAAACTTGAGATCAAATTTACATTCAGATTTTGATTGATTGAATGATCCTTTTTAAATGAAGTACAAGCATTGTTGTTTTAGTAAACGATCTAGAGCCATTGAGCTGAACTCGCTGCTGTATGTGCACATGTTATCAAAATCTAATTGCCGGTGTATTCTTTCTTTGAAAAGTTGTACATGTTTACCTGGAATGATGTGAAATGTATCTTTTGCTCATTACAAATTATTTTAGTTGTTTTTTTTAGTTGTTTTTTTTTCATTTCCATGGCAACAATTTGTTTTTCAAGACCACATTAGAGCATATCTTGGAAATATTTTCATTATCACAATTTTGATATGTATTTCTAACAGACTGCCAAACAGACAGTTTGTTGTCATGACATTTTGCACACTGCTCTTTAGTAAAAAATAAAGAAATCTGGTTTACTTGTAAACACCGTCGTCGTACCTGTTTTATTTCACCCGTCTCCTGAGAACAGACTTGTTATGTTCTTATGTAATGTGGTCTTATACCTGAGCCTCAGCCATACCTGTCCAGATAAGATTATGTAATGGGTGTGTGAATGCCTCTGAAGCTCACTGTTTTCTCTCCATTTGGATTCCCAGCAGTCAGTCAGGGACAGCAGTCTCTTTGACCAACAGGTGACTGTAATCAGAGTGACTCATGTAGCGAGTGCCTGCCACTCCCTTGGCGCAGGTCAGCATTTCTCCCATGTTAACCCACCTAACGTGTTTTCAGAGGGAGAGATTTCTTTCTATTTTTTTGCCGTCTTGGTTCCTGAAAGGTGAGGATTTGACTAAAACGCTGGGTTTCATGCGTTTTACGCGGTGTACTTTGGAAACGGATGTGGTGACGTGTGAGGAAAAGCAGGTCAGGTTTGTGTGCAGTATGTTTGTGTGCATATGAGCCACAGGTATGTGACTGTCAAGGTGTGTTGTATTAGGGTGTGTCACGTGAACGTTACTGTGTATGTCTGTTGACAGTTAATGGGACGTTTAAGGAGGAACCTGTTTTTCTGCTTCGTGAAGTATTCGTCCCCCCTGACAGGCACTCTGCTGCTCAGTCACAACCTGCAGAGCAAACAGCATGGACTGACTGAACTCTGCACCGAGACTCTAAGACACAGCTTCAACAACACGGAAGCCAAAACACCCAGGCTTAAGGACACAGGTTAGTTTCATTGATGAGATTTCTTCTGGTTCTTCTGGTGTGGTGTCTGGTTCATTATGTGGCGTGTTTTGGGCCATGTTTCAGGTTTCCAGGTCCACGCAGTTTCTGTCAAGTCTCAGCTACTGTGTTGTTCATCTGGACTCCTCTCATAAATTGTTGAACACGTCTTTTTTTGTTGTTGTTGCAGTTGCTTTCAATCAACTCTTACTGTGTCATGTTAAATCGGCAAACAGTTTGATTCCACCAAAGGTTTTGTTCTCAGTTTTATTTTCAGTATTTTCAGTATTATTTTCCGATGACTACTTAACATACATGTCAGTTAATTTTGATGGACTTGCGTCGCTTACACTCGAGATGCTCCTGGTGAATTACAAGTGTCCCGATGGCACACCAGCTTATGTTGTAAATGAAACCAGAAGCTTTTTGAGATTGAGTCAGCTCTATTGTCCATCCAGCTCTGACTGATTGAATATTTTCACGTTGACTTACCTGCAAATATGTTTAATGTATAACTTTTCAAGTAGTAAATCAGCTGTGTCCTTTGCTCAGATGTCACTTGGAGTCAGGTGTAATCTGAAATACCAGAAATGTCATTGTTAGTATTTTACACAAACACATGATACAAATCTACAAACTGAACTAGTCTAAACATTAAAATATTGGATTATTCTACTACAACGTATTTTGGGTTTTGGCTGATTAGATACTATCATTACTGTGCCTTTTCCTAGAGTCGTATCATGGCAAAAAATCTGCAGATCTGGTTTGACAACTGACATTGTCTTAAGTTTACCACAATCCGTCCCCAATTGACAGCGTACTTTTCTGAAGTTTCTGCACTATAGTATTTGCCCTATAGCTCGTAACATGAGAAAAAAAATGGAAGGAACTGCCAGCCAGCTTACTTCACTTCAGCGATCAGGATACACTTACAGGATAAGTGTTTACAGAAAATGGATGGATGGATGTTGAAAGGATTTAGTTCTCAGTTAAAGCACTCGATTTGACGCGTGCTCTGGTCAGGGCTTACTGGCAGGTGACAGAAGAACCAATCATTTGTTACCTACTTGTCAGTTTTACAGGAGCGAAAGCAGCACATTTTTCTCAGAGATTGTACGGCCGATCATTGGAAATCGGCAGCAGCAGGTGCATCAGGTTACTTTGGGAAGATTCATTGACAGAGCACAAAATCTGTGTCTGCTTTATCTGTGTCTGTCACCTGACAGTGTCCCTCCCTCCCCTGATGATGAATAATACTGTCGATTAAGACCCATGGTCAATGTGAACTCATTGAGACAATCTATTTGTCGCAGTCGAGTCTCCTGCCTCCACTCCTGTGGGTTCCCTCAGTGAGACAGGATGTCGATGATGACGTTTGGAACGGTCCTTATTAACACAAAAACTTAAACATAAACTTAAACACAGACGCTTTCCAGCGCCAGTTCCAGACGTGTCTCCAGTCTCGTCCACCAGAGACTCTCCAGTCGGCCTTTTCAGGTCGACTACAGCATGCAGCCTGCCTCAAAACGGCAGCGCTCCCAGGTCCACCACACTCCCATATATGAGGGAGAAGGAGCAATCAGTTCTTAACACAAAACACCTGGAGTAATTAGCTCTCTCTCTCTCTCCCTCTCCCTACACTAAACACAACCAGGCTGCCACACTATTAAAACTGCATATGCAGAATTGGCTGCTTTTGATCGGATTTCTCCCCGACCAAATACATTAGTATTTTAAAAGACATGCTAAGGAAAATAAAGAGGAAGAAAAGGAACAATTTGATTGACAAAGCCCTACAAAGTTCGACTGATATATTAGAGCTCCTGTGAGATATGACAAAAAAAGTACACCTAGAAGGAATAAGGTTAATTTAGTCTCATTGCTAGATCATATTGTACATTTGGTGCCATTGTGCTTCTCTCATGCTGTGAAATTTGTCGTGAAGTTCTGCATTTGTCGCCTTTTTAAAAATCATACAGATTGAAGTTTACATGTGAAGGTTAAGGTTTTCCAAATCTTAATTTACAGACTTTTATTTCGATGCGTAAAGATGGATAAACTAACTAACTGCAGGTAAGTGGTGATGCAGAGTAAATCACAGTTTCATTATCTGTTGATGTCATTTCACATAAGCTTGATAGAACATCGTGTGAATTATTCGCTGGAGATCTGCCAGTGCTCTGCAAGGATGAGTGGACTGCAAAGTGGAGGGTGTGGTTACTTTTGACATTATGTCCTTTCATAAAACAAAATAAACACTACTTTGCCGCACTCTCGATGAACCTGTTTCTGGTTTCCTTCAGTTTTGGCTAAAGAGCTCCAAGGCCATTACTCAAATACCTGTGAGATACAACTGGCTGTCACTTGTCTAACTGCATGTAGTAAAACTGTTGTGTGTTGCCTTTTTTTAAAAATATTCAGTAATCTAAAAATTGCCCTTCAAGGCTTTCATAGGAACTTCATAGCACATACTGTAGCATAAAAAATTAAAAAGGTGCACCGCATTAAACTTCTTTGAAACCATGTTTTCCATGGTCTGTTCTGTTTCTAGTGTCAAAACATTTCTTTCTTAAGTCATAGCTATAGATCATATTCACATGGCCATTTTCCTCTGACGTCATGGTCAGGGTGGGAAGCTCAAATGCTGGGATAATGTCATATTGTTGTGTTACAGGTTGCAAGTCAGGGTGGGAATCTGACAAATTCCTATCATTCCAGTTTTTCCCAATTGATCAGTGACTGAAAAGATAATGGATAATGATAATACAGATATTTCAAGATAAAACAGCACTTCCTAGTTAACGTTAGTTACACGATATGATTTGTGTACATTCATTCTGAAATATC
This sequence comes from Chaunax sp. Z400, assembly GCA_037577475.1. Taxonomy (NCBI): domain Eukaryota; kingdom Metazoa; phylum Chordata; class Actinopteri; order Lophiiformes; family Chaunacidae; genus Chaunax; species Chaunax sp. Z400. The sequence continues at coordinate 12,988,219 of CM075191.1, read as the reverse complement.
AGTGAATATACTGGACATACTGTATTTATTTAAGCAGGAGGTATAAGTTAATAAGTAAAGCACTGATGTAATCAAGCTCGCAGTGTAAAATAACGTAATGAATAAAGCTGCCTTGCCCAACTCTTCATGCCACACAAAGTAATAAAGTACAACAGTGCTAGGAGTACACTTTTGTGCGGGGTGTAATCTTTATGTATGAAGCTGAATTATGTTTGTGTGTTTTACTTACAGGCTTAAATAAATGTGTTCAAGATGTTTCTTAATTAATTGACGCCTTTCCTATCATACTGTGTAACACTCTAAAATGGTAATGTTTGCCAGGAAGTGGTTAAATACTGACAAATGTCAGCTAATGAGTAATCAACTTTTTGTTGTTTACCTTGAAATGTCACCATCCATTATGACCATTATTACCACCATCTGTTTCAGATGCTGACCTGGAAGCAGTCATATGAGATGTTCAACTTCCTATATGTTTAAACGACTTACAAACTGGAAGGGAGCAGTATGACATTACCATCTGAGTTTCCCACCCCAAGTGTGATGTTGAAGGAAAACGGCCACCGTGTGAGTATATTCTATTTGCCTTGCTGATTCTTGCCACTGTGATAAAATAAAACACCAGAATTTATGCACAAAGAATTTATTTAGTTTACTGAGTTGATTAGTTAGAGTTAAATTAGTTTATTACTTCTTTATCTATTTTTGTCTTGTTCCCTCCTTACGAAAGTCTGTTTAGAAAAGACTGAGACTGATGTTTCCAGAGTGGTGTGTTCATGTGCATCTGTATCGATGTGTAAAATCTGCTTCTTTGTTGCAAAATATAGCAAGAATGCTGCTTTCTCTAAATCTCTTCTGCAATTGATTGCTCACCACCCATTGGAAACACTGCAATATTGCAAATGTTTGTCTCCTACCAAGATACACAGCCAACAATGACTTTGGATTATTGCAATTATTTATTATCGGGCTGTACTATTAAGTCTCTAAAGACACTCCAGTTGATCCAGGATGCTGCTGCATGTGTACTGACCAAAACTAGTGTCAGAGATCATATGCCTCCCATATTAGCTTCCCTGCTTTGGCTTCCTATAGAATTGAAAACAGAATTTAAAATCCTTCTTCTCACATACAAAGCCCTTAATGGTCAGGCACTGACATGTCTCAAAGCGCTTACCCGACTAGAGCGTTACACTCTCAGGATGCAGGGTCACTTGTGGTCCCTAGTGTCTCCAAAGGTAGATTGGGAGCCAGACCCTTCAGTTATCAGACTCCTCTCCCGAGGAACCATCTTCTAGTCTCGGTCCAGGAGGCAGACACCCTCTCTACATTTAAGAGTTGGCTTTAAACATTCGTTTTTGATAAAACCTTATAATATATAATTAAGGCTGGCTTAGGGTAGGCTCCTCTTCTACACATTCATGTCTCGTTATTGCATGTTACTAACTTTACACCCGTGTGTGTGTATATGTAAAATTTTACTCTGATGTGGACTGTATTTAGTTTGTAGCTTCCTTCTGGCTAAAATCTGTTTAATGAGCATTTCTTTTTCTTCTATTATGGTTTATTTAAATAGGATTCTTTAATTTCACTGTGACAAACACATCAGAAAGTATCATGGTACAAAACATCAACAAATTGCTTTACTTCTGTGTTAAAATCTAAATCATTCTATAATCCTTAACGTCTTTTGTACTTTATGAAGTGTCTTTTACTTGCAGCCGTCCCACCGTAGAGGAAGGAGTCTCTCTGATACCTTGACCCTGGAGCAATCAGAGGACGGGGCACTGGTTGTATCCAGTATCAATAACAGCACTTCAGCCAATCAGGGACTGAGGAGAGGTATAAGCCCTTGCCTTTCTATTGAACCTTTTTTCCCCAAATTGCTTGTGACTATTTTAAAAGTAACTTACAACAATATCTTTGCTTTAGCAAACCTTACAAACGAAAAAAAAATCCCTGTTTTTTTCTTTTTACCTTTTTACTTGAATTCACAGTGTTGTGAGCAGAATAGACATTGTATGATCTAAATGAATACATGTTCTCTGATTATTCAGTGTGAATGTATGTTTAACAGATTGTGGTTTTCAAAAACTCTCCAAGGACATCATCAGTTTGAAATCCTGTGGTTTGATTTGCTGATCAATCATTTTCATTTTGTGATTCTTTTAAATAAAACTCAATCCCCTGGCATTAGGTTTTCAGTCTAAAGCCTCGTTTCCAAGTGTTTTGGTATAGTGCGTAACCGTACATAAACCCTTGATCTGTTTAACATTTCCACTGCAGACATAGGCCTACTCTTAGATTCTGGTAGGATTGTTACCATTGCTGTTGGGATAACCATTTTCACTCTTCACAGACTTTTCCTGCCACCTGTAGTCTACTGTTGGTTCTCTCTCTCTCTCTCTCTCTCTCTCTCTCTCTCTCTCTCTCTCTCTCTCTCTCTCGCTGTGCTTGCTTTGACTGTTCAATGGTCTGCAGTGTTTTAACTCCTTTTATTGTCTAACGAGTGTGTTATTTACCTCAAGGGGTAACAAAAAATGGGAAGGAATGGAGTGGCTCTGTTTGTACTTTCCTCGACTTTCGATAATAGAAAAACAAAAATAAATTTTCTAGTGTGTAATGAACTGAACGTGCTTGGTGGAAACAAGGCTTAAGGCTACTCTTCAAGTAATATGCAGGCGTGCGCATAAGTGGTGCACATGCATGGTCAAAATAAATGATGCGTGGCATGTATGAGAAGAAGAAGCACTTTTGGTTGCCACCATTGTGTACATTGTGTCTGTGTCTAACAACGGAGAGACAAATTAATTGATTAAGGTGTGAATTGAATGGCACAGGATATATTAAAGGGGCTTCTGCAACTCTTCCATGCTTGTGGTTTATGGTATGAGTGGAAGACGAAATTTGTTTTGGTCTACACACAGAGCAAAATTGGAGCTAACAACGGGGTTGTTCCCAAATTGTGTGAGATGGTGGCATTCATGGATTCCTTTATGCATAATCTGTGTACCGCCCACATCCTTGACAAGTCAGCTGATCATATCGTCCCATTTACTCGCTCTACATTTACTCGGTCCATTGCAAAGATACCAAGCTTTTATTTACAGAGAGGGGGCGCAAAAAGAACAGAACAAGATATGTGGTGAGAATGAAGAGAAAGAAGTTTCACAATATTAGATGGTCTGCATGGAGGCAAGAAACTGATGAAAATATGGGGACTATTACCTGCCATACAAATTCAAGTGACAACAAGTGATGACAGTGACCTAAAACACGTCTGCTTCATGCAGTGCAAAAAGTGAGCACCAAGGAACATCTTCAGGTGCTCCCAAGGTGTTGTTTTTATGTTCATATTTTACTTCTTTTTCGCAGGGGATGAAATTTTGGGGGCAACAATCAATTTTGATCAACTATCAAAAGAGGAGGTGCTACAAGTACTGAAGCTAATGGAGCCTTTTGATGACAAGATTCAAGTCGTCACGAAGAACAACCGAAGCAAGAGCATCGGAAATCTTGACCAGTACACCAAGACTCCTGAGACAGTAAGTGAAATATACTGTAGACAGTATTAAGTCAAAAATACTTAATTAGTTAATTCGTTTTTTTTACCTTTATACAACAGTGGTCCATAACTATTTTAAAACGTTCTGATGTTTTGCTAAAAGTTGTATTAATGTTTGACCAAAACAAAAGTTTTTACAGTCAAACCTGGCTAAGAAGACCACTCAAGGGGCTTATAAAGGACAATAAATGCTTATGTCAATGGAAAATAAAACTGAACAGCAAAAAAGTAGTCATTATGAGCAGAGGGTTGTCTTGCAGTGGTGGTCGGTACACAAGGTTGACTGTACTGTTTTTTCCTATAGTTTGAATTATATTAATTCTTTTATAATGTCCAACTAAGTTATTTTTGGGCTGCTATCTGCATTACATTGATTGTCATGAGAACCTTTCTAAAATTGATTTCTGTGAGACAATAGTTTGTAAGAAACCTTGATATTACAGTTACAACGTTGCGGTTTGCATTTCTAGATGCTGAAGGACTCCTACAGCAAACTCTACAATGCCAAAATCAAGAAGTTTATGAGAAATGATGGGCTTGGTGAAGAGACCTCTGTGGAAAGGGATGTTACTGCCACACCAACTGTACCAGCCTCATCCAGGGTCAATCTAAACCATGGCATGGAGTTGCCCCGCCTTGGAGTTGACTTTGGACTGAAAACAAAGACTCTTAGCAAAGACGTTAATAGTGATTCACAATTTGATGATGCTGGAGAAATGATGTATGGCACAAATCTGAACCTTCCTCCATTAAGTCGTGGCTCAAATGGAGCTCAGGTACCAAGACTGAAAGTCAATGCCAGAAGTCCACAGCTTAATTCTTCGAACTTCCAACTATCTGCAAAATTACCAGAGGATCCAAATGTCAACACTGCTGCTGGTGTGCAAGTGCCAAGAACTGATAGTCCCTCAGGTGACTTGTCAATGACAAATCTTGACAGACCTCAAACTGGGCTGAATATTAATGGAAATGTAAGTGCTCCAGAAGTAGGTTTGGACTTAAAAGGTACACATGTTAGTACCCCTGACATGGGGATAAACCTTAATGGGGAGAATATTACTGGTCCATCCTTTGACATGGGTGTTCCCAAAGTGGCAACTGAGGGAACAAACAAAGAATTCAAAATGCCAAAATTCAAACTGCCAAACATAGGCCTCTCTGGATCTTCTTTTAGTGGTCCAGAATATGAGGTTGAGACACCAGATGTAGACACCCCAGACATTCCCTCAGGTAAACTCAATGTACAGTTTTCCAAAAGACTGAAAAAGCCAGATCTAAATGTAGACGACCCTTCCAGTTATGCAGAATCACCACAGGTTAGGCTTTCTGGGAAATCCCCCAACTTAGACCTAGAAATGCCAGATATTGATGTACCTCAACATGATCTAAATGGATCGGATATTGACATGCCTTCAGGGGAAGTCGAAGTGCAGCTTAAGAATTCAAAAATGGATCTTAAATCTCCAGATTTAGATGTGGATGCTCCATCTGGTAAACTGACCTGGCCGAAGTTAGTGGTCTCAGGCAGAAGTGAAGCTCATGTTAAAACACCTGACCCCGGTCTAAAAAAACGAAAGATAAAAAGAGACGTTTGTGTACCTGATATAAATCTGCCCAAAGCCAACCTAAAAGAACCAAATTTAGCCATTGACACCACATTGGTTGACAATAAAGGCCAATCAGGAAAATACAAGGCTCCCAAATTTACAATGCCTCAATTTGATTTGCCATATATTCAAGATTTAGGTTTTAATGGAGATTTAGTGGGACCACATATGCAGTTGGCAGCACCAGATCTTAAACCTGGAATTGCAGATCAAAATTTCAACTTAAATGTGACCTCAACTGACTTGGATATTGCAAGCCAATCTGGAAAACTTACAATGCCCAGCCTTGGGCAATCTGGGCCTGAAGTTAAAAGCACTGACTATGAGCTAAAAAATACAGGCATGGATGTACCTCCTTCCAAGTTTAAAGGGGGCATCAGTTTGCCTGGTGTTGATCTCAAAGAGCCAACACTAGATCTTAATACCCAGGATATAAATATCAACATGCCATCAGGTAAATTGGACACTCATAGAGATAGTCCCTCTAGTAAGCTTAAACTGCAAAAATTTAAGCTCTTTGGCACATTACCAAAGAAAAAACATGTCTATATTGGTGAAGGCATGAAGACACCTGAATTAACTCTGAAATCCCCAAAGAAAGATGGCATGGATGCTCCTGACTTGAGTGTACCAAACGTAGATCTAAAAGCCTCTAAGTTGGATCTCCACACTCCTGATGTAAACATGGACTCACATAAAGGAAAATTCACATTACCAAAACTGAAACTGCCCAGGTTTGGTTTGTCAAGTCCAAAAGGCGTAAACACTGATGTAAATGCATCTCTAAACAGACTTGACCTGCCATCAGGTGGTCTTGATATAGATTTGTCCAAGCCAGAGTTTGACATTGATTCACCATCTCTTGACCTCAAAGGCCCAATGTCAAAGCTGAAAATTCCTGATGCTGATATAGGAAGTCCCTCAGGAAAGATTAAGATGCCAAGTTTAACGATGCCATACAATGGACTGTCAGGACCAAAACAGAAAGGGCTTGGTGGTGAGCTAAAGACTCCCATTTTTAAGGGGTCTATTGGTTCCCCAGATTTGAGTTTGCCCGAGATGGACCTAAATAAACCCAGACTAGATCTTTCTGGCACTGACACTGGAATTGACCCCCCTGACTTGAACTTACCGGAAATGGACCTAAAAGCTCCAAAGTTAGATGTGAATGCTCCCAATGTGAACATTGGTTCACCTAAATCAAAATTAAAGATGCCGAAATTAAAGATGCCGAACTTTGGACTTCCAAGTTTGAAAGGACCTGAAATGAGTGGCAGTTTTGATGGTCCCGACATGAACTTTAATGCACCTAATGTCAATTTCAAAGGTTCTAAAGCTGATTTAGAAATTCCAAATGCTAATATTGCTGGACCCTTGGGAAAATTCAAGATGCCAAATCTAAACCTGCCTGACTTGGAGCTTTCTGGACCAAAGTTAGATGGCCCTAACCTGGACCTTAAATCACGTGGCCTTGATATCTCTGGTCCCAATCTCAGTGGTGGTATAAATGCACCAGACATAGATATGACCAAGGTTGATTTCAAAAACCCCAAACTGGACCTCACTACCCCAAAATGTGACTTAAAAATGCCATCAGGTAAAGGGATAAAGCCAGAACTTCACGCTCCAGACTGGGATGTAAATGCCCCTTCGGGCAAATTGAAAATTCCTAAATTCAATCTTTCAGGAACATTACCAAAAGGACCAAATTTGGACCTAAACTCAGATCTTAAGTCACCAGATTTGAATCTGACAGCCCCAAAGATAAAGGGTGGAATTGATACTCCTGACTTGAACTTACCAAAAATCAACCTTAAAGCTCCAAAGTTAGATGTGAACGCTCCCCAAATGAATATTGGTTCACCTAAATCAAAATTAAAGATGCCGAAATTAAAGATGCCGAAATTTGGTCTTCCAAGCTTGAAAGGACCTGAAATGAGTGGCAGTTTTGATGGTCCCGACATGAACTTTAATGCACCAAATGTCAATTTCAAAGGTTCTAAAGCTGATTTAGAAATTCCAAATGCTAATGTTGCTGGACCCTTGGGAAAATTCAAGATGCCAAATGTATACCTGCCTGACTTCGAGCTTTCTGGACCAAAGTTAGATGGCCCTAACCTGGACCTTAAATCACGTGGCCTTGATATCTCTGGTCCCAATCTCAGTGGTGGTATAAATGCACCAGACATAGATATGACCAAGGTTGATTTCAAAAACCCCAAACTGGACCTCACTACCCCCAAATTTGACTTAAAAATGCCATCAGGTAAAGGGATAAAGCCAGAACTTCACGCTCCAGACTGGGATGTAAATGCCCCTTCAGGCAAATTGAAAACTCCTAAATTCAATCTTTCAGGAACATTACCAAAAGGACCAAATTTGGACCTGAACTCAGATCTTAAGTCACCAGATTTGAATCTGACAGCCCCAAAGATAAAGGGTGGAATTGATACCCCTGACTTGAACTTACCAAAAATCAACCTTAAAGCTCCAAAGTTAGATGTGAACGCTCCCCAAATGAATATTGGTTCACCTAAATCAAAATTAAAGATGCCGAAATTTGGTCTTCCAAGCTTGAAAGGACCTGAAATGAGTGGCAGTTTTGATGGTCCCGACATGAACTTTAATGCACCAAATGTCAATTTCAAAGGTTCTAAAGCTGATTTAGAAATTCCAAATGCTAATGTTGCTGGACCCTTGGGAAAATTCAAGATGCCAAATCTAAACCTGCCTGACTTGGAGCTTTCTGGACCAAAGTTAGATGGCCCTAACCTGGACCTTAAATCACGTGGCCTTGATATCTCTGGTCCCAATCTCAGTGGTGGTATAAATGCACCAGACATAGATATGACCAAGGTTGATTTCAAAAACCCCAAACTGGACCTCACTACCCCAAAATTTGACTTAAAAATGCCATCAGGTAAAGGGATGAAGCCAGAACTTCACGCTCCAGACTGGGATGTAAATGCCCCTTCGGGCAAATTGAAAACTCCTAAATTCAATCTTTCAGGAACATTACCAAAAGGACCAAATTTGGACCTGAACTCAGATCTTAAGTCACCAGATTTGAATCTGACAGCCCCAAAGATAAAGGGTGGAATTGATACCCCTGACTTGAACTTACCAAAAATCGGCCTTAAAGCTCCAAAGTTAGATGTGAACGCTCCCCAAATGAATATTGGTTCACCTAAATCAAAATTAAAGATGCCGAAATTAAAGATGCCGAAATTTGGTCTTCCAAGCTTGAAAGGACCTGAAATGAGTGGCAGTTTTGATGGTCCCGACATGAACTTTAATGCACCAAATGTCAATTTCAAAGGTTCTAAAGCTGATTTAGAAATTCCAAATGCTAATGTTGCTGGACCCTTGGGAAAATTCAAGATGCCAAATGTATACCTGCCTGACTTCGAGCTTTCTGGACCAAAGTTAGATGGCCCTAACCTGGACCTTAAATCACGTGGCCTTGATATCTCTGGTCCCAATCTCAGTGGTGGTATAAATGCACCAGACATAGATATGACCAAGGTTGATTTCAAAAACCCCAAACTGGACCTCACTACCCCCAAATTTGACTTAAAAATGCCATCAGGTAAAGGGATAAAGCCAGAACTTCACGCTCCAGACTGGGATGTAAATGCCCCTTCAGGCAAATTGAAAACTCCTAAATTCAATCTTTCAGGAACATTACCAAAAGGACCAAATTTGGACCTGAACTCAGATCTTAAGTCACCAGATTTGAATCTGACAGCCCCAAAGATAAAGGGTGGAATTGATACCCCTGACTTGAACTTACCAAAAATCGACCTTAAAGCTCCAAAGTTAGATGTGAACGCTCCCCAAATGAATATTGGTTCACCTAAATCAAAATTAAAGATGCCGAAATTAAAGATGCCGAAATTTGGTTTTCCAAGCTTGAAAGGACCAGAAATCTCCAGCCCCAATCTCAATGGTAGTATAAATGCACCAGATTTGACTCTGACATCCCCAAAGATAAAGGGTGGAATTGATCCCCCTGACTTGAACTTACCAAAAATCGACCTTAAAGCTCCAAAGTTAGATGTGAACGCTCCCAATGTGAACATTGGTTCACCTAAAGCAAAAGTAAAAATGCCCAAAATGAAGATGCCTAAATTTGGTCTTCCAAGCCTAAAAGGACCTGCTATGAATGGAAGTTTAGATGGTCTAGATGCTGATTTAAATGTAACCAATGTCAGTTGGAAAGGTCCAAAAGCTGATTTAGAAATGCCAGATGTTGGTATTTCCAATCCATCTGTAAAATTAAAAAAACCAAACTTCAATCTGCCTGATTTTGGCCTTTCTGGTCCAAAATTAAATGATCCCAACTTAGACTTTAAATCATCAAAACTAGATATTTCCGGTCCTAACCTCAGTGGTGGTATAAATGCACCAGACATAAACATGCCAAACGTTGACCTAAAGAGCCCCAGGATGGATTTCAATACCCCAAAGCTTGACTTAGAAAGGCCATCAGGTAAACGGAAAATGCCAACACTGGCAAATCCAAAGGCAGAACTTCATCCTCCACAATGGGATGTTAACGCTCCCTCAGGCAAATTGAAATTTCCTAAATTCAGTCTATCAGGCACATTACCAAAAGGACCAAACATGGATATAAACAAAGATCTGGATTCACCAGATTTGAGCCTGAAAGCACCGAGGATAAAAGGTGGAATTGGTGCCCCTGGTTTGGACTTTCCTAAAATTGACCTTAAATCTCCCAAATTAGACATGAACACTCCAGATGTCAACATTGGTTCACGCCAAACACAGCTGAAAATGCCTAAAGTTAATCTACCAAACCTAAAAGGACCTGAGATTGATGGAAATTTTGATGGCCCTGAAATTAACAACAATGCAACCAATTTCAACCTCAAAGTGTCCAAACCTGGCTTTGAAATGCCAGACTTTGGCAGCCCAAATATGAACCTTAAAGCTCCTAAGTTAGATATGAACACTCCAGATGTCAATATTGGTTTCCCTGAAGCAAGAGTCAAAAAGCCCAAAATCAAAATGCCAGAAGGCCCCAATTTTGACAGCAATAGGGACCTACGGGGTCCTGCCCTGAATATCCCAAATGTAGATGGCAACTATCAAAAAGGAGAATTAAAAATGCCAAGTTTAAATACACAAGACATCCATCTTAATCATTCTGGGCCTAAATTGAAAAGCCCTGATGAAGCCCTCATGAACTTTACTGCCCCTCAAGTCAAAAGAGGAGCAAAAGGACCAGACTTTGACATTAATGTTCCCTCAGGTAACATCCAAGGTCCTCAGTCTGATCTTGATTTGGTAGACAGAACGTTTAAACTCCCTTTTTTCAAGCTGCCTCAATTTGGAGGCCCAGATCTTAACAGAGTAGGATCTGATATTGATTTTGGTGCCCCTCTGAGATCAACAAATCAGAATATTTCTCCTCCAAATGCAAAACTGAACATGAAACCTCCACAGCTGAAGGGTAATATCACAGGTCCAAATGTTAGTGCTCCAAACACGAACCTCACCATGCCAAAAGCAGTGATGCCAAATCCACAAGTGCATTTCAAAAATCCAGATCTCAACATTGATGATTTGTCACAAAACTTAAAACACTATAAGAATCGCAGGTCAGGTAGCAAAGGAGTAAACACGAAAATGTTGGCCCTGGATGTAGATGGAGATGTCAGACCTCATTACACTGATGGAAAGTCATCAAGGACCAAAATAAGGTCCAGCTACCCTCAGGATGATGCTCATTTAGGCTACCATATTGATTTCAACCGTTCAGACCTAAATGTAGACGATTTCACAGGAAAGGATCATGTGCTTAGAGCCAGAGGTTCAAAAGGGGTCCTCCAGTCATTACGTAATGATGAACAGATGATCTCCCCATCAGGTGTTAATATTGACGTGACAGACCCCAGATATATTAGAGGAATACCAGCTGGTGATATTGACATAGTACATGCAAAACCTCAGAAAACAATGCAACTTGTACCTAGTGCCAGTTTGCCACATTTGACTGAAAATTCGAGAAAAAGAATACCCGACAGTACAGACGGATACTACGTCACTGTTTTTCCCACTCAAGCACAAAACCCAAAAGTGTCAGACCGTAAATATAATACACTTGCAGGGCCTGGACTTTATCCTACAAATGTGGACCTGGACGTTCCAGGTGAAAATGACCTAAAAGGGTCAACATTCTTTTTCTCCAACCTCATATAGGTTTCAAACCACTGAGGTTTCCATACGAGGTACGAAATGTTTCTTTTAGTGGGCTTTTTGGGGGGGCGGCCATTACAGCCTGCAGACTCGGATAAGAGGGGCAGTGACCTGGCCACCGCTGCCAGCCTGCCAACCAGAGAGCGTTGAGGATAAAGGTCGAAACACTCAGTGAAGGTTGGGCACCTCCTGAAGACCTCAATGCATCCAGAGGAAGTAGCCAACTGAATCATGTAGTCCTAGAAGAACTTTGTTTTAGGTTTATTTATTGTGACTTAAGCTGTTGTATTTTATTTTATGATATATGCACTTGCATTTTTGTAAAAATATGTCACTCACTGCCTCATTTGTTTTTTGTCTAAAAAGCCAATCTTGTTGCTTTGTAATGATTCCACCTATATTGCGATGTAATATTCTTGCAATTGTTTTAAGAGTTTTATATATTCACATTTTTATTATTTCACACTATGTTTATACTATACAATACTTGTTTGAAAAGTCGATGTTTCTTTATTACATTAAAGTTAAGTAATGGCACCCAAAACCTCCAAAATCCATAAATTTTCTCTCTGGCTTAGTAATACTGATGATGAAACTCAGGGAGGAAATTTCTGGATTTTAGGATACCATTACAAAATCAAAAGATGTCAATTCTCTTATATATTTTTGTATTGTTGGGTTTACCTCAAAGCAGCCCCACAACATTACACTGCCACCCTTATGCTTGACCGTAGGTATAATGTTCTTTTTGTGGACTGCTGTGTTTGGTTCATACAGTAAAGGGACCCCTGTCTTCCAAATAGTTCAACTTTCGACTCATCAGTCAATAGAAAATTCTCCCAAATGCTCTGAGCGTCATCAAGGTGTGTTGTGGCAAAATTCAGATGAGCCTTAGCGTTCTTCTGGGTTAGCCATGAACACTGACCTCTACTGAGGTGAGAGAAGCCTGTGGTCAAAATTATCTTTTTTATTTTTTAATGCTCATGTCATCCTCTTTATTTCAAGTGTATTTAACTTATTTTAAGTTCAATATAGTCACATCACTCTAGCTATGAGACCATCACCTGCTTGAAATAAGATTAGAACGTGATATTCAAGCATGATATGTCTTGAAGTTAGCTGCTTTTTGTGTTATAATAAGACACAATTCTGGGGCCCTGCCATCATCTTCATTTCAATTCAAGGGTATTTCACTTATTGTAAGCTCTACAATACTGATGCAATTCTAGATTTAAGACATCACCTACTGCAAATAAGTAGATAAGTTCTCTCTCTTGCTGTTGTAACAAGAGAATTTCCCCCTGCGGGATGAATAAAGTATCTTCTTATCTTATCTTATCTTACTCTGCCCTATTCAGCACAAAGTTGAGCCTTTAAGATAAGATCCTTCACATAAACTGCTATTCAAAAACCTGGGCTGTCCAACGGCCAATGGAGAAACACCGACACTGGCCTGGACCAGTCGGTCAACTTCACACTCTGCAAATCAGTCAGTCTGCAGCCAAAAATTCATGACAGGGTCACTGAACTCTGACGAGATGGTGGAATTGTTTACTCTCAGTATACATGCAGTTGGAAGCAAGATTATTTAAGCCTCATTGTACATTAGGTTTGGCAAAATATAATGATAACACTTTACACTACATGTGCACTAATATGCACACATTAATGCTCAACTAATGCACAGATCATCACGAGTTAATGAATGATTCATGAGGAACTAAGACATGCATTAATGCTTACTGCATCAGCAATTAATGAAGAGTCTATCTGATTAACAGACATATGAATGACTATTTATTAAGTTTATTAATTACACTTAAATTAACATCATTTAATACTGCTAATTTATAATTACACCAATGGGACAAAGTCATGGAGTTGTGTAAAAACCAATAACCACTACCACACATGTGCTTAATAATGAGTAAATAGACATGTGCCTCACCAAGTAAAGCCATAACATAAATATATCTTCATAAATCATTAGCTACTGATTGATCAGCCAATGACTGATACTCACTGGCTTCACAAACTCCTCAGTGTTGTCTGGTTAACTTTGGAGGAAAGAGGGAGAGTTGAGCTTCAAGAAGAGACAGTTATCTGTAAACAGCACCATCTGGTGGCCTCTTTATGTTACTTCACCCAGAAACCACCAATATATGATCACAAACTCGTGCGCAGCTTCATGTCAAATTCTGTAAAATCCACATCTGTTTTAATCGAATGTTATGGCGTTATATAGTTTGTTGTCTTTTGGTGTTCTTTGTATGACATAAAATCTGCCCTCGTTACTCTAAAACATCTGTTTTATTTTGGAATCTCTGTGTGTTCGTCAAACTTTCTTAATTGAAATAGAAATAGACATATTCCCAATGCGATGTCAAAATATAAAATTAAAGATGCGTTAAAAGTATAAATGTATACTTGTATAATATTATATTATTATATTATTGACTGTAACGAAGCCTGGACTGGAGGATTCTATGGTTGCTACGAGTCTCCATGTGCATCTTTCAATTGAAACCCAAGTTCTCACTCGCCCTTGGCAGAGACAACCTCTATCCAAGTGCTTTACTGAGACGACAGACTTCATCCAGGTGTTCTTCTGAAAAAACAACCTTCATTCAGGAGTTTTTCTGAAAAAACAACCATTGCAGTAATTTTAAGTTATTCTTTATTGATCTGATCAAATTTTATTTGAAGTAATTTTAAGTGATTTGATCTGATCTGATTTATTTGAAGAAATTTTAAGTTATTTTTTATTGATCTGATCAAATTTTATTTGAAGTAATTTTGAGTTATTTTTCATTGATCAGATCAAATTTTATTTGAAGCAATTTGAAGTGATTTAAAGTAATTTGATTTTATCTGAAATAATTTTAAGTGGTTTTATCTGATCTGATCATAATTTTTATAAAAATCGATCTAAAACGTTTGACTTGACATGCCACGTTTGACCATACACTCATGTAAAACATGTCGGTGTCACTGCACCTGCTAAGTGAGATAGAAATGAAAGGTGAAAAGGTGAGTTTGAAATCTATTGAATTTATACTATTTACTGTTTGTTCTGTTGGTCTGCTGATTGTTAGATAAATACTTAAAAAATGTTTTTAACTTTCAAAAATGATCCTTAGATAATTATAAACAGAATGCAGACACTTGAGTTAATTATCTCACTAAATTTGGTATAATTTCAATATTACCCAAATATCAATCCATTGCATATACAATGGCCTGGCGTAAACTGATCTCCATACAGTTTCTACTCAGAAAATATAAAGGAGAGAAATTTTGCTTTGGATTCTGTTTGTGTTTTTTTCTCTCTCTCTGATTCCAGAACCCAAACTGAAGAGAAGACACCAGAGGGCCTCAGTAGGACACAAGAGATGAGGGACAGGATGAGAGAGGAGATGACAAACAGACCCAGGATCAGATCATAAGACGAACAGAAGCCTGACTAACAGCAATACCAAGACATAAAATGGCTCAAAAGGTATTTTATGTTTTCAAGCAAAATATACAGTAATAAAGCTGTCTAGAAAATTGTTATTTATCTCAGAATTAACTAAAGATTCCTCTGTTTTATTTTTCCATCACCACAGCAGCAAAACTCGAGTCTTCAAACACAGACGAGTGAACCGTCCTAATGAAAGCTGTCGATGACGAACAACATCAAAAAGAGAGATGAGAAGAAATGAGATGACAGAAGCAACTTCCTCATCCTCCACATGGAAGAGCAGGATCCACTGGTAATCATTAGTAATCTAAATGTAAAGTGTCAGTCCTGGAGACACTGTACAGCATGTTTACATTAGTATTTACTGTAAAGCTGTCTGAGAAAACGCAGGAAATTTATCTCAGAATGAACTAAAGGCTTCTTTTTTTTTTTTTTTACAGCTTTGTTTAAGAGACTCTGAGTCTTCAAAAAAAAATCCCACAAGAATCCAAGCATGAGAACAGTGATGAGGGAACAGTCCTAATGAGGATAAAGAGAAGAGAAACAGATCCATGATCAGGACATTAGATGAACGACCGCCTTGCAAACATAAGGATACCCTCAACATGTAAAAAGGTTCCAAAGATTCATTTCATTTAAAACTGAACTATGAACGATGTAAAAAATTGCCTCAAAAACAAAGTCAAAACAAGAAGAATCATCTCAGTTTGGTGTTTAGATTTGCATAGTTGCACGTCTCTTTGATGGTATGTGTTGGGTAATGAATAGGATAAAACAATAGAAAAATGTTTTTTCTCAATTCCTGAGAAATCAACGTTTTAGGGACTACAATTTTGCACCTTATCACAGGTTAAATATGTTAACCAGTAATTGTTGACTTTTGTTCAGATTTTAAGTGATGTGTGAAGTGATGAGAAGAAGGCGTCCAGGTACGTTTTATAAATCTGAATATTTTCTTGCAAAGAACATTCTGAGGTCTGTGAGTGCGCAATGTTTTACAATGGAATCTACGCTGAGTTTTATAAATGAGACCCCTGGTGGCTAAATAAGATACCATTCCTGTTGACCGTCGGTTCGCTTTCTAGCCGCTAGCTCGCGCACGGTACTGCGTCATCAAAATGCGCCAGCACGTCGCTCCGTGAAAGGACCACGACCTTTCATTTAGCAAACGCACTCTGGTTCCTTTTATAATATGTATCAAGTAATTTTAAATTAAATTAAGCGCAGGTGTGACTGTGAAGTACAACTGAATTGAAATGTTTCTTTGTTATCGGGTAATTTGTGGCAGAGGAGTCGTCAAAAGGGTGAGTTACGTTTAACCTGCAGCCACATTAGTTGTATATTAGTGACATTATAGCACTTCACTCCGTTTCAGAACATTATCATCTGCTAGTCCCGATTTTACTTAAAGAGGTTTGTAGAGAAAGTGACGATGACTCGATATACGGCTGTGGCTTGGGTGGAAAGAGCCTTCGTCCACTTATCAGAAGGTTGGTGGTTCGATCCCCACTTCCCCCAGGTCTACATGTCGAAGTATCAGTAAGATACTGAACCCCAATTTGCTCCACTGCTCCTCAGGGATGGGTCCAATGCAGAGAAAGAATTTCCCCACGGGGAAGATAAAGTATAGCTTAGCTTATCTTATTTTATCTTTATCTTGCAGCATAAAACTGATATACTGTAAAGTTAGCTTTGAGGTAACTAGCAATACAATGTACAAGTCAAATAAATATGCTGATAATATTTGTTTCTCACCACTTATTTCAAAATCTAACATACGTGTCTGACAATAATAAATCTGGAATGTAATTTCCTTACAGGATGAATTCTGATCGAGAAGAGCACCCTACATTTTTTTATTCAAATGATTACAAATAAGACTAAAACCAAAATGTTGTCGTATATTAAGCCATTTCTTTTCTCCATGTAAAGCAGGTTTTTAATTTGTCTAAAATGACATACTGTTACTGTTCAGTGCTAAACAAATAAAATATATTTTATAAAACAAATCCGAAATAAATCCGAAATATTAACATTGTTTCTCAGAACTGAAAGTGATGCCCTCAAACTTGAAAAGTATAATCTTATATAAATATTTCATGATAAAGTTCTTAAATCTTCTATCACACACAACCAAATTGCCGGAGGCTGATTTTCTGTCAATTAACAATTCGATAAATAAAATTAAAGAAATTGTTTCAGTATTAAACACATGTATGAATAAAAACATTTAACAATTATTTTACTACTTATAAAATGTTTTATATTGTAAATTGAATGTTTCGAGGTTTTGATTTTTCGACAGATACACAGTAAATTAGTCCAAGACATCATCACTCATGATGCCAATCACTTACGATTGAGACGTCATTTTTAACATCTATAAATCTGTAGAAAATATAAACGATCTGCCAATGCTTTTGACAAATAGTTTATTTCAACTGCAGTTATTCAGAAGACAGTGCTGACAGACACAAGCACCAGGAAAAACATACTAACTATTGAACTTGATCATGTGATATTGGAAGGTCTTGCACTTCCTGCTCAATATTAAGAGGTGTTTTTCTTGTGTGTCTTTCTCCTCCTCAGTTCGCCTCATCGTTTTCCAGTGAAGGCGCTCTGCCTCCAAATCTACTGCTACCTACAAACCTTGTGGATCCTGCCAGATTAAGTGAGACAAAACTTGTGGCTTCTGTACATATGGATTAAATCTAACGTTACGCTGCTGTCATTGTAGTTAAGATGATTTTGAGTTTGAAGTAAAAAACTGTTTTTGAAGTTGTTTTACCTGATAGTTCATACCAGTGAAGTTGCCAATCATATATCAAAACTTCAATACTGTATCCTTAAAATAATGATATCCGCATTTCATCGCATTTAAAGTACTGAAGCTACAATAAAATAGATGTACAATCAGATTTTCAACCCAAGGCTGCATAACGATAAGTGACTTTTTCTGTACCAGCACTGTGTTGTTCAAAAATATTTATAAAAAATGAATGATCACATTTTGTTGGCTTTTTTCTTTTTGCCATGGTATCAAAAGAGGCAGCAAAGTATGAAATTAATGATTCATTGACTAATATTGAACTGATTTCGTACTCCTAAACATCAAATATTCTGTTTTCCTCAAAAGTTTTTTTTTTTCTGTATTTAGTCTTTATACCATCATGAAAATCAGACGCATTAATTATTCCTACTGTTAATAGTTAAGACTATTGTCCCCCATAGTAGAGTGATTTCTCTCAGATATCTTCATGATATGTTTGGTCATCATATCAAACAGGTCCATCCCTAACTGGTTCTCTCTTCTACAGAGCGTTCTCCTCCTCCTGCAGACTGCTCCCTGCCTGTCCTGAGGAAATGCGATGCTGTCATCCCGGCTCATCTGAGCCCCATCCAGACATGGGTGGAGACTCTGGAGTCACAGGATAGCGAGCCCTTGGGTTTAGCTCATCTCCACCCGGATGTCTTTGCGGTGCCTCCGAGGTGAAGCTGAGTCCTCAAAGTTTCGTTATCAAAATTTTCAAAATTTTCGCTGTTATCAACGGTGTGGTTTGGGGACTATGCCCTTGTACATTCTATCTGACAATAGTGAACATCCTGCTAAAAACCAACTGAAATCGTAAAATCCAGTCACAATAGGAAGGTCTGTGTTAAACTAATCCCGTGCTAATGAGTCGTGTTTTCTTCCCTTCCAGGCTCGATATTATCCATCAGGTTGAAATGTGGCAGAGAAATTTTAAAAGAATTGTAAGTTACCGATTCACTCACTTTGATTTATGGATATATTTATTTCAAACATGTATAAAAACAAGACAAGAATAACAATAAAATAAAATTTAAAAAATCCATGTAGAACAAATTCAACAAACAAATACACACATTAGATATTACATGTTTGAAAAGCAGTAGGAAGAAGCAATCTTTTGAAATCTCCTGTTTGTATGCGGACATAATCAGGGCTCAGGACCTACTGACCACATTAAGTAACATTTACTTTATATCACTCAACATCTCATGCCAAGAGGAATAAGGAAACAGATTAAATGCAATAACACTGTATTACCCACTGTTTTATACTGTAGCCATTGTTAGCGAAGACCGATAATGAAACAGCCTTAACTTTTCTCATATTATTAGATCTTTTCTCTTCATTAAGAAGCAGCTTTATTGGTCACACACAATTATACACACAGTACAATGTAGTGAAATTTGTTCTCTGCATTTGACCCATAAGCAGCAGTGGGCAGCCGTTATGGCACCCAGGGAGCAAATTGTGGTTTAGCTTCTTAGGATACATGTAGACTGCAGGGGACGGAGATCGAAACACCTACCTTCAGATAAGTGGACCACTGCTTTACCTTTGAACGTATGTGCTGCTAAACTATTGGAACATGTTCTTATGGAATTGTTCTGCAGGCTACACAAAGGCACTGTCTATGCATAAAACCCAAACAGGTTTAAAGGAATCATCTCCGTATGTCAAACTATTTGACGACAGTCAGAATGAGCAGTGAGAGTCATGGCTGAACAACTCAGACTAGACCAACTAAAGCTAATATTCACTTTACTGATGTTTGTTGTGATCTGTCAGAGCCACGCCAGCACAAAGATCAGGTCAGAGGTCAGAGGTGGAGGCAGGAAACCATGGAAGCAGAAAGGAAGTGGAAGAGCTCGCCATGGAAGCATCAGATCACCGCTCTGGAAAGGAGGTGTCAGCTTCTAGTTTTTGTCTTCATTCATGTGCTGCATGTTTCTTTTTTATTATATTTTATATTTTATTATATTTTATTTAGATGTAAATGTTTCAGCTGTGTCACAGACACAGAAGGAATTTACACACCCTTACCTAGAAGTGATCGTGTTGTCATTGAAGTTAAACACGTTCTCTTCCTTTAGTCTTTTCGTCTAGAGTGATTCACAGGTAAGAAATTAGAGGAAGTCTGACAGGCGTTGTGTTATTCTCAGGTGGGGTGGCTCATGGACCCAGAGGCCCAACCAGTTACTACTACATGTTACCCATGAAGGTTCGAGTGCTGGGGCTCAAAGTGGCTCTGAGCTCCAAGATGGCCCAGGTAAGTGAAACCTGTTCACAAATCATTTTTTAACTCCAGTTTAATAACATTTGTGTCTGTATAATGGAAAAAAGGAAATATGTGTTAATGCTGTTATGAAGAATAGCATTAATGCGTATTTTCATTTCTTTTAGAAACTGCTATTTTGTAAACTATTACAAACTGCTATTATTACAATATTAATGTTTCCTTTTTTTAGAAATTGTATCATTTTGAATACCTGAAGTACTTTCAACCAACTTTTTAGGGCTGTATCTGATGATTATTTAGTTTTTTCTGATCAGCTGCATATTATTCATTATTGAGAAATATATTTTTGCCCTAACAAAATCCCAAAGGTAAACAAATTACTTTTCGATATGACAAAGCAAAACAGCAAATCTTAACATTTGTTATACAATATACATATATTTTTTAGAATTTGACTCTTAGTTCCAATGCTATCAAAATATCAGATTTTCACTACTCGATTATCTTGCCCAAAATAAATTCAGAGTAATATCACATTCCCTTGGAAATTTTAATTAAAAAAAATCTATTAATCTGTGGTGGAAATGTGAAATTATGATCGTAGACCAATGTTGTCTTTTTAGAGTTTTATTTAAAAGGTGATGATAATAATGCCTTTGCAAAGGAACCAGCACACAGAGTCGGTCTCTTTATGATCTGGTGAAGAGTGTCTAGAAACATTGTGTCTCAAATCAAAGATGTGTATTCCCATTTCTAGTGTAGGCATAGAAAGTGAAAAAACAACTCTGTGTATAGGATAACCTTCAGAATTTGATAATAATACATTTTATTTATACAGCGCACGCCTAACATGTGCAGACATACCAGGAGAACAACATATTAAAAATGAATCAATATCAGATATTAAAAAACAAATAAAAACAACTGGAATGACAGCAACAAATAACAAATTACATCACATTTAAACATTAAAAGCACATTTAAACAGGTGATAGACTATCCTGTGTGTGTGAGTGTGAGAGAGACTCCCTGAAGTTCATTAAAACTGAGTCTGGCCTTAACTTTGCAGTTCAAAAGAGTTCAGTAGGTTAGCATAGCATAGCATAGCATAGCATGTGTATATGTATATGTAAGCATGTGTCTAAGGCAGATATAAGTGATTCCCATTACACATCTTAAACCTTCTATTCCACCGACTTTAAAATGACGGGGGGTTATAGCTGTCGGTTTCTGTCGATCCATCCATAATAATTTTTTTTGTCTGAAGCATAGCTCTCAAACAAGACATGGTAGCATCACCAAATGTCACCATTATGTCACCTAAAAGCAACAGTATATGAATTCAAACATTCTGGAATACTAGGTCCAGAATAACACTTTTGTTTTTGCTCTCTTTTTTTCAAGAGTTTACGTAAAATAATTTTTTGGAGAGTTAAAGGAACAATCCGTTTGATTTTAGTGATGATACTTGTGTTTGCAGGATGGAGGCATGTAATCCTTAAAATTAATTTTGGATCCAGAAGATAATCCAGGTCACCACCAGATCGAATGGATTGTTCCTTGGGCTGTACTTTACCTCTCCAAAAAAAAAAAATCATTAGAATCCATCATAACTTTTGGGTAATCCTGCTTAGAGACAAATAAACAAAAACACAACCTCCTTGACGGAGGTAAATGTCATGGTTATCGCGACTTCTTTGAGGTGTTGACCCACACATTGAACTGAATATTGCCTATTCCCTCAGGCCTACCTTCACATCGTGCACTCTCTGGATATCCCCACACCTGACTCTCAGTACCTGCTGGACCTCATCAGACACAGACACTGGGGAGAGTCGGTGTTAATAGTCAATCTGTGAGTATCATCAGCAAGACTTGATTTTCTGTGTGGTTCACCCGGTGCTGAAGTTGTTCTCGTTGCTTTCAGACATGAAGAGATTCCTGAAAACATCCTTCAGGCAGCAACGAGTTTGAAGACTGTCAACATTATTCCAGCGATTGGTAAGTTAACACTCAACATTTATGTCGGGTGAAAGCTCCTTTAATTTTGCAGCTACGTCACCCTTTGTGGATGATCATGACTTAATTCACTATCAGAACATTTTCTGTGTAACAAATCAAGTCTTTTATGTCTTCGGAAATCTTTTCACTGTCTATAGAAATCTACAGATTCTGTCAGTAGCAGATGTCTTTTTTTAATCTTCTCTCCATCAGGTCTGAATGTCCACAGCCTGCTGAAACACGAGACAGTCATCCTCAGCATGGAAACTATCAAGTTTCTGGAAGACAAGCTGCTTTGGCACGACCATCGTTACACACCTCTGTACCCATTTAAACTGCCCTACTCTGATTTCCCATAGAGGACACAAAATGACCTGTAATATGTATTCACCCAGACAAGTGTTTTCTTTATGATTGTCTTACATTTCTCAAAGGTTCATCAATAAATAATGCAAATGTTAAAAATATACAATTGCCATTTTTATTAAAATTATGCATGTTAACAAAAAAATCGTGGTAAAAACTTTCTATGAAGACCACTTCTATAGTGCGTTATGGGGGCATACATACTCATAAACATAATGCTGTTTGATGCACATTATCAACAGTCATAAAACATTATAGATGTGACCTGCAAGGAATTATAAATTCAAGTGTCTTATGGATGCTTTAGCCTAGTTATTAACCAGAGGTGGGGGGGGGCACGGTGGAGTAGTGGTTAATATTGAGGCCTCACAGCAAGAAGGTTCTGGCTTTGAATCCAGACCCTCTGGCCTCCTCACGCAGTCCAAAAACACGCATCATAGGTGATCTTTGTTTGAATGAGAGTGAATGGTTGGTTGTCTTTGTGGCTGCCCTGTGATGAGCCAGCAACCTGTCCAGGTGTACCCCACCTTGGAGTGAAGAAACTGACATCTGCAAAAATGGCTGGGCAACATGATGGTTTCTGGCAGTCATTTTATTGACTTAAACCCACACATAAAAATTATTACTGAAGGCTGCAGGTTAGTCCATTCTCATGCAAGAAGCCATCATGGTATCTGGTTTGTCAGCTCTGAACAAGAGATGAAAAAAGTGTAAGATTTTTATATAAAAAATGTAAATTGTAGTGTTAATAACAGTGTTATAATACTATTATAATAGTATTAAATGAAAACATTCTTAGCAAATGCTTTCACTTTCATCCATCTTGCCCCGGCCAGAGAATTTAATCTCTGGCACAATACAAATGCCCCTTTTCATAGAACAAAATTTTTTTTTAAATGAAACCGGACTCCTATTCCATTATTCCTAGCTGTGGTATTCAGGCGACCAAGCCTGCTTTGAACACTCTAATTTTTAAAAAGTAAATGCTTCGGACTCTGTGGGACACTCAGCGAAAAGCATTGAGGGGACAACAGGAGGGAGGCACTGGAACAAGATGGAAGCTCGCCTCCCAGTGGACCCTCTGATCCATAGATCCGGTGATGAGCTTTTTAACCGCAGTAACTTTGAGATGCGCTATTGCAGCTGGAATTATAGCAGCTGCTGGCACCGGACTTGATCTCATATGGATTCTTGTTAAAGGATGTAAAGTCTAGCTGTACTCACTAAGTGTACTCATTCCAATCACAGGGTCTTGAAAGAGTCCTGTTGATATTTTTAGTCACTGCCTCCCTGGGTCAGAAGTGGGTAATTTGTGCGCCTGCTGCCTTCCTTGGTTGTGGTAGCCCTTCCTCAGGCTCCCTCTCCTGATTCCACATTACCCATGGTCAGCATGGCGGGCACAGAAAGTACCATCAAACGTTGATAGGGCAGACATGCGAACGAGGCCTTGCCGCCACGAGGGCCAGCGATCAGCTCAAGGTTACACTTATCATATGTCTGATGAATGCATGCATCCTCGAAGGTCAGTGCTCATTTGCAGTTAGTAGCTCTAGAATTGCCACAGTTATCCATGTAATGGTAGAGCGATCAAAGGAACCATAACCAACACTTTCGGGAGGAAATATTCTTATTCACAGATGGTTGAAAAGATCCTTAAAATGGACACCCAGGTGCAGCATTCCTCATCCCACAGTGTAAGGTAGCAGCTAAAAAGAGAACAACATGTCAGTATACTCAGTTTAACTATTCGGAATATTATTAGCACTACAATGAGTAAAAGACAACAACCAACACAATCCAGTAATTGAAGTTTTTCAACACTTACAACCTTTAAGTCTGAAAAATCGTCATGCTGACAGGATATCTTATTTTAAATAATGTACTCTACAGACTGTATAACAGAAGGTTGGATGTTTCTTTCCTCTGGATTCCTGCACACATAGGTGTTGAACTAAATAGGAGACAATAAATTCACAACATAAGACAGGAAGAACAGGAACTTAAACCCAGAACCATAACAAACTCAGCATAATGAGTACTCTTATATTTGGTACATTGATACATTCTGGTACTAGCACTTTTGTACTTTTACTCAAATAAAATGTAACTTCTAACAGAATATTCCCACACTGGTTTTATTGTGGTATTTGTTGCTAAAGTAACTGAGTACTTCTTCCACCTCTGCCATCTACTGCCCCATCCAGACTGCAACACACCATGGAAGTACACTTCTGTGTCTAATTAAGCTCTACTTTAAGGTCAAAGTGCATCCCAAAAGGACTTGTACATGTAAGTACAAGGTAAGTACATTCTTGTTAAAAATCCGTTGAGATAGTAAACTGTCATAACTCACACACAACACTACTGTATCAATACGCACTCATCTTAAACTATGCAAGGAATCCAGAAGTTATGTAAGGAATCCAGTGAAGGTGCAGCAGGAATGTGGATGTTACAGAAAGTCTCGTACTACTGTGGGTGGCAGGTTGTAGCAGAGATTATGTTGACACAGTCTGACAGAGTCTCATTGACTTTAAATCAGGTTGTTGACTTCTCTCCTGTAGGCCAGCTCAGCTGCACAGGCTTGGCTTGAGAACTCGATCCCTGATCAAACAGTGGTTTTCATGTTTTCTGTCAATCTGTCCAGTATTTTTACGTAATCCTGCTAATCAACCAACAAAGAAACAAATGGTGAAAAAACACGTCATTGGCATACATAATAATCTGAAGAAAAAAAAAATTAGCGCAATACAACACTAGCAGAGGTCATTCTGCTGTCTGTTTGCGTCCTTCTAATCCTTAAGTATATTGTGTTGATATACTTTCACAGTTTTTGAATGCAATGCTATTTCTACAGTTTGATTTGGATACATCTTACACTCAGCTGGCATTTGGTTAGAAGTGGGGCACACCCTGGCTGGCACACAGACAACCATTCATTCACATTCACAAGTCTCCAGTCAACTTGACCTGCATGCCTTTTTCAGAGGAACCTGAGAGAACATGCAAAATGCAGTGGTGGATGAAGTACTCAAATCCCTCAGTGAAAGCATTAAGACCACACTGAAAATACTCCACACCCTGCATCGACCGATCGATCTGTCTGTCTGTCTGTCTGTCTGTCTGTCTGACCTCTTGGCTGCCCACTTAGAGCCGCGGTTTGCAGCAGAAGTTTCTGCCTGTTCAGAGGCAGCTTTTCCTCGCCGCTGTTACCAAGCGCTTTCTCATTGGCGAATTGTTGGGTCTCTGTAAAATAAAGAGTATGGTCTCGACCTGCCCCTTCGAAAAGTGTCGTAATTTTTGTTGTCATTTGGAGCTATATAAAGAAAAACTTGACTTGATTACTTTATATACTGTTGGCTAGTTTAATCTAAAGCAGTCCATCACAGTCTATGAGAGCGTCACATGTTTGCGATGTGGTTGTCCAGTGAAAAACCACACAGCTCCGAAAAATGGCCCTGTTTTCAGTTTTGTGACAGGTTTTAAATTCTTTATTTAGCTTAAAAAGTAGGATAATTCTTTCAACACATATAGGGAAACGTCATCCCTCAGTGTATCACAAATGTTCACAATCCACACACCTGGAGATACAGTACATGTTTTTCACTTCTGTAGTGTTTTAAGTGCACCAAAAAGGTTCCCATTTAGAGATACTGATTTGAACTTCTATTTAATTTGTCTGTTGGTAAACATCAGGAATTAATTCTTACTTTTATCTGCAGACCAAGCCCAGTTTGGGGCGAGGTTCACCATTCATAGGAGGATAAACCAGTTTCTGTCTGATGGGCGTGTTCCTTCCAGCTCTACCAACCTGACCGGCTCGTTCCTGCATCAATCAGACAGCAGGCAATTCACATCTCCTTCTCCTTCTCCTCCATTCACCGAGCTTCTTCTGTGAAGTAGAAGATGCCTGTCCAGTCCACTTTGTCCGGCGGGAAGTCCAACTCCATCAAGGCAGTGGACACGCAGTCGGACGGGAAGTCGTTTGAGGAGCTGAGGCAGGAGTGTCTGCAGAAGAGGGTCCTGTTTGAGGATCCAGACTTCCCTGCCAGAGACTCCTCGCTGTTCTACAGTCAGAGTGTCCCTGTGAACATTGAATGGAAGAGGCCAAAGGTATGTAGTTCATATTTACCATTCTAATAATACAACGTTCTACTCTAAAAGTACAGTGGAATCAAAACTAATAAACCAGCAGTTGACTTCATGTGTGCTGGCCGCATTAATACACAGCGAAGCACTAATGTAATGGAGATGAATGATTGAAGTGAGAGTTTATTTGAAGTTGGGTTTACTGCTATTAATGCAAAATAAAACAAGTATCCAACTGTAGCTGCAAAACCAGTTCTACAGGAAACCAGTGTAAACAGAGTCAAGTGCATTTTGCTCCATAATACAGACTTGATCTCTGTCTGAATCTAGCTGCTTTCAGCTGATCAAGTTTAAATCAAGACATTTTCAAGCCTTCTTGTTCTTGATTTTGCCATGAAATAATGAAAGCTTTGTCATGTTTTTTGTAGTTTTTTTTTTCAACATCGCCTCTTCTGTCACCTTATAATGTAAAGGACAGTGTTTATTCCACATTTTACCTGTTACTATGCCTTTAGTGCTGACCTGGCTAAGTGAATTGGCCAAAACTCACTCATCATGTTCTTTACAATGACTACACATTTCTCTATTGGGTGTTCCTTCAGAAAGAATGCTTCAGTAGCCTGCATGTGGTGTGTGTTTTATTCTTCCAGTGACTGTGGCTGTGGATTCGAGGCTGATTAATATGTCTGGAATTTGAACACACCTAACGAAGCGGCCTGTGCCACTTCTCACCTGTCACTTTTTTGAAATAACCTGTTCTTTTCCTGTTTTTCACCTGTTCAACAGGAGATCTGCAGTGACCCAAAGTTCATTGTAGGCAATGCAGACAGGACAGACATCTGCCAAGGACAGCTTGGTTGGTATAAATTATATGCATGAATCATTTTATGTGTTTCATATGCACACACTTCACTCATTTACCCATGATGCACCATGTGTCACCACAGGGGACTGCTGGCTCCTGGCAGCCATTGCGTCCTTGACCCTCAAAAAAGATGTCCTGGCTCGAGTCGTACCCCACGACCAGGAATTCGACCACAGATATGCCGGAATCTTTCACTTCCAGGTACACTGCCAGCTGATTGGATGCAAACAGAACCAATATGGTTTATTGGCTGATATGTGCCTCTTTGACTAGATCCCATGTACTCCTGCTGTTCCTTCCTTTGGAAAGAGAAAATAAAATTCTGCCATTAAAAAAATACAATACAATAAACCACACAGCTTAATTTAGATTAGATGGGAATATTTACACAGCAGCCACTTTCCTCTGATGTAACGCTGATGAGTGGGAGGCTCAAATATCATACTGCTGCATTCCAATGGGTAAGTGATGAAATAA
The DNA here is from genome assembly GCA_037577475.1 of Chaunax sp. Z400. Lineage (NCBI taxonomy): Eukaryota > Metazoa > Chordata > Actinopteri > Lophiiformes > Chaunacidae > Chaunax > Chaunax sp. Z400. The sequence continues at coordinate 12,960,516 of CM075191.1, read as the reverse complement.
TGTGAAATGTAATGATTTGCCACATTCTGTGCATTTGCACGACTTGCAACAAGGAACATCCCAGCATTTGAATTTCCCAGCCTGAGTGAGATGTCAGAGGAAAATGGCTGCTGTGTCCATGCTGATACATCATGGGAGCGATGAAATGATTACAGATTCTCTTCGTTTATACAACCTGCAAGCCGACCAGCATTATGACCTTACTCCAGTGTTTGATAGCCCCCAAAGTGTGACATCAGAGGAAAATGGCCACCGTGTTACTATGGTCAGTAGTAGTAGGCATAAGGATTACAGTACAGTGCATGTAATGACATTTAATTAAGTAAATAATTCCTCCATATTCTACCATTAGCTCTACTCAGTTAGCCTTTGCAGGGCTGTGAATAGCTGGAGCCTTTTTTCCTGCTGGCACTCTATGACCTTACATCATTTCATAAAAGAGAGGAACATTTTTTTCATGTTTGTCCCTTTACAGAATCAAAGTGTACCTTTTGGTAAACTGTATGCTTGAGATGAGCTATAATCTGCTATAGGGAGTGACTGAACATCATTGTATAAAGTGTTTTATGACATATTCTCTCCCAGTTCTGGCAGCACAGCAAATGGCTGGACATAGTGGTGGACGACAGGCTCCCATCTGTGAGAGATCAGCTCATCATGGTTCACTCCGCCTCCAACGATGAGTTCTGGAGTGCCTTGCTGGAGAAGGCCTATGCTAAGTAACTATGCTTTCTTCATTTTATACTTCCTGATTAACAGATAATAAGTTGACAGTTTGCATCCACCCATTTTCTTAATGTGTCTTTGTTCCCATTAAAATCACAAGAGCACTCCGAGAGTGCAAACCTCCGTCAAGGTCCAACATTCCTCGACATAATTGTTAGGGCCTGTGTCCACCGAAGCATTTTTCCTGAAGCCAGTGTATTTCTTTAATTATTTGCAATGGGAGTGCTGCGTATTTACACTATCCTACAAACATCAGTAGCTTGACGAGGCGCTGAGCGCTGCGCATTTGGTGTTTTTTTTTGTAGTTGCCGAGTTTTGAAAAATGTTCATCTTTGGCCGTCCAATCACAGCGGAGGAGGGGCGGGACCCACAGACCTGCAGGTCCGTCCTCTCTCCCGACTTCCTCCAGCCTCCTCCTCATCCAGAGCCAGGGCCAGAGCAAGTACTCTACCCAATGATGCCATTTTTACACTCAGTGTTTGTTAATAAAACCAACTATCCGCAAAATTAGGTACTTGCAACACAAATTACTTCTGCGGATATTCCGTATCATAGCAACCAAAGTGCCTCAGCTGAAAAAAAAAGCGCTCTAAAGCGCTCCCAGCTGGGCGTTTTCAGAAGAGCACCTGACATTTTCAGCTCGGGGAAAAAACCCTTTGGTGGACACAGGACATTATTCCAGCAGTACCAGTCCCATTTCGCAACGGATCATCACCAAACTTTAATCACTTCTAGGATATGCTAGGGTCCATCTTCGGTGTAAATTTCATGTAAATCCGTCCATTAGATTTTGCATAATCCTGCTAACAAACAAACAAACAGACAAACAAACCGAGCCGATCATCCTGTAAGGCTATTTCGATTAGTTTGATTAGTTCAATAAGTTCGATTAGTTTGATTGTTCAATAAGTGTTGAGCCCTATGCCCATGTCGGATGACCAATTTGCATGTCAAGACTGCTGTGGGCTTCCACCAGAGTTTCCTTTTGCTTCACCTAGGCATAGTTCACCATCTTTTCTATCGTACGTGCTTCACACTCCAAGAAGGAGTGGGAGAGACTGGCTGATGGTGCACAGGACCCCAAGGGGCTGGTATCCCACCTCAGCTGGCACAGTGCAGGAAGTGAAACTGCGGCACTGTGAATGAACATAATATTTTTACTGTAATTAAAAAAAACAGTCAATAATATTTTGTCTCCTCTTTTTTCTCCACAAAAATAAAGAGAGATTTTGGTAGACTTTTTTGTTAATTATTAATCTACTCTTTAGTCTTTTTTCGTTAACAATATTGCATGTTAATTTAGTCACAGTTAGTGTTTAAGGACATTGGTGTCATCTGGTCATCATCTCATCTTGGTCATGGAAAAAAGTTCATCAAGGAACATTTATAGCACTGGTTTCAACTTAAAAATGTAAGTTCAACTGATGCCTTAAATATGTACTTTAAGTTAAACCTGCAGATTAACACTTCTGTACCCCGGCCCCTTGCAATGAGAGGAGTCATGTGTTTATGCTACGCTAGGCTCCACCACACTCACATTTACTATAGCCTACTAAATCACTGTTGCTCCTCCTTTAGTTCTGGCAAAGCAATCTCCATATTTCTCTGAGGAATATGAAAATCCATGTCAAGATCAACATCTTAAAACTCAACACACCTGACTGCTTTACAAAACTCTGATTGCTTAAATACAGGTTTGGCTTTCTACTCTGCCACATTGTTAAATCCATATTAACTACTGTGATGTGTGTCCTGTTTGTTTTAGACTCCATGGCAGCTATGAATCCCTGAAGGGTGGTAGCACAATGGAGGCTATGGAGGACTTTACCGGTGGTGTGGGGGAAGTGTACGAAACCAAGAAAGCTCCAGACAATTTGTTCAAGATAATGAAGAAGGCCCTTGACCGAGGCTCCATGATGGGATGCTCTATTGATGTAAGGAACTGTACCCCAAAGAAGACGCTATCATTTGTGCTATTGAATTATTGTTTATATTAGAGGTTCAGCACATACTTCAGCTCTCTTTTAAATCTCTCTGGGGTTTTTTTGTTTGCTACAGATCACCAGCTCTGCAGAGTCTGAGGCCAAAACGACCACTGGGCTGGTGAAGGGACACGCATACTCCATCACAGGCCTGGAACAGGTAAGATTTCCCCCAGCTCAGATATGGTTTGATGTATTTCTGACTGTAATTACAATTAGCAATGCAGATAGGCTACATTAGTAGTAATATAACTGCTGCTTGCAAAATCACAATCACACAGAAGATTCAGATTTATGAAGATAATTTTAAAATGCACTGATTTTTTTTTTTGTTAAGTCAAAAGGCTGCTATAGAGATCATCATTTGTATTTCCAATGATTGTTGGAAATACAAATTACACCAAATTTGCATATTGACACACAATCAGACATTGTTGAAATAGTGAAAACAAGCCAGTTTTGTGCGAAATTTGAAGATTGTGTGCTTTTGTTTACAACAAAGTAAACTAAAGCACTCAGAGAGAACATGCCTCCACCAACGTCATTGTCATCAAAACAATGAACAATCAGGAACAAGTTTCCAGGCTATGCCACAAAACAGCTAAAAATAAACGTTGATCAGCGACATTTCATCATTTACTTTAAAAAACGGAAATTATAATGTTAAACATTAATTTACATGACATGGAATTATTCACACAGGAGACAATTATAAATACAAAAAAGACATTTGAATGAAAATTCATTACATTTAAAATTCGAAACATACACCGTATACATTTAAATATTTATTCACATTTTACTTTATTAGGTCACTGAATATACTTGATTTTTTTCATTGCACTACAAAGTATTTATTGAGAAATTGACAAAATGTCAAAAATGTGCAATATTACAATCTTAACAGAACCACAAGGAATCCTGGATCAGCATCTGGATCCAAAACTGCCTCAAAAATCTTATCAACTCTTCCTTGACCCTAAGCCCATCCCAACAAACAAACACACAAACAAACAAACATGGGTGAGGTAAATAATAACACTGTGTATTAAAGTTATGTCTGGTTTTCAGTTGAACTACAGAGGTAGGACGGTCCAGCTGATCCGGATCAGAAACCCCTGGGGTCAGGTCGAGTGGAATGGCCCCTGGAGCGACAAGTAAGCATAAAGGACATGTCACTTTATCTTTACTCTCAATTACATGTGGAAAAGAAATGAACTCATGGACAAGTAGTATCTAATCTCTTTGTGTTGTTTTTACATCTCTGTGGTTGTTTTGGATCCATTGAATCGTCTGTTTATTTAATCATCTAATTCAACTTGGAGAACAAACAAACAACTAAACAAAAATGTAGAAAATAACAAAATTACGTTTTTGAAGGCATCCGAAAAGGAAAATTATGCATGTTTCTCTGTATCCATATTCATCATGACCAAAACATTTTCAAAACACACACCTTTAAAATGAAGGTCAGATATTGAACAACCAAATAATGTTTGTTATGAAATTCTAATGTTGTTGCTTCTCTCACATTCTTGGATGTTAAGGTTGATTTTTTTTTTCTGTTTCAGTTCCAGAGAATGGAGTTATGTTGACCAGGCAGAAAAAAATCGCATTCTGCAGAATTCAACAGACGATGGTGAATTCTGGTCAGTCCACGTGATGAATGTGGTCCAAATGGAAGATTATTTTTTCATTCATTTTGCGCAACCTTGCCTTAGCATTAGGCTGCACAGAATGTATGTTGTCTGTATGCAGGGATGTAGTAGACTCCCACATTACATTGATGTCTTACAATGATCTCACAATCAATGAAAGATGGGTCAGACATATAACCATAACGTGCACAAACTTTTCTTGCAAGGGACTACATGGAGAAAAAATTATATAGTCATGAGCCATGGCGCTCTAAAATAATCATAGTGAGTGCGAGAGAACTCTTAACACTTCATAACATGATCACTGTGTCCTGCAGTAATAAATATAAAGTTTTCACACATCAGTTCATTCTACTGGGAACTCTTTGACTGAAGGCGTGCTGTCAGAGCAAGTGAAAGTCTTGTAATGAGTTAAGCTGTCAATTGAAGGTGGTGTTTGTGTTTGACTCCAGGATGGAGTTTGAGGACTTCAAGAGGAACTACGACAAGGTGGAGATCTGCAACATGACCCCTGACGCCCTGACCGACGACTCAAAGCGCCACTGGGCGGTCAACACGTTCGAGGGAAACTGGATCCGTGGCGCCACCGCTGGAGGCTGCAGGAACTACATTGGCAAGAGCAACAGATCTGATACTGAAACATTAAACACTACATATATATATATATATATATATATATATATAATATATATATATATATATATATATATAAAAAAACTGCTCTGTAAAACTCTGCATCTTTAACCTGCAGACACATTTTGGACCAACCCGCAGTTCAAGCTGAAGCTGGAGGACGCTGATGATGATGATGATGTGTGCAGCGTGGTAATCGCTCTAATGCAGAAGAACAGAAGAAAACTGAGGAAGGAAGGCCTGGACTTAGAGACCATCGGCTTTGCAGTGTATGAGGTCAGAAAGAAACCAAACACATTTGAGCCACAGATTTCCAAGTATTTTTCTTTTAATGGCATCACATTTTTTCTGTTTAAAGCAACTAAAAGTTTAAAATCCACATTCGTGTTTCCACTCAGGTGAAAGAGAGGCAAACCATCAGATCAGTGTTTCTCAACCTTTAAATGAAGACTTAAACTGTTGTATTTCTATTCCTCAAACTCAACCAAAATTAACTAATTTCAAATACAAGTCCTAAATAAACTACACAGGCAGTGGAAGAACAAATCAGTATCCGTACTCTCATCTCACCATGTAAAAACTTTGGCTCTCCCCCTTGATCCAGATCAGAACCAAAATTCGATGGCTTTCCTGGTGCACAACCCACCCTTCTATCTAGTTTTGTGGATATCGATCCAACAAGCAAACAAAACAAGCAAACAAACCAATGGATAAGGATGAAAATACCTCCCTGGTGGAGAGAAAAAGTTAAAGCAGCAATTCTGGGTCTGTCACACCACAGATGAATGTGTTATGAACCACTCTGTACCGTTCAAATGATTCAAATAGTCGGCAAATCTCTAATCAAGATTTCAAAGTCCCCTATGGGAAAGCAGTATCCTCTGCCCTGAGACTAGGACTGCTGAAGGCGCTGAACCCGCCGCTGGCTGGTGTTTGTGTGTCATCCTGAATGTCACACTACTCTGTCTTCTTTACTGATTATAATTTGTTACTTAATGCACGTCATTATGTATTATTTGCACATAGTAATTTAGAGCAGGCAACATTTATCCCTTTCTTTGTCTGTCTGCTCAGGCACCAGATTCCAAGGACTTCGTTGGGAAAGATTACTTCCGTTACCACCCATCCAAGGCTCGCAGCAGAAGCTACATCAACATGCGGGAGGTGTCAGAGCGCTTCACACTGCCTCCTGGGGATTACCTGCTGGTCCCAACCACCTTTCAGCCTCACCACGAAGCTGACTTCCTTATCAGGGTCTTCTCTGAGAAGCAGGCTGAAGCTCTGTGAGTGTTCAGCTCTGGGTCGAGTGTGCATATGGGGGGGACAAAAAAAGTAAAAGTTAAAAAGTAAATGTTACTTACACCCCCCAAATAGAATTTGAATGAACTAAGCTTTAAAGAGAAAGACAATTTCAAGTCTTTTTTCTATATGTTCTATTTAATCTAATTTAACACAAAATCAGAGCACGTAAGAATAAAATCCTTGGTTTAAGAAAATATTGTTAAAAAATACTAAAATGTCAGCACAAAGTATCAGCAATCACTGACTTTTCATGGAATTTTTTATCTCAATTCGGGACTCTGCTCCACAGAGAGATGGGGAACAACGTTGATGCCGACCTCCCAGATGTAAGTACATCACCTTGGATTTGAAAATCAATTTATCAAACCAGTCCCGTCTGCTGGTACTGATGCTATGCTTTTTCCACCAGCCGCCTCCTCCCAGCCTTCCAGAGGACGAATCAGAGGAGGAGAAATTCCTGAGGAAGCTGTTTGAACAACTGGCTGGTGATGTAAGAAAACAGCAGCTTTTACAGCTGTTACAGACAAAATAATAGTCTATTTTAGCTCAGCACTGTACATACAAGAATACTTTTTACATTTGCAGATTCTGGGCCACTTATTCTAGAGCTTTAATGTGCTTTTTAGTCTCTTTTAGCTTATTGTATCCAGCAGTATGCAGCAGTTTTTTTTTATCAAATAAGCTAATAAACATAGAATGGAATACTGTCATAATGCAGCAAAAACTAAGTATGCAGCGCCATATTCAATGCTATTAATAAAAGAGGAAACAGATAACAGTAAGGTAACATGTATACAATGTCCTGCATTAGCATTTAGTGCAATTGCTTGGATGTGCAAAGCAGCAACAAACCAGTAAAATATGGAAATGAAGAAGATGAAGAGACTTTACAGATAAACAACATTATTAATCCCTGAGAATCAATTCATGAACACAATATATGGACAGTGATACAGAATGAAGGGAATAACTGTATAGTTTATCAGATGGTAAAGTGCAACAACCAGACGATAGTCATTCAGATTGTTTGTTTTGCTGCCCACTGCACATGACCTGCTCAGCACCAAACAGCATACAGACCCTGTTAGAGACTAGCTGGAACATCTAGCAGCTAAAAAGTCACATTTTTTTCTCAGATGTTATAAATATCATATATGTTGGACATGCATTGGATCCTGGAATACAGGACTTACCTTTAACTTGTGGCCTTACACCTGTTGATAATAATGTTGCTTTCCGTTTGTTGAGTATGCAGCTACTGTATTATGCATTAGTATGTATGAATTTAAAGATTTCAAACCACGGTGTTTCCACAGGACAGTGCTATCTCTGTCAGAGAGCTCCAGCAGATGTTAAACGGTGTTCTCAGCAGACGTAAGTCGACGACGAGATAAAAGCATTTTTTAAATTTTTGTCAAGTTTTCTCAAACTCACCCTTATTTTTGATATTTGCTGATTTATTTACACAACCAGAATGGATTCAGACATACTTGTTTCTTGTTCTGCAGCTGTCCTATTCAATGTTGGGTAACTGACTTTTTTCGCCCTTATGAAAATAAATGTTTAATGACAGGTGAAACAACCAAACTACGTACTGTTGTTTTGCACAATGGGTAAATAGATACTGTAGCGTGTTGGGGATAGGTGGGTGGAGTTTCCCGACATACCTTGAGAAAATGTGTTTGAGGCCATCAGTCCAAGTAACCTGTGTTTAAATGTGTTCTGAATAATTATCAGTCTAAAGATAATGGTTAGTTATACAACACCATGGCATCATGAGTTAAATCTCTCACACGGTTAGTGACGTCCCGCCTGGGTGATGCAAGAAGTTAACATGTTGTGGTAGTGTGATATATTGTAATAACAAGCACTCCAGAGTAAAAAACTAATTATTTTTGTCAAATTCATTCAATAAGAAATTACAGCCTGCTATAATACTTTTTAGGATATTGGTAGAATTGCATTTTTTCCACTTCCTCCCTTGTCCCGTCTTGGCCCTGATTGTTTTGCACCTGTGTCTGATTATCTCCCAGTATATGTATGCTGCATTCAACACAATGGTTTACTCAGTAATCCCCATTTAGGAATTCCGTCCTCTGAAAAATGTATCTTCACATGATCAACTCTAGTTGCCCTGATGATCGACCATTTCAAAAGCCATCGATAAAGCTCGAGTGCATGGACTATTGGGCTAATATCAATCATTAAATACTCTGACTAAACTGTCACACTGGCAGCTTCACTAATATATTAAGATATCACATATAATAGTAAATGACTTGTTAAAATCAATTTAATAATTGAATAACGTTCGTAATATTGCCGTCACCAGTCACAATGGAGGACGCCATGATAATGACGTAAAGTCAAGTTTATTGTGATCCTTTAATTTTGTCTGAGTCTGAGCTTATATTTTCCTGATTTCAGAATTTCCAAATTCAGTGTTTTCCCCTGTGCTCTGTCAGTTAATCCGTGTTCCCTCCCGGTTGTTCTCCTTAGCTACTCATGGTCTGGTGTTTCCCTGTAGGTTTCTTTCCTTATGATTTATAGTTAGTTACACTTTTTTTTGGGACTTTGTCTTCCTTTTGACTCATAATTGTGGACTTATTTACATTAACTCCCTGAACTGCACTCCCTGCTTCTTGTGTTGTCTGTATTCATTTTCTTTTCTTTTTAACTAACTTTCACTCAAACGGGACCACGCCAATTGAGTCAGGAAGCAGTAAGCACATATCGCTAGCAGAATCACAAAGAACACAGTGTATTGTTTCAAGAACCTATGAAACAATATACCAACTTCCTTTCACCATACCGTGTTTATGTTGCAATATATGAAATCAATCGTGATGCATAATACGATGCACAACATGTAGCATGTTTCTTTACGTTTCTGTTTATCATTCTATTGATAGAAATTCAAACGTAAACCGACTAAATATCTTGTCATTCATTATTATTAAATTATTTTGTTGACGTTCCACTATTCTTATGAATTCTGTCCTCAGGAAAAGAGATCGAATTTGAGGGCCTGACTCTCAGCACCTGCCACAGTATTATGAACTTGATGGATGTATCCTTCTACAGCACCAGCTGACTCATTTCAATCCTACCTCACTTGGCCTGACTGTATTGCTAACATTTGTATACAGTAGGCTGTACGATTACCACAATGCAAAGTTTTGTCCTTGACAGTAACCAGGTGGATAACACAGGGATGCTGGAGTTCCAGGAGTTTAAGGTCTTCTGGGAAAAGATGAAGAAGTGGATTGTACGTGTTGATTTATGTGTTCAGACTGTGAATCAGTGATGGAAGAAGTCATAAGATCTTTTAAGCTAGAGGCCTAGAGATTTCATCTTAGAAAAGAATGTTACTAACATCTTTTCAAAACAGTTTGGGATCTCGAGACTTCTGGTTCTGGCTCTGGTGTGGTTCCTCAGTCTCTTGAACTTTTGTCATTGCAGATGCTCTTCTTGTCCTTTGACACTGACCGCTCAGGGAAGATGTCGTCCTACGAGCTTCGCATCGCTCTCAAAGCAGCAGGTGAGAGTTGACTGAATGCTGTTTAAACTTTGTGCAAATATATTAGCTTTTTTTTTTTTTTTACTTTAATACTTTCATGTAAAAATGAAAGAAAAGAAAAACAAAAGGTCATCAGTATGTTTTCATTTCACTTCTGGTATATAATCGATACTATATTTGCACAAACTAAAATAAAATGTGGGCTTTTTGTCAAGAGGAAGGAAAATAATTATTTTAGCCATTTAGTTCCATTCATGGATTAATATTAAAAGTGTTTATAAAGTCATATTGCAACAGCTGAGAAAGTAGCAGCAACAGCACTACAGCCCATTAAAGTACTAGTCATTAGCTTTTGGGAATGTTTAGTATTTGGGTGTAGGTCTTGTGTATTTGGATCTGAATGTTGCTGCTTTGTTCCCACGAAGGCATGCAGCTGAACAACAAGATCCTGCAGCTGATCTGCCTGAGGTTTGCTGACGCCAACTACGACATTGACTTCGACAACTACCTCACCTGCATAGTCCGTCTGGAGAACATGTTCAGTATGTGAAAAAAGACGTCAATATTAAATCCTCAACTAGGTTTAAAGTAACTGCATTGATGCTTCAAAACGGGAAAATTATTGATGTCGAACTTTAATGGAACAATTTCCCCAAAAATGGAAAATTCAGTCATTTTCTACTCCCCAGCAAACTGAGCTAAAATCAGATGAAGCTTCTTAGTCCACAAAACATTTGTGGAGCTTCGCAGCAAACAGCGTTGCAGCATTCTCCTAAACAACTGACGACAACAGGAACTTTTTTTAAAATGTAAAAAAAAAAGAAGGGTGCATGACTTTTCAAACAAGTCCCTATCTTCCTTATTTGCTGGTATTTTGCTGCTGAAATTTGCTCCATAAATGTTTTGTGGACTAAGAAACTCAACATGACTTCCATCTGCATGGGGGTGAGTAGACAATGACAGATTTTTAATTTTAGGGTGAACTACCCCTTTAAGAATGAAAAAATGTGTTTCCATGATCACAGATAGCCCTGCTACTGGAAAAAGTCGATTTGTACTGATGTGGATTGAATATATCCCCTATCATAGATGCACTGTATGTGAGCATGGAAATCGTTAATGAATTTAAATGTACCTAAAATGTAAAAAGAAGCAAATTGAAGAAACCAATTATGGGCCTTAAAATTACATTTTAAGGGCCCATATAAACCATGAGTGGAATCTAATTTAATTCTCTCCAGCGATGTAAAAAGAGTGATCCTTTATGTCCCATTGGTAGGAGCATAAAAATATTTGCCACTTTGAGCTCACTGAACATTTTTCTCTCCACCAGGGGTTTTCAAGGCCATGGATGAATACAAGAGGGGACGTGTGAATATGAACATCGTGCAGGTAACGTGTCTCTTAATATTTGAACCAATTCATACTGTAAAATTATAGGACTTGATTTGATATATTTTTATTTCACTACACTTGTTTTCTCGTTACATCACAGTTCCTGATGTTGGGAATGAATGTATAGGAGACCCTGAAAGGAACCGGGAGCCACCAGAAGAACAAAAACACAACAGCCGGTTTTGGAGTGCAGGGGTGTTGAATATTCAAGCAGAAATAATGAATATGAATAAAAACATACCTTTCATGTTTCAGGTTATGTTTAAGCAAATAATAGGAGGTAGGCCTACTGTGTGTGCTTAAGTGTTTACATGGGTGGATAAGGTTTTAAGTTTGCTTTTCTTTGTCTCTTATGCTTTTGGCCAAACGATTGTTTCATTTTCTCTGAAATCTGCATGAGTGAAAATAAATTTTGAATGAAACTTCTGGCTTTGATGTGGAAAAATGCTGCTCAATTGGACAAATACAAGTTATCCTTTCTGGAGGCTGGTCAACAATCGTCCGAAAGAAGACGGGGGAAGAAGGGGAAGAAAATGAGGGAGAAAAAAAAAAAGGGAAAACACAAAGGAACGTGGGTTTGAATCCCGTCCAAAGCCCTCAAAAGTTGAATGCTTTTCTTGTGAATAATGTTTATCAGATGTGTTTAGGTGTTAAAATCCAAGTTCAGTTCAACAACCTTTAACTATAAATACTTCTAACTTACTTTTACATCTTACTATAATAATAAAGGCATGGTGACTGTTTTCATGGCAGTAAAGTACCTGAGGTCAGCCATGATACACATAATTTTAGATTCAGTGTAATTTTCACCCTCTGGTTCTGTACGTCTGATCTTATAAATGCTGCGCAGCCGCCACCAACTTTTTCTGTTCCATCATGTCTGACACCTTCGTAACCTGGGATCGCAAAGTCTAAAAAACAAGGCTTGGGCCATGTTTCCTGAATGCACCACACCTCTGGTAGATCTTTTTATTCATCTAAAAAATCTCTTAGATTCCTGCCCATTTGCAACCAAACTCCTTGCATTCAATTGCAAGATGTGAAACATCAGCAACAGCTCAACAATCATCTTCATTTATTATCATGTTTCCCTCTTCAGCGTAATCCTCACTCCTGTCTGTACACCTCCTTTCCTTCCTTTCCTTCCTTTATCCTTCTTCTTTTCCTCCTTCCCTTCTCTCATACACTTCCAGCCTCTGCTTCATAGACATGTGCAACTCTTCTGGGCCAAGGAATACCTCCTCAAGGAATCTCTCTGCAGCATCTACCACACATCCCATCTTATTCATCTAGCGGGTTTAAGGCCTTGTCACTCTTATCCTTAAACTTGACAACAATCTTAAATCCACCCTCCTCTTCTAACGTGGTCATTTTCCTCGTCTCCTGAGCCCCCTCTCTGTCACTCCCATTCTCTGATCTGTCTGTCACTTTGTTGGCTACTCTTTCCCCCCCTCCCTTTGACTCCCTCCCGGAGCCGCATAGCAAACCCCTTGAGCCTGGCTGTCAAGTCCAATAGTCCGTTATCCAAACTCGTAAATTTAAAACAAAAACAAAAAAGTGTCAAACCCAACCGTTGTAGTCCGTATTTTCTGAAATGTTTGCTGTTTGAATCTCCCTCGTCCTCAGCTACCACCTACCACACCCTCCTGCCAAAGGAACAGTAACATTTGGCCAGCGCTACAAGGGAGTCAAAAAATGGAGGGCTTTGCATGATTGGTAGTTGAAAAAAATAAATTAATTAATAAAAAATAAATAAATAATTTTTTTTAAAAATAATTAAAAAATATATATATATATACACACATATGTACATTGATCTACTGTGATAAAATTGAACTTCAACTTGAATTGAACTCTGTCCCTCTAATCTCAGTTACACCTCTTGTGTGTGTTTGAGTATCAGGTGAGGATCATATTTCAGGTATACCTCACTGGGCACACCCCAGCTCCACTAGTCACCAAAAGCAAAGGAAGCCCTGCACGTCTTTCTGAATCCAAAGCTCATAACTAAAGTGCGTTTACCTCTCAGATGGACTCTCGGACCAAAACAGGAAAGGTTTATCTCAGGCCGCACAAACCTGGTAAAGTGAGTACATTTGAACTTTGCTCTTTCTCAGTAGCAGGGATCATCGATGAGTCTGAGATATGACATGGGACTGAACATACAGCCTTGTTTTCTGGCAACAGATCTGTTTTGTGTGTTTTATGATTAGACTAGAACATAATATAATGTTGTGAACCTCAGGAACACTGCCTGAAAACTGTTTTGATGCTACAGTAATAAGGCAGATGACGTGCTGTCATACTGGCCCATGGCTGAATGGTTTAACAGTTAAGACGTAACGTGTAAAATACTTTTTCCTGGTTTCAGTCGAAGTCCAAGGGAATTTATCAAAGGGAAGAAAATATGGGACATAGTTTTGGTAGAAGCCTTTCTGAAAAGAGACTCCAGAGCAGGAAACCAAATGAACATGCTGTAACACATTTTTTCATGCTCCACATTCCTGTGCAGCACAGACAACTCACAACGTGCCGTATCACTGCAGTGGACATTTGATTTAAACTACTATCTTCATCTCAACCATCACACACATGTTGTCACTGCTATACAAAAAATCCATTACAAATGACTGTTTTGCTGCTATAAATGATCAGTTTACAGTAAATATAGTACTTGAACATGACTGATATGTGAGCTGCTCTGAATATTATCATATCAAGTTTTACTTCTTTGACGTTCCTCCTTAAAAGCACAAACATGCCTTCCCGTCCTGATTTTATTTTGAAGGAAGTAATGGTGCCTGGAGGTTTGTATTTACACGCTGACACTCTGAAGTGTCTGAAGTGAAACTGAATGGTTTGGTAGTAAGAGTAAAATTATGTAAATTATCATAAACATGAACTATTATTGTCACATAGATATGCATATTTACCTGCTGGTGAGATTACACAGTTATGCTTGATTGTAGCCAGTATTACCCTGAGCTTTTATAACCATGTGTCGTTAACCATATCTCATTGTTTCCTCTCAGAAATGGAAACCAGTGTTGTTGTCTCTGTTTCCCCAAAGCAGTAGTGGAGTGGGTCGCCTGGAGATCCAGGATATGGGAGGTACAGTAATGTTTTCTACATTTACCACCGTTTGTCCCACTGTGGTGTTAAAGTAAACTTCCAGTATAAGAAAGATTTGCACTAACATCTCCCAATGCGCAAACACGATCTGATTAATTAATGTTAATTAATGTTAATTAATGTTAATTACCGTTTTGAGTTCTTCCACACATCCAAAAGCTCCCAGACACAGTCCAGGTTCATACAGTGAAACAGTCCAGGTTCATACGGTGAAACAGTCCAGGTTCATACGGTGAAACAGTCCAGGTTCATACGGTGAAACAGTCCAGGTTCATACGGTGAAACAGTCCAGGTTCATACGGTGAAACAGTCCAGGTTCATGCGGTGAAACAGTCCAGGTTCATGCGGTGAAACAGTCCAGGTTCATGCGGTGAAACAGTCCAGGTTCATTCGGTGAAACAGTCCAGGTTCATACGGTGAAACAGTCCAGGTTCATACGGTGAAACAGTCCAGGTTCATACGGTGAAACAGTCCAGGTTCATGCGGTGAAACAGTCCAGGTTCATTCGGTGAAACAGTCCAGGTTCATACGGTGAAACAGTCCAGGTTCATACGGTGAAACAGTCCAGGTTCATACGGTGAAACAGTCCAGGTTCATACGGTGAAACAGTCCAGGTTCATACGGTGAAACAGTCCAGGTTCATGCGGTGAAACAGTCCAGGTTCATACGGTGAAACAGTCCAGGTTCATACGGTGAAACAGTCCAGGTTCATGCGGTGAAACAGTCCAGGTTCATACGGTGAAACAGTCCAGGTTCATGCGGTGAAACAGTCCAGGTTCATACGGTGAAACAGTCCAGGTTCATGCGGTGAAACAGTCCAGGTTCATGCGGTGAAACAGTCCAGGTTCATACGGTGAAACAGTCCAGGTTCATGCGGTGAAACAGTCCAGGTTCATGCGGTGAAACAGTCCAGGTTCATACGGTGAAACAGTCCAGGTTCATACGGTGAAACAGTCCAGGTTCATACGGTGAAACAGTCCAGGTTCATACGGTGAAACAGTCCAGGTTCATACAGTGAAATATTTTGGAGTAAAGCAGCTGTCCTTCTGATAAATCCCGAGGCATCGCTAGAGGTGTAGTGAAATGAGAGTGTCACCCTTAGCTTATCATTTTAAAAATGAAGTTAACCTTCCTATTCACACATACAATACAGTACACTAATTATTCAATTACATATTTGTTTTTAAAAGCCTCTGTGGAAGACCTTAAAATGAAAATGTCGACTTTTGTGTCTTTTGTGCTTATTCATTCATTCATTTTCGGTAACCGCTTATCCTGTGTAGGGTTGCAGGGGGGCTGGAGCCTATCCCAGCTGACTTTTGGGCAGGAGGCTGGGTTCACCCTGGACAAGTCGCCAGTTCATCACAGGGCCACATAGAAAGACAAACAACCATTCACACTGACATTCATGCCGACAGTATGGTCAATTTCAGTCACCAATTCATCTATATTACATGTTTTTAGTGGTGGGAGGAAGCCGGAGAACCCGGAGAGAACCCACGCAGACACGGAGAGAACATGCAAACTCCACACAGAAAAGTCCCAGGTCCTCAGTGTCTAAAAAATATCTGTTAAAATGATCCCACAAAACCCAATCCTGTGTCTGCTTGTGCATGACGTACCCTACAGGTGGCAGTGCTGGAGGTGATCACGGGGTCAGGAGGCACCACCAGACTCTTTCGGACAGGAAGCTTAAGTTGGTCCGACTCTCTGAACTGATCAGAGTCCTCAGACTCCCCCCAAATGCCGAGGCCTGTCCCATGGTGAGCCTGTCTGGTCGTTTAGCATTTCCACGTATCAGAAATTGTCAGCCTAAATAAATATTACAGGCTGCTACCTACGCTGATTGCAGGAGAACATGTCAGCATTTTGTGTGGAGACGGCAGACAGAACCATGGTGTTTGCTGCACTCAAAGACGACTGTGTGGACTGGGTGGAAAAACTGTGTCACGTCACGTTTCAGGTGAGGGCAGAACACAGCCTGCGTCACTTTATTTGCTCATTAGTAGTAGTTCAGGCACAGCAGAGCAAGTAGGCAGCCGAGCAGGTTTTTGTGGCTTGTATATATAAATCAGTATTAGACCTGGGACTGTTGACATTCATCTGCTGTTTAGTTGGTGCTTCCCTCTGCTCTCCTGACTCTCTGCCTCTCTCTCAGCGATGTGGTCCCTCAGGCCCTAATCAGCTTCACATGGAGGAGAACCAGATATATGCCTCAGCAGATGCAGGTCAGGCTCCTGTTAAACATTTGTATTTCTGCTCCCCATGTTCCACTGAGTGTCAAAGGTTTTCCTCTGTTGGTCCAACTTTTATCTCTCATCCCCGTAAACACTCTCAGTGTCCTGTTCTGACTGGATTTATTGTTTGAGTCTGGTTCATGAACCAGAGGGGCACTCTGTCCCTAACTTAGTTGTGTTGAATCACTGAAGTTTGAATTAAGTTAACCAGCTACTGTTGATAATTTTTCTATTAGCACCCGCTGTGGGCCAGAAGGCAGGGAGCTGTCATTAAACTATTTCCAACCCACTCCTTCGTAACTATTTCAAGTCACAAATCTTGGGCATTTCAATAAAGCTTCATCTTTTCACCAGATGAAGGATTTTAGTTATCAGGAAAAACTTGAAATTCGTCTCCTTAGATGCAGATGCCCCCCCGCTACTGGAAAAGCTAAATTTGCACTGCAAGTTGTTTTATTTATATGGTAATGATAATGTCTTTCTTTTTTTTGTGTGTTAACAGCTCCAGAGTTTTGGGTGGTCGTTCAGAGGACTGAGGCTGCGATACGTTGTGGTCTGAAGGGGTTTTACTGGCTGCAGGTGGGGAGAGAAGCACTGCTCCTGAGAGAAATACAGAAGAAGAACATTGTGAGTCAATGGCCATACGAACTGCTCAGACGATATGGGAAAGATAAGGTAAAGCTTTCAATTTCACAAATAACCCAAACTTCCCTTTAATTACTCCATTACACCGAATTGATACCGATTTCATAAGGGCATGCATTAGAGTGTTGCACTGGATTGCTTCTTATGAACATGCATTATGTGCCTCTGTTGTTCTTACCAGCTGGCCTTAACCATTGAGGCAGGTAGACGCTGTAACTCTGGTCCTGGATCATTCACCTTTGAGACACAGCAGGCTGAGAAAATATTCTCCTTGATTCAGAGCACCATCAAACAGAAGACCTCAACTGTTGCAGCAAGCAAACAAAACCAAGATGGGGAGAAAGTTAATGTAACCAACATACAGGCTCATTCGCCTCTCCCCAAAATACCTGCTGTGACCAGTGTGGCTGCCATACTAGAGAACAAACTGACGATACAGGAAAGGAAAGCTGCTTCCTTAGAGGAGAGGGTGCATCATCAAGAAGATTTGATTGGTTCAGCAGAGTGTGTATCAGTGCAGCCAGCTCCTGTCACTCTCATGCCTCTCCCACTGGTCCCCACACATGAGAGCCACGCTGGAGGTCATCTTGGTGGCCAGTCAGAAGCTGTATATGCCGACCCAAGTGACTGCATACAATCTGTACAAAAACCACAACCGACCATGGCTATGTATGTAGACCCTGCAAGTTTTCTCCCGCTCAAACCCCCCGGCTCAAGACAAAGCGTCACTCCCTCCCCTCAAGATTCACATCCCTGCTTTGACATCGATCACCCAGATTCTGTCTACTCTGAGGTGTACGACAAAATCAGTCCAGGTCAGATGAAACAAACTGTCACACGGTTTGCAGATGACGAACCCATTTACGCTGAGCCCATTAGCAAGAAGGAGGAAGTGTCTCATAAAAATGAAAGCAAACCAGACCCATTTGCCCATCTTTATGCTCAAGTCTGCAAAACAGCACCATCATCCAGCCCTTCTTCATCCTCTAACACCCTCCCCTCCTGCTCTTCGTCCTCTGTGCCTGCCAGTATGAGCACAACAAAAACCACAGACCAGTCCCTTGATGATGTAATCTATGAAAACCTAGGCATCATTTAATTAAGTCACGTGTCGCTTAATAGTGAGCTAAATGTGGAGCCGTGCATACATTATGTACAATGACAGCAAGAGACTGTGGGAGTCCATTGTGAAACATCATACTGTAATCAATTAGCACTTGTCATGCATGAATGCACTTTTTGTTGTGTAATATCTGTATTCAAATTATTGTTTATTATTTCGGAAGAAAATGGCCATTCAGGAACGAGATAGTTGTGAAAAAGTCAAATGTTTAGCAAGCATATTATGGTTAGCTCACCCACATTTCTGAGTGAAAAGCTCTGCCAGTTTAGCATTGGGCATAATATTTTGGGAATCATGATGGAAAGTTATTAGAGGAGGAATTAAAATTGAGGCAGAAGATTGATTTATTGCACACATTCTTTTTACCTCATCCAAATTTGGCGCATGCGTTAGGACAGTTGTAGAATTTGGATCCAAAATGCAGACTCAGACGGCTGGAAGATACAGACTTGAGCAATGACACATGGAAGGTGGGGTGAATGTTCAGAGAGGGAGGTAACTTTAGGTTCACAGAAATGGGGCAAATGGTATTTCCTTTTCAAAAGATCAAACTAAACGACGTGCTAATTTATGGGAGCGATTCGGAGGGGGAGGTCTTGAGACGAGCACCACATCTTTTGTCTGGGTTGGTGGTCAGGGGCTGGGGCTCGGTGGCCTCTGCCATGGGCAATGGTTCTGGGTAGTGGTGTTGAGGTGGGCCTCTTTCCAATCCACCAGCAGCATCTGAGACTGAGGGCACTGCCACATTGTCTTTATAGGCTGGGAGAAGGGGAGGTTAATGGAGCCAGTCTGAAACATATAGAAATGGTTTGGGGAGGGGCATTACCTGGGTCTGGCCCCGTGTTTTGAGTTCTAGGACAAGGCTCTCTATTTCTCAGGATGCAGCCGCATCCACTCATTTCCTTCTCTTATCCTGATAAGGTGTTAAGCATTTAGAAAAAACTAGCTTTGTGGAGTGGTTCGAAGGCTGAGTCAATTAAAGGGACCAGATATTTAGTTTTTTACAGCAATGTCATTGAGCTCCCAATAATCAATGCAAGGGCAGGGGGAGTAATCATTTTTCTCTATCAAAGCTCCCACAGGAGAAGAGGAGGGACAAATGATTCTCGCTGCCAGGGAATCTCTCATATAAATCTTCATGGCTTCCCTCACTGCCAAGACAAGTTGTCTAGTGGGCCGGGGGGGAGCCAGGAAGGAATCAGTGGCACAGTCATAGGGCCTATGTGGAGGTAAGTTTAAGGCTCGTAGTTTATTGAACATCTAGTCCTAAATTAGAGCCGACTGACTCTAAATCAGCTAGAATAGAGTGGCTTCAGCTAGGATGCGCGAGTGAGGGGCAGACGAAAAGGTGGTATCATCCCACCCACATTCTGCAGCTAGAATACGGACATCTATAGTATACCTTCAATGAGCAGATTCCCTAACGTAAGGATAAAAGACGGCTAGCAACTTCTTTGCCCTGAACCGTATGATTGAAAACCTTAATTTCTGAAACAAATAAGTCATGGGAATTATTTTCTATCCCATAATGCACCGTCCCACTGAGCACCTTTCCATTAGAGAAGGCAATTTATCTGACAAGTACATAAATGGCTGAAAAATCAGGGAGCATAGGGGTGGAGGGAACACTGGGCGAAACACAGGAAAAAGTATACTGGGGAGAGCAGGGAGCCACAGCTGAGCAATGACAGCCTGCCTACATTACCCACAATGCAACTCTTCTACTGACAGCTCAGTGGGAGATTCGAGTGGCTGCTCGCAACAGCTACTGTAGTCTCAAGCGGAGGTGAGGATCAGGCTGCAGGGTCTGTCAGCTCATCATTCCATGAGTGCACATCCTCACGTTTATTTCATTTTCAGCCTTATAGTCCCAAACAAGCTAACTTCGTCACTCCGCCTCAAGCCACAAAAGGCTTTATACAAGTTTGTCACTTGTGCAACATCTGTAAACACAGTTTGATGTGTACGGTTAGTGATTGCCCTCTAAACTAATACATCATGATTTTTAAAAATGTTTTCTAGATATTTTGAAAATGGCCATTCCAAAAATAGAGTTGCAGAAGCAGATCTACTGTGTGAAAAGGTTGGTTTCAGACTTTCAAAATGTTTAATCTAATGGTATTTTTGTATTGCCATAAAGTTGACAATATATTATAATGTTAGGTATATAACATATATCATTTCATATAACATATATTATGTTAGGTACATGTTGTTGGCTTGCTTACGTTGTTGTTTTGCTGAATACCTCACATAAGTGTGTTTACATGGAATTATGTACAGTACAGTATAAATGCTTCTATACAAATGATGTAGGTGAAATCAGTATATGTCATATTCACATAGTGTTACTCAATATGTTCAAAGTTGTTCTTTCTAAGTGCTTTCACTCGTTTTTTTTTTTATCTGAACATCCCTGTGTGTACATACATGTAATGTAACCACTGCAATAATGTCTGTCATGTATATTTCAACTTCACCTGTTGGTCAAAAAGATTTTAGCGAATCAATCATTTTTAACAGTGTAAAAATTTTTTTTAAGTAACTGTTGTTCAGTTCAGTACCTTCAGGTGTTGCTGCTGCAGCTTTACTTGCTCTGATATGATCAGTGGCTTACAGTATAAGACCAACACATCCTCTCACCTAAAGGACTGAAGAGGTTGTCTGCAAGAGATACATGACCGTTGTTAACAGGTGTAGCAGACCTTTGTCATCGCCTAGTAAACATGAATCCGTTACAGAAAGTCAGTGTGAGTTTGACCCATCCATACACCCAGAACTCCTCCCTGTGTGGACAAACTGTTGCTCTTTAAAATGCATCTCTTACCTTCCTCCTTTGCTCCTGTCATAATTTCTACGGTCTCTAGACGCCGCCACCTAACAATATGAGTTATTAAATAAGATGCTTACACAGATGAAAACACTTTTATTCTGGTGAGCAGGAGCTGAAAAAACATTACTCCATCAGTTCACTGATGTAATAGGCATTGTTGGACCAAGTAGTACAGGGGCCTGCAGTGGCTCATGTGGTCATCCATTTAATGTACACTTCTGTCTGGACAAGTCATTGGACACCTAAAATAAAAGGTGTTGGTTTATGCTGCCAAGTAGACAAGTTTTTTTTTCACAAAAGGCTTTGATTATTTCAACATGTGACAAATGTCAAACCACATTCTGCACGTATTACAACAGCATGGCTCCATTAGTAAAAGAGTCCGGGTGCTAAACTGGTCTGACTGCAGTCCTGACTTGTCACCCATTGAAAATGTTTTGTGCATTATGAAATGTAAAATACAACAAATGACAATGACTCTTGAGCAGCAGAAATATTCCACTTTGAAAATGACAGCAGTTGGTCTCCTCAGTTAAAGTGTTGTTAAAAGAAGAGATGATGCAACACAGTGGTAAACATGACGCTGTCCCAACTTTTTTGAAACGTGTTGCTGGCATCAAATTCTAAATGAGGATGTAATTTTCAAAAACAATTACATTTTTCAGTTTCAACATTTGAAATGTTGTCTTTGTGCTATTTTCAGTTTCATATGTGGTTTCAATGATTTGCGAATCGTTGCATACTGTTTTTATTTACATTTTACACAGCGTCCCAACTTTTTTGGAAATGCGGTCGTATAATGAAAAGGTTCCTCTTATATAAAGGACTCTACTGTAGGTGTCACTGTTCAGCAGCAGTTCCATTGTCTTCATACGTTTTCAATAAAAATGTTGAATATGAATGATATAATATACTAAGTACATAGTAAGTACCATAGTTATTCTGTTTATCTTATCTAGTTCTCTCCCTGGGATGTAGACGTATGTGGATGTGGAGCAAACATTGTGGAGGGTATTTTTCAAGCAGAAAACTTTGACTGTTTTGCCAAGCTGGGCAACATCTGTTCAGAGCCCTCAGACATCATGGTAACATTTTTCTTCCCTCAAATTATTTTCAACATAAAGTTGTGCCAAGTACATGTTCCAGACTGTAGCGTTCCATATTATCTTGTTCGAGGGTAGTTATGAGTTGCTCCTTTACATTACGTTACACACTCTCTAAATATGTAAACTATGTGGACTTGTTGGTTGGTTTGACCCACAATGTTAAGATAACATTAACCAATCAACCACAACCACAAAAATAGAAAATAGTTCAAATGTGAAATGAAGACACAAACTCAAAATGTTCCCTTATTAACAAGTACACAAGTGTATTATTTCATTTTATTTATATATGCAAGCAAGTTTATGTCTTTACAAATAAAAAAGCCACTGTCTGCCGAAGCTGTTGGCACAGATATGTACAAAAATGGAGGAGTGAATCAGATAAAGCCTGCTACTAAGCAACCAGAGTGAAGTACAAAAAAAATCTACAACACTACGGAGAGACAAAAAACAACTTTAAAAAAAAAAAGACTCCCAATGTCCAAAATGTCCAACCTGACATAATGCATGGATCGAAAACATGTGATGATGAGTTTAAGGTCACAGATTGACATCATCAGCTTTTAGATCTGTGGTTCCATTCATGATGGACTAGAGCTGAATTTATTCAGGCACAGAGGATCTGATTTTTCTCACTGTGATACAGAGCTGCAAAAACAGCCAACAATAGATCAAATGTTTCTCACAGAGGGTTCAAAATCTGATTTCATGTCATTTAAATTCATGTATCACAACGTGGGCAGTTTTCTGCATCCTGTCACAAATGCTGTGTTGGTCAGGATTATGGAACGGAAAAGCGAGTCCATGTTCAGCCTTGGTCAGAGGGTTGGCAAGAAGGACGCAGGGTTGTAACAGGTCAATGCACATATTCATCTTTACAAGGACATGTGGGTTGGAGAGTAAATGAGGAGACTTAATAGAACGGAGAACGAGCCGCTCACATCCTCTTCCTGATTACATCAGCAGTGGGATCTGATTGGCT
The DNA here is from genome assembly GCA_037577475.1 of Chaunax sp. Z400. Lineage (NCBI taxonomy): Eukaryota > Metazoa > Chordata > Actinopteri > Lophiiformes > Chaunacidae > Chaunax > Chaunax sp. Z400. The sequence continues at coordinate 12,937,242 of CM075191.1, read as the reverse complement.
GTGGAAACATTAAAATATCAGATTTGAGGTGTTTTGGCTTCATTCAGGCTACATTTACACCAATTGGCAAAGATGTCTCAATTTGATATTGCTGGTCATATGAAATCATCAAACATCCATTTCAGGAGGAGTATCAGTATTTAGTCACAGCAACCTACAAGTGTGTTCATTCTCTGTCACTTTCAAAAGTGATTGTGTAACTCTAAATATGCCTTGGAAACCGCCTGAATTATGAGGTTCTCTGCTTGTTGCTTGGTTACATGGAGCCTTACTTATGCATCAGTGACTCTTGTGTTCATACAAACTGTAGGCTGCTTCGAGCGCACAGCAATTCAAATGAGCCATTTTCAATTCAAATATATTTGCAACAGAATCTGTATAGAACTGGACATCCAGAGCTGTGGTGTAACGATAGCCTAAACAGCCAGACTGAGGAAGAGGATGTCAGCAGATGTGGGTGCAGGATAATGGGTGGCCAGAGCAATACATTACACATCTGTATATCCGCTTTATTACGATTAACAATCAAGAACACCATGATCATATCACTTAAGACTTGCAATCATAGATTCATCCACTTGTACGCCAGAAATTGATGGGAATGGATTCGTTGTCTATGTCTTGATTTCATCAAACCGCTACAACATATTGCTCTGGAGGTTTACAACGGCGCAAGCAAGCTAGCTTGAAGCAACATCATTAGCAACAGGAACCGCGACCTCACACTATAAAGTGGCAAACAAAACAAAAACAGCAGAACAGCGCCAGTGGAAAATGTTTTTTTTTTTGTATTGTTTTAATCAGTAAAATTATGACCATTGAATGCATAACCATGCCACAAACAACAACAAGATTCACTATCTTTTTTTTTTAACCTAGTATAAGATTATCTTCATTATTATGAATTCATTCATTTTCATCATTGTTATTTCTTCAGGTTATAGCCGATGCTGCAAGACTATACACAGGTCCCACAATGGGGATCTCAATGCACTTACACACCAAGAATAAGAGACAGAGCTCACAATGGTCAATAAGTGCACAAAAACTATTTTTTCTTTTATCTGAGGTTAAAAACACTGACAAGACATCCATTGTCAGGCAATGAAATGATAAAATACTGTTACTGTAAAACTAGACCCTTAAAAATACTGACTGTATGCAGCCGAGACATACCTGAACAGGACGCGAGTCTGGTGGAGTCTCCAAAAGCACTGATGGTAAGTGTTTGTCAAATTCAGCTGCATTTACACAACATGAAGAAGATTCAAACTCAGTTTTACTTATTTAATCATGGAAAACAGTAGATTCCCAGTGGTTTGTGAGGAAACCACTGACAAGCACATCATTGGTGCCTGTTGGGAAACTCGGCACACACACGTTTTGTTGACAGGCTTCGTAACTTTGGTCTCTGCCCTCATAGGCTGTGATGGACTAACATTAATGCAAGTATCAAACAGACAGCCATGAGACCTCATCACATCCTCTTTATGATACTGGTCTAATTTGCTCATGTTACTTTAAAATAACAACAAAACACATTTCATCAGGGGCTGAGGCGCCATCTTGTCTGATCATTTCTGCCTCTTAAAAGACCATTCATGTGTTCCTGCATGTTTGACCTCTTTTACAGCAATGGACATCTTGTCTGTTTTCCATTACTGCCAAACCTTTTCAAAAGTACACCTTTAGTTTTACAAATGTTTAGACTGCCGTTAAATCAGCCAATATATGTGAAAATCTACTTACCAATGTGTGCTGTACTTTTGTTGTCTTAAGCATGTTTTTTTTTATTTTTTTTATTGTGTTTCAAAGACTTGAAAATCCCATTTCTTTCATGTGCATGTGAATGCAGCTCTCTTCAGGAGTAAAAAGCTCAGGACATTGGGACTGAACCACCTCCCCCAGACTCTTTAACCAATTAGAAATCATTCTCGCGGCTGCTCACCCCAACTGTTTCACATATATGTATATCTTTATACAGAGTAGGTACAGTGCTTAATACTGTCCACACACAAAGAAAAAGAAACACTTTTTTTTCTGATTAAATGACTTCACATTGAAAAAGTTTCAAAGATTTTAAGTTGAAAATAAAAGTGAAATGTCATTAGTGAAAAGTAAAAGAATCATGGCTCAGAGAGATGGTGGTTGCTGGAGTGTGTGTGTGTGTGTGTGTGTGTGTGTGTGTGTGTGTGTGTGTGTGTGTGTGTGTGTGTGTGTGTGTACGTGTGCGTGCTGGCACCTTTACAGACCGAAATCGTCACCACAACCATCATCATCATCACAACCATCATCGTCATCGTCATGACAACAGTCCGAAGACAAACTGAATTCCCTCTCAGTCATCTCTACTGGCAGATAGAGAATCATCGCTTTCCTTCACCACAACAATCAGAACATAACGTGCCATCCTCTTATTTTAAATGCTGGCTCAACATGACTTCACATACTGTATAATAAATATTCAGCCTGCATACTGGTATCAAAATATTTTCACTTCCAGTTCTCCTTCTTTTAAATCAGATGTGCTGTGTACACTGCAGTCTGATTTTTTTTGGCATTTTAACCTAAATAAGTCTAATCTTCTCTCACCAGCAAGTAAAATTCAAGCTTAAAAATCCCAATCAAGATTATCACATTATAGTGTGTCTTTTTGTTTGTTTTGTTGTAGCTCTGCTGATCCAAAAAATAATAGCACCCAAAATAGAAAAACCTGAGGAGGTAATCAAGACACCAAATATAAGCTGGACCAGTAAAGCAAATGATTCCACAACTGTAAGCTCAATAGCTGGGAAATCCTCGGTCATAGCCAGTAACACTACTCCAGTTCAACCCCTGCATCCATTAATGGTGAATTTAATTCTTTCAGCATGTCACCAATTTGTTGCCATCTCTCCAGTTACACCACTCCATCCTATAACACACATCTTACTTTGAATTCCTCATAAACTCAACCAACTTCTCTCTAAGATGCAACGCCTCCAAAGCACCACCCACTATTCACAGTACATCATCTGTTCATGACACTTAGCATTTGTGCTAATTCATCTTACAAATACATGGCCTTTTTGTCACATTAGGGTTCGTAAGAAAGGAAGATATAGAAAGAAAACATCAACATGATTGGTGTATAAATATATGTATGTGTGTTTATGTGTAGTTTTGAGTGTGCAAAACCACTGAAATACAGAATCTTTACATAAAAATGTGAAAGTGATAGACCCCCCCCCCACACACACACACACACACCTTACCCCTTTAAATACCCCAATGCTAAAATTACACATAAATAATGCTCACAAAATGTGGAAAAATTGCAAAAAGTGAGAAAAAACATTACTTATCAGACTGATGAGAACATGACACACGTTAAAAAGACTTTGTGCTGCTAAGATGTGCTGTTTCTGAGGACAAATCACAAGTTCATACAAACTGGGGATGTTGGGGGGAAGGACACAAAGCCCTGTTTCACTAGTTGTTTTTTTAAATAGCCTGCATTATAATCCCCACAGCCATCTCAAGTGCTTTTACTCTGAAAGTCCATGTGAGCTGAAGGAGCCCAACATGTGATATACATCACAAATAAAGCACAACTAGGGGGATTTGATTTGATTTATTTATAGTATCTAATCATCTGCATATTTTATCAATCAATTTATGGCTGCATTATTAATAATACAATTGACTATCAAGCCTGTGTTTCATTGTAAGAAAATATACCTGCAAAGGGCCACTTGTTGGCCACACTGGTTGGAATGTCTAATAAGAATACGTGGAACAACTAATGAAACTGGACTCGGGGTGAGAAGGTCACAAAGTAGAAAGAGGAAGGGCCTGAGTGGAGGAAAAAGGAAGGGAAAAGAGAGAGGAGGGGAGGACAAGTTAGCAAAGCTACCCGGGAGGTACACATTTCCTCTGGGACCATATTTCTCTGCGATGCCAGTCATCATAATGTGGCAAAACAACACGACACAGCATGACACCACCATACAACCACTGCCTGCACAACACCGACCATTCAGCCACATCTATTAGTGTATGTGTGTGTGTGTGTGTGTGTGTGTGTGTGTGTGTGTGTGTGTGTGTGTGTGTGTGTGTGTGTGTGTGTGTGTGGATGGATTGAGTGGGATGTGTGTGCTGCAGGTATTGAGGCTGTTGGGGGACAGTGTGACTTTGTCCTGTTGGATGAGCTCATAGACACCAAACTCATGCATGTGTCTGCTGAAGATTGTTGGCTTTAGTGTGCTGTGCCAGCAGCAGTTTAGCATGATGACTAACACAAAGACATTACTAACCTTTTAGGACAATATTGGAATTTTTTTAAACAAACAGCACAGCCGGTCAAAACATAGACAAACTAATTAGATGCTTAAGACCACAGGGCAAAAAGCAAATTCAAATGAGAAGTTTCTTTGGGTTCTTCTGTTTGTTATTTGTCTGTTTTTTTTTTTTGGTATTTCTTAAATTATCATTATCTTGTATGTGTCTATTTTATATATGCACTGAACCTTGTTTTGTTATGTTTTAGTAATGTTTCCATGTTTTTTGTCTCCATCAGGGATTTTAAGTAAAGTATATTTGATTGTTCGACACATTTTCACACTGCAAAGCTACTTTGTGGGCATTAAGGTTGATTTACACCTTAATATTAAGAAAACTTCAGCGTGAAAACCATAAATCCCTTAAATTTGATTCAGTCCTATTTCTTTTTTTGAACTATTCTCATCAAGCAATCATGTATTGAGCCTCTGAGTGAGTTTTGGTTGCATCACGATGTACGTTCTGACATCTCAGGTAAAGTTAAAGGCTTTTAAAAAGTAAAAATTAGGCATGGAGCAAATCAACTGAAGTTTTAGCATACAGATCACTTGAGCCAATCATTTGCTGCAGATACAAGGATGATGATGGTGTCTGTGTTTTCATCATTTTATTGTTATTGATTAAGTTCTACAACTCGTGTCTAGATTTATGTCTTTGAATGCACGTTTGTGCTGTGTTGTCACTCGTGTGTGTGCTGCATGTTTCTGATATCCTTAAGGTTATGTCAGGCCCTGTGTGTGTGTGTGTTTGTCTGTAGGTGTGTGTATATATATGTGTGTGTGTGTGTGTGTGTGTGTGTGTCATTTCTTGTGGGTGGGTGTTTATGTGTAGGCATTGAGGCGTTCTTTGGAGCGTGTAGAGTGGATGTCGTGCAGCTCCTGCTCCTCCTTCGACTTGATGTCCTCATATTTCTGCATCCGGCTGGCATCCTTCAGATAGCCCCAGTTAGCAGCTAGAGCCATCAGGAAATGGACCTGAGGGAGGAGAACAAGAGTCGGGTTTGATGAAACATGGGCGACATCAGACAAATGATCACTGGTTTGTTCTCAGCACACTGACACCTTTAGGTCACATGGTGCCTGAATGAGAGACACGTACGGAGGGACCGTACGAAGGAAATGGATATTAAATATGAATATATCTGAACCTTGACAGTTTTCTAGTGCAAGTTGGGACACATCTTGGGAGAACAAGGATGTTTAATGTTTGTGTAGATTTCTGAGAAAAAGACCCGACCAGAATTTGTCTGTAATGGTGCTGCAGGTTTCAGACAACAACTGTACTGTGCAGCTAAGACACTGTCCCCTTAGACTTGTAGAACTCTGGTGCCCTCTAACGACCAAACACAGGACAGCACTTCAATTCATCTGAAGTATTACCTTTAATTTAATTTTTATGACCTTAACAGTTAATGTAATTAGACCGAGCTTCATCAGATCTTTGTTCCCTTATTTCCCTTTCAGGCTACCCCCCAGCAGGTGATTTTTTTGTATTGTACTGCACTGAACAAACCTGTAGAGTTCTGAATGTCTGCTCTACCACATATACTTAACAACCGTCTACACAGAGCAGATTCATACACAACAGTTCTCTCAGTCTTTCTCTCGGTGAGCTTGAGAATGAGACCTAACAACACGTTAAATATTCTGTGAAATATGTGACTTTTTAAGTATAGAGCACAACAGGTGGTCTACGTCCGTTTTTTGAAAATTCTCAGGTTGACCCATATTTGAAGGCCATGCCAATCAATGCCAGTTAACCCCTATCAGCCCATTGCCAATCAGACATAAGGATAATGGTCCTCACCATGGCGATGACAGCCGCTCCTGCTCCTGCCAATGCGCACACGAACAGATGGAAAGTCAGGTCCAGCTGTAACACACAAGTGACATTTTTGTTGAGTTTTGATGCTGATGGTGATTGTCACTTCAAATACAAAAACCAAACTGACGCTCCTCTCTCCTCCCCTGCTGGCTTCCTCTTACCTCATTAGATTCACACATCTTGAAGAACTTCTCAGATCCTGTACACACCTTCCTCTCCTCAGAGATGGTCACGGCTCCTAATAAAGCAAGACAATGAAACAAGCTCTTCATTACAACGACCAGCTACTTCACCCATCCAGTGTTTTCCAAGAAGGCTTATGAATAAACCAAAGAAAATTCATGGGGTTTACTTTCCTGCAGCTATGAAAGAGTTTAATGCTTTACTGGTCCTGCACTGCTGGCCACTGACAAATGCCCAGTATGGCCACAAGGTGGGAATACTCTCACAACTAGAAATGACCCCAGTTCAATATGATAAACATTCCACATGGCAAAAGTTCATACACTAATTTGTTTTTTGACAGTGAGCCCATTTTCAGTCTGAACAGTGCTGCAAGAAAATGACTCTTGGTGTCTGTTTTCAATGTAGGCAGGCAAGAGAACAACATGATGGACAGAATTGTGACAGCATCATATCAAATAATACATTATCTGTTGTGCGTATTGTAGGGATGTGCAGTAGAACTAGGTTGAATCAGTCTTTTCCTTGTATGGTCAACAACGGTAGATGATAAACAACTTTGTTCTCATCTGCAAAGTTAGTGTCCAAAGAGTTTTTAACCATACGGTAGATTAATAGTGCAGTCTGTGCCTAATTCAATACAATTCTATTTAAGGTCATTGTTTAAAGATATCTATATAAGATCCCACAAAGAAGATTTGAATCATTTTGAAATGTAGGTATTGTGAAAATAAATTAACAAACAAACTGAGGAATTATCATATTCTATTATTTTGTATATTTATTTGGTTTTAATTGTTTTCCAATCTGTGAGCCAATTGTTGTGCTTTTCTTTTGTATGTAATTAGTTTTTTTTTAGAAATACTGTAGTTCAATTATATACCATAGACAAATAGGATTATTCTGCCCTACAGAAACATTTTATTGTTGGAGTTTAAAATGCATCACATGAAATACCTTATATTTGTTTAATATTTGACTAAATTATTGAATTACTATATATAGTAGGCGGTTGTCAGGTTGATATTTTCTTCTCAGGGTGTCAGAGAAGTTCCATCAGCACCTTATTAGTGAGGAAAGGGTGCAGAGTTATCAGTCACAATAACAGGCAATTGTAGATTCAGGTTTTCTAAGGGACAGGAGCATAAAAAATATATGAAGAGCACCAGTTGTATGTCGGAGAACACCAGTATGCAGAAAGTCTGAATGCATTTATGGTGATACACTCCAATGAATGGGCACCACAGAGAGATCCACTGGAAAAGCACCTCAGAGGGCACTTAATCATGTTTTATTATTTTATCTGCCATAGAGGCATCAGAGAGGGCACTTTTTTTTGTCTCTCTATCTAGTTAAGAGATATGTCGTGGTGTCATGGTGCATACCAAACTGACGCAGGTCCAGGCAGAGGTTGGCTCCTTCCACCGAGCTGGTGTTCTGACACATGGACCAAACGTTGAAGTACATGAAGACTGGGAGGCTGGTGAACGCTGTCACTCCAAGCCACACCAGGAAGAACAGGTAGGCCAGGAACATCAGCTGCAAACGCAGAGACAAGACTTCATTGGCGTCAGAGACCAAAGACGTGCTCCTCAAGAAAGTCACAGTGTTTTTGAAAGGAGAATTAACAGCTTATTTAACCTGTTGTTTATTGATAGGACTGATTATCAGCAGGTGTAACCAAATAACACTCTGTAATAAAGTATACTCATTTATACACATTATGCAAAAAGCACATGATTGCTTTTCTACATTTGTTTCTCATTATGCCATTAACACTAGTTTCTTATAAATTAAATCCACACTGTGTATATTTCATTGTCAGTAATTGTGTCACTTCTCCATCACTGCACACTGAGGCATTAATAGCATTTTATACAATGATTACTCTCTCTCTCTCTCTCTCTCTGATCTTCACTCACTGGACTTTCTCTTGCAGACCAAAGACCTGTGTGTGTGTGTGTGCGTGTGTGTGTGTGTGTGTGTGTGTGTGTGTGTGTGTGTGTGTGCTGTCTCCAGAGGCCTGCAGTGTGTGTGTGTGTGTGTGCTGTCTCCAGAGGCCTGCAGTGTGTGTGTGTGTGCTGTCTCCAGAGGCCTGCAGTGTGTGTGTGTGTGCTGTCTCCAGAGGCCTGCAGTGTGTGTGTGTGTGTGCTGTCTCCAGAGGCCTGCAGTGTGTGTGTGTGTGTGCTGTCTCCAGAGGCCTGCAGTGTGTGTGTGTGTGCTGTCTCCAGAGGCCTGCAGTGTGTGTGTGTGTGTGCTGTCTCCAGAGGCCTGCAGTGTGTGTGTGTGTGTGCTGTCTCCAGAGGCCTGCAGTGTGTGTGTGTGTGTGTGTGTGTGCTGTCTCCAGTGGCCTGCACCAGAAGGTCTTCCTTCTCCGCTGCACAGACACAGAACTGCAGATGTGAAACATTTCTTAGCAGATGTGGACATTGGCTCATTTTTACTCTTCATCTCCCCCCTCCACATGAGTCGGACGTAACTAATGAACAGATGTCACATGGAGGCTGTGGTTTGCAGTGAGAGAAATAAAATATTTTTTGGGGAATAACCACTGCAAGAACTGTCCAGCTGATACACTGAGTTAGGCCAGTCTTAGGTTTGTTGGTATCTACCTCAGGAAAACTGTCCATCCATGTTGGCTGTGCCTCAGTTGGCAGAGCCATGTCTGTCTGTCTTAGTGATAACCCATTTTGATTATCAGCTTAATGATTAGGGAGTGACAGTAATGCATTATCTTTTCGCAATAATAAAATATCATAATTGTTTACATTCACTGAAAACACTATATGTTTCTTAAATTTTTTTTCTAAATGGTGGCGTAGTGGTTAACACTGTAAAGGTCCTGGGTTCAAATCCCACTCTGGACCTGGGACTTTTCTGTGTGGAGTTTGCATGTTCTCCCCGTGTCTGTGTGGGTTCTCTCTGGGTTCTCCGGTTTCTTCCCACCACCAAAAACATGCAGTAGAGGTGAATTGGCGACTCTAAATTGACTGTAGGTGTGAATGGTTGTTGAAAACGTAAACATAAACCCATAGGCTCCATATAACAACACGAACCAGCATATATATAATTACATACATTCTTACCAAACGCTCAGTTATTTCCTAAAACATTTGGTCCCTGTAGTTTTAAACAAATATTACTGAAACGACAGGAAATATTGTGTTTGTTGGGGACTACGTTTTGCAGCGGGTCCACATTTGGTGTTGTAGTGATTATTTGCGGCAGCAGGATAGTGTTTTTTTTAAGTATAATTTAAAATACATCACATGATTTAAATCTGCTGGTTACAAAGATTTCTTACGAATGCAGTCAGGCAGCGTCCACAGGCAGTGATCTTGAACTCTCCATAGAGATCCCTAATGGCTCCGGTGGTGAAAAAGCCCTCCACAAGCAATAGTACTCCAAATACAAAGAATCCAGCTGCAAGGCCATAGATGATGTACTTCAGGATGTCAATACTGCGGAGAGAACGTGCACACACTCTCACAGTGTCAATGATTAATAAGTTGTTTTCATGCTAGACTGCATCTTGAAGTGTTATCTGTAGACACAGCTTGTGTCTTCAGCTACGTTACCGTGTGTAATTGCTATAAAGAAGTCAGAGATAATAAGTGAGGGTGGGGGATGAGTCTGGATCTGGAATGAGGCAGGCAGGTGAGACAGTGGGCTAGGGGCTAGAACTTGTCACCTTATGATAAGTGGAAAACTTGTATGGTCAGATCACTCTCTTTCACATTTGTTTAATTACCCCCACCAATGAGCACAGGAGGAGTTTATGTGATCACCCATGTTTGTTTGTCTGTCTTTCTGTCTGTGCCTGATTGTTTGTTTGTTTGTTTGTTTGTTTGTAAGATATCTTGAAAGCTCATCAACAGATTTGGATGAAATCTTTTGTTGATAACTCATTCACAAGTAAAGATGGGGAGAGGTTCAACACGCTGTGAAACACGACTGTATAAAACATCCTGCTACATTAATTGGGTTGTATTTTAGTCTTAAACAACTATAACATTTTCACTTATGTTATTCTGCAGAAATAGGCCTACAGTGTTTGGGTCTGATCTGTCAAAAAGCTTTATTCAGTCAAATATTTGTAAAGATGTAAGTGTGCATCACAATGTAGTGTACATGCATTTGATTACTGCTGTTGAGTCAGCACTATTACTGACACTGATAGTAATAATTTACTGAGAAACGTGTGGCATGAATGTAAAGTGATGTATTTTGCAATATGTAGTCATTGTGCTAATATAATAAAATCCTCAGATATGGTCTGTTCATCTTAGAAATGAGGTCACTCACATGGTGAACACATCCAGTGTTTCTCCTGGAGCTCTGATGACCTCAAAGTAGTTCTGGAGGATGGTGACGGTGCCGCTCAAAGCCTCATGGCCACACCCACAGAACAAGGCCACACCCATGTAGAGGAGAATAGTGGCGATGAGAGATGCCCAGGGCAGACTACCCACACATCGCTCACAGCACTCCTTACAGCCTAAACATACACAAAAAGACAGAGTTGAAGTGCTGGCAGTATCTTTACCATATTCAGCATGATGATTACAGCAGTTGACTGAATGTTCTTATGTACTATTCAGATGATGAATGATGATTGTTAGAAACTTAACCGTTGAATTTTAGTCAAAGTAATAAATACCTGAATAAATAGACAGATCATTATCATTGAATATCAGTTAATTTATCCGTACAATAATCTAGGTGAAAACAATTTTCATATTTTGAGCTATTACCTTCAAAATGAGATGGGGTCAGGTGCATTCATGGCAGCAGAAAGCTTTCGGACAATTGTCCAACAGAAAGCCAGAGGTGCAGTGTGTGCTATGTAAAGGATGCATTATTCAGACAGCAAAATGTGGCTTCACAAGGCAGAAACACTCTGCTTGTGACACACCACAGATGCACACTTACATGTGGATGTGTGAGTAATTACATGGGATAAGGGTCCACTGGCCAAAGACCACCTACCTGTCCCTCAGCGAAGATGAGTGCCACCGTTTAAATAGCAATTCACAGGTGTAGGCACACCTGGCTTTCAAGGGGAGTGAGACTGACACTCTAATATAGCTATGAATAATTCATTCATTCGTTCATTCATTGTCTGTAAAAGGCTTATCCTGTGTAGGGTCACAGGGGACAGGAGCCTATTCTAGCTGACTTTGGGTGGGAGGCAGGGTAAACCCTGGACAAGTCCCCAGTGAATCACAGGGCCACATAGAAAGACAAACAACCGTTCACACTCACATTCATGCCTACAGTCAATTTAGAGTCACAAGTTCAACTCTGCTGCATGTTTTTGGTGGTAGGAGGAAGCCAGAGAACACGGAGGGAACCCACGCAGACAAAGGGAGAACATGCAAACTCCACATAGAAAAGTCCCAGATCCACAGGTGGATTTGAACCCATGACCTTCTTGCTGTGAGGCAACAGTGCCACCACCTATGAATAACTAAGAGAATAAATGCAATCCTTTTGTGCTTTACTTTGAGCCCAGATTATGTACCGATTAATTGGCCAAAGGGAGATGGACATGCCCTAAATGAACTTGCACCATGGACTTTGGATTGTTTAAATAGGGCCGTTTGTATTTATCTATGCCATCCTCCTGTACTGATTAATCTAAATTCTTCATCTGTCATGGTATCTATCTGTGCAGGGGCTGTGGATGATGCACCAAGGATTCAAGCATCTCCAAATGACTCATTTGTGTGTCTGCCTTTGGAAATATGATTTGCTGTAGCTGCAACCAGAGAAGGGTAATCGTTCCTCTTATAGAATAGAATATTTTAACAATCCACAAATGATGTGCTGCCTTTGAAAACACATCAAATATAATGTTAGGCAGGTGAGAAACACTTTTATATCCAAACAGGACTAGGTATAGTGTACACATGCCGAAACATTGTTCTCCAGTAAAAGTGGAACAGTGCAGAATCTCAAAACAGATTTTGAGATTCCTTTTCACATTAAGAGGATATTATGGTTAGAAAAGAGGTATGCTTTGGACCTTGTCTGCTTGATTGACAGGTATCTGCCTACAGCTAGAACTTCAACTGCCACCTGACTATCCACTCCTCCTCCTCCTCTTATACTACTACTGCTACTACGACTACTACTGATACTACTAATAATAACAAAGATAATAATAATTAGGACATTCCATAAAGCACATACCTCCACCAAGCCCCAACAGTTCCTTTTAATTAAATGAAACCTGAATCCAAATTCTAATTATTACCTAACCTGACAAGTTTAAAGAAAATCCATCAGGTAGTTTGTGTGTAATTGATGAAAATGTTGATGAAAGTCCTTTTATCAAACAAAAATAATTAAAATTCAAAATTTGGTGGTTTCTTCACAGCTGCAGGTCCAACCCTTCTAGATTTCATGAAAATCCTTCATGCAGTGTTTTTGTAATCAGGCAAAGAAAAAGAAAAAATAATATCAGCTGCTTTCAATTTACAAGTCTCCACACACACACACACACACACACACACACACACACTCTTCACATATGCAGCCACACTGACTCACTAAACCTACATGTTGACCGAGCAGCAATACAACACAAAGAGAAAGAGAATCACACAAACACACACACACACCTCCCTCCTTCACGTCACTGCTGCACAGAGAGGGTTTTGTGTGTGTGTGTGTGTGTGTGAGTCATGGTGCTGCTCAGGTTTAATTGACCAGCCTTGTTGCCATGCCAACAGGGGTGTGGCAGGAGCCAGCTGACCCACTTTGCCTGTAGCGTTGTCATGGCAACAGCGAGGCTCTGAACGTTAGTCACACTAATGCACATTTTCACACACACAGCGATGAAGACACACAAATGGCAGAAACATTCTCACACAGCATCCATTTTCATAGACATGAAGTCTGTTCTCGTCATCATCGTCTCAGTTTGTACGTCGGTGTCTTTGCAGACACAGAATGAGCCGGGAGAAGCAAACATCTCTGCTAGACAGGCAGACATTTAAGAAACATAAATAAAATGCTCGTTGCTAAGGAGCTACATGCTAATTTTGGTTCCCTATGGACACGTGAATCAATTCATGCTCAGTAGACCCTTGTAGAGAACAAGAACAATATTTAGGCCACAGTAGTGAGACAACTCAAAGGCAGATGGACGGACACAGGGAGGAGAAATGTGATATAAATGTGTTATGAGCATTTGTTTCTGAGAGAATATTCTATGCTATGTGTTTGCTTCCTACATTCAAATATTTGCACGTGAATATCTGCATGTTTATGACTGTGCAGTTGTGTTTCTGACAGTGTGTGTGTGTGTGTGTGTGTGTGTGTGTGTGTGTGTGTGTGTGTGTGTGTGTGTGGCCTGAATTTCAGCCATGTTATAATCCTCATCATATTTCCATATTTGGGCTTTTAAAGCGGGAAAGACCCAGTGACCTGGTAAAAACTGGGATAGGCCAAACACAAATAGCTGTATACTGCATCCACACAGGCGTGGCTATTTCTTTGTTAAACAACAGAGAAATCTACTGAGCAACTTTAGAAACCCAATAAGAACCCAATATTTTCCTTTCACTAGCCCTAATCTACTGAAACAAACAAGCACGTTAAATGAAGTCCAGATTTAACTTGCACAGAGCTGATGGTCGTAGGCGTGTGTATCATCGCCGTGGGGAACGTTATCCTGCAGCATACATCCAGGAAGTGGACCATTTTGGTGGTGGTGTAATGATGTGGGGAGCCATTGCTAATGGATGGCGGTCGGACCTTGTCCACATCCACGGTACACTGACAGCTATCCGTTACCGAGATACAGTCCTAGGTCCACATGTCATTCCCAAGGTTACAGCAATCAGGCATCAGCTTCATGCATGACAATGCCAGACCACATGTGGCTCACGTCTGTCAGGAGTAGCCTACCTGGACCAGAACAATGTCGCTGTCCCTCCTTGGCCAGCATATTCACCAGATCCCAACCCAATAGCGCATCTGTGGGATGTTCTGGATCACCAGGTGAGATGGAGAGATCCTGCTCCAGCAACACATGAACAACTTGTCACAGCACTACAAGAAGAATGGCATGTCACCCCACAAGTCCAGATTAACCGTCTAATCCATTCAAGAGGTGTGAAGTAAATGCTGGAGGTAGACATGCGCTGTACTGACTGTTGTTGTTGTTCTCTATCACCATACACAGTTTTTGACTTGTAAACACTAAGACAACAACCAATAATTTGAACAAAACTGATTTTTCTGTACTGTTAAAGCGTAAATAAAGCTGTGTCAACCATAATTTGCCTTCGATATTTAAGTAGCCTTATTATTTAAATTTTGGGATTGTTGTGTTTTAAAGCAAGCTTCCTACATTAAGAATTACACAGTTTAAATACCTGGTGGTTTATGTGCAAATGACAATCAATTTGATCACGTTGGCATCTTTTGTCTGTCTGTCCATCAAACACATCAGTCCTGAGTCGCCATGGCAACTTATGCTGCACACTCAACCTGCTCCAAAGCAGGTTATGTTCAAGATAACAGATCGAAACGTATAAAAGCACCTCTTACATTGACCAATCAATTCTCTAGAAAATGACCTCATCATTGATAGAGGATCCCAGAGCTGAGTGAGGATCATGAGGTGTACTCCTGTGTAGAAGGACCTCATCCTGTCTCCATTTCATTTTTTATGTCTGCTGAAAATAATGTCTGGTATATACTGATATCATCCTACAACACAGACTGATTGAAGCTCTACACTTGTTTTACTCAGAGGATCTTAAAGTGCTGCTTTTAAATAGTTTTTTTAAAAATACTTTTATTTGACCCCCTGTTTGTCACCACTAAGGTTTTACCTGAAAGATCTGTCAAACAAACACCACAATAATACATTCAAACAACATTAATTTAATGGAGTACACACATACACCTTATAGCCATATCTACCCGTGCTCTAATGATGGGGCAGTGATATTATATTATACTATTTAAGACTTTTCTTTCCTTCCTGATGTGTTTAAATACTTCATATTGATCTAATATTATTGTTCATTCTTTGTCAAATTTGCAGCTCTTCTGCCATTGGACTTTTCCACTTCCTATGCCTGGGTTAACTTATAGAGTTAATAACAACCTTCATGTGATTGTGTTTGTTAGGTTTAGTGAAGCCAGATGATGGAAAGATATCCTGAACATGTTGAACTTGCTTTGTGGTACAAACTGAAGATGAGTTCTAACTTAACTTTTAATATTAGTGGCACCGCCACCAGGACAAAATCACCCTGAATCATGAGAACATCCAAATGAAATGGGTAATAATGGGAGGCAAATTCACATGGTTGAATCCATAAGCTCTCCTCTATCTGCATCAATATGATTACCCTTTACCAAATCAACACGCACACGCACACACACACACACACACATTCAACATTTCACAATGAGTCTTGGTGCTCATTAGGCAGCAATTTGGACGGCCCCATCTAGCCTGATTGTCTAACAGATCATGTGTGTGTGTGTGTTTTTGTGTTTTTCAGCATCGCCGTGTCTTAACTCAGAGAGGATTACTGAGGTCTCAGTGTGTGGTGACACGCGCATACAGAGAGAGACAGAGATAGAGACTGTGGCCTGAAGATGCACTCAGGAGTCAAAGGCCTGTTCTAATGGGAAATGACAGGTTCAGCCCCACTGCACCATTTAAAATGAGATGCAGTTCAGCACAGGGGAGTGTAACCCAGAAAAACAGGAATGTACTGTACATGTGCTCTGAAGAGAATCAAACGTCATCTCTTCAGGTTTTCACTATTAAAACAAGAAAATAACGATAATGATGTTAAAGTCAGCTTTACAGGAGGCCCTTTCTCATGTTGATTATTTAAATATTTTGACATACACAGCTAATGGCATGTCTTCTTGAAATGATTCCCTTAGCTGTCTATCAAATTATCTGTCCAGCCACAAATCCCTCCTTGCCTCTCCAGCGCTCTCCATTGTTCACTCGCAGAGTCTGAGAAAAAAATAACCTCAACCTCAAGTCCTGCTACTGTTGTGAGTCGACATGCTAAAATTGCTTAGATTGTTAATGGACTAAACATTTTAACTGAGGTTTATCTGGCTATGCTCTTTACACTTTTTCACTTGTAATACCGGAACATCAGTGCAGAAGTGCTGACTGGTTAGTCACCAAGAAACTGTCCCTGAAATCAGTTCAACAAGTCAATAACCAAGAATCAGTAAATTAGGTCTACAAATGCTACTCATTTAGCACTGATGAGGCTTTCTGCACTTTGTTGGTGCCACTGAATATTGGGAATTATTGAAGCCCATAGATAACAGGCAGGTTTCAGCTTGTCAAAGACGAGATTAGCTCTCATCACGCAGCTCAAAGGCACAACAGAAAAATATAATAATGTTGTCCCCAGTAAGACTAATTACATTTCAGTAATGGATGCCTTTCAGCCAGGCAGATAGTACCCAACAGGATCAACAGATTACTCAGACCCATGTTGCCACACCCAATCCTGAGAGAATATATAAATATAATATAAAATTGTTCACCACTTCTGACGAGTGTGCCAATTTTCATGAGTTTTTGAGGATGTTAAGCCCCACCAAAAATGCGTTTGGTCTTCAGAATAATAATAATAATACTCCTTTCAAAAATAACAGGTTCCTTGCACTGCCATAAGCCATGAGCTTGTCAGCCCTTGGCACTGAAGGTGCTCAGGCCCTAAATATTGAAGCAGTTAATTGCACAGTATAGTAGTTCACTAACTACAATTTAACCACACAACTGCTTCAAATAAATCCATTTAGGCTCAAATGATAAAAACAAACATGAACTTTGCAGAGAGATTATACATGGTTGTTATTGGGAAGAAAAATCAAACACATGCGCTTTTGTTAAAAGTACCTCAATAAGCAGTTCTCTATGTAAATTTCTCATCCAACTCTAAATATTCTGGTGTTTGAGTGTCCATGAATGCTCCACCGTGAAGTTTTCAAAAGTGTCTCATAAAATTAAAAAAACTCATTCTGTATTGAAATTAGTGGGAAAGGTGGGAAGAAGAAAGTCTGCAGATGAAGTTGAACAGAAATTTCACATGTAAATATTTGTCATTAATGTATTAAATGTGTACAAATTTAGTAATACAAACACACATAATGCATTTTCTGGACTGCTCACTGGACCCTTCTACTGAAACAGCTCTGTCACCCATCCAATTCAGCACAACAGAAATAAAACACACACAAAGCCACTATACTAACAATGAATGTGAACTGAAATAGAAACAGGATGTGATTTTTCTCTACTGTATATATGTGAATGGAGGATTCGAGCTGCTCCCTCCTTCAACTAAACAGTCTGTAGAGATGATGTCATCCACATGTTGCCGCAGCTCCGTAGACGGTGAACTCTGGCAACACTAGCAGGACTCTATGGCAGCAGCCTCTGTGACTTTACAGTGATAAGGGAGGATTTTCTGACACAGAACAGTAGGCCTACAGCAAATTCATATATTCATCTATCACAAGCCCTGATTGGTGACACACACCTAAAGAGTTTGTCACTAAACATTTGATATTTGTGTCTTTATGTTGTGTAGATTCCTGTGTGTGATCATGTAGACTCAAAAGAGCAGTTAGTGTCTTAAAAATCTTTAAAAGTTCATCATATGCAGCAGCAGAAACAGCCTCGATGCCTCAGACTTGTTGAAAGGAATGAATGTAACAAAAAAAGATGATGTCCTCTCTTCCGCTCTTCACACTAAACCTACAGATCGGAACACTCATGCTTTCATGCTGAAAGTTTTCATCCCATTCCTCTTAAGAAAGGTTTACCTGTTAGTCAAATCACTAAGCTTAAAAGACTATGTGATACTGCAGAACAATATGTCAAAAGTAAAGAAGAAATGTTATCAATATTGAGAGAAAGAAACTACAAAGACTAGCTTGTATGTGCAGAAAACAAAGTGGACTCAAAGAGCAGAGAGGCCTATCTGCAAGTCAACAAATCCTCCAGCTCTAAGCCAAACCTACATTCACCCCAAAAACAAAAAACATCACACACATCATTTTAAAGCATTGGCATATCCTTCAAAATGACATTTAATCTCTATTTTTTATAGGTATAGAAGTGATTGAGTCCAGCCAATTTTTTATTATTGTATCTTGTCACTCTTCCTACTATTTTTATACTTTCTATACTGTTCATAGAAATTCAAAAATGTTTTGAATTGGATGTTTTTTTTAAATTTGCCACATCAAATAAACCTCATTTTGGGTTAAAGCCTCATCTGCACAAACAAGTATCACTGCTTAGCTGCTGTTGCAAATATGGTGTTACCTGTGTTCCTTATTGGACACGCCCCTTGCCTCTCTGCCAGCCTGGGACAATGATTGGCCTGAAGCCACATGACCATCTACCAAACCTATCCTTGTAGGTGCTTCATTGGCTGATATGTGTGTAGTTGTGATTGGTTGTCTTTTATATTTTTTAACCTTTTTTAATTTTTTTCTGCTTCATACCCACACTATTTAAATGTTGTTTGTAGTGTGTCTGATGATGACCCTGACGAAGGCCACAAGACAAAACGCGTCGGTCTGACAATAAAGTTGTTCCTGATTCTGCAAGTGTTGCTGGAGGTTTTTTTTACCTCTTTTATTTATTTTTTTTATTTTTCCTCAAAGTATCCCAACGTTTTTTTTTTTGGAATTGGGTTTGTAGCCCATCCCTGGCAGTCAGCAGGAAACGTCTGAAAAGTGCAACTCATTACTGGTTCCCTTAAAAGTAATTTAAGTAAAGTAAAGTACTCCAATTACCCATAAGTTAAGTTTTCAGGTACAATATAAATCTATTTATAAGATGCAGGGTAGGGTTACGGTTGGGTGCTCACTAAGATGGAGGAAGACAGGACAATACTGAAGTCGTTTACATCCCAACTCTGCTTGGCCTTTGTCCTGCTAACCTCCCTGGAGGAGGTGGAAGAATTTGAGGCAGGAAAGGGATATTCAGTGCAGTCACATGTCCGTGTTACAATTGAGATAGACAGCGGGGATGATGGATGGAATGAATGGACATGTGAGCTGATGTCACACACATTCACACCGAATATAAACCCTTGAAGATAAAACTGACTTATTGAAATTGGCTGACAATTAAAAATGTTATTATTCAGAAAAAATAGGCAAGCTAGTACTGGAGTATGTGCTACTGCCCACAAGTGGTAGGTAGGCTGTATCGCTACACAAGGTACACAGACAACCTCCACAGCTGCAAAACGTCGTTCACATTCCCAGATCTGCCACAACAGTGGAGAAACACTGGCGTGTAAAAGGCAAACATGTCAGAGGCTCTACTAAGCTGCAGCTGATGACTCATCTTTTCCAGCTGTTGGAGCAAAATCATTCAACTTTTCATCCCTTAATATCTATGTAATTGTTTACAAATCTCAAAACACTTGCATTCTCAGACTTTTTATTTCTAATTTGCACATTTATAAATCTCGTCACACACAGGATCACAAATCTCAGAGCACATTTAGAGATAATCTTACACATTTATAAATCAGGTTACACACACATGGATTGAGTTACAGGAACTCTTCACACACACACACACACTGCATGTTTTTACAGGCAGCAGAGTGGACCTTGTGTTAATCTAGTTTTCTTTTTGAATTAAATTATGTGAAGGAGAATCCTCCATTTCAATGGCTTCCTCCTCTGCCTCTTTCACTCTCCAGTATCTGTTTCTTCCCATCTCCCCTGCTCTCTCTCTCTCTGCTCTCTCACCCACTTGGCCGACTAAGTCAATTTGTATTGACTTATTCTTCTATCCATTAAGTTCCTTTCTATTAGTGGCCACAGTAATGAAATGGATATGAAATGTACATCTGCGTTCAGTTGTGTGAGTCCTGTAAGTTTCCCCATTGAATTCTACAATATATCCAAAATAAAATTCAAATTGTTCCAAAGTAATTACTGCCCATTTCGTAGAAGTGGCCATATAATGTATACCTTGCTAAAAAAAAAAAAACGCTATATCATAACCCTTTTCTTACATTTTCCTGAGGATGATTTTAGGATGTTTTGTAATTCTAACATGTTTAATGTATTACAAGCTTGACATCCACTTCATTATAATGTCTGTATTTTCTCAGTGAAACAACAAGCAGGTCTTTCCTGGGGAAAATCCTTGAGCACACATGAGATGATGTGTTTTGTGTTTCCTTCTTCACTGAACTAAATGCAAAAACATCTCAATAGGCAGCATGAGTTGTGAGGTGCACCTCGTTTGGACAAGAGAAGACACAAAGAGGAATTTTTTTTTTTTAAAAAGATCAAGCAAATCCAGCACATACACCGCACCGCTTATTTTGGTCTTGGAGTATTTTGGGTTGTTTGTGTACTTTTCTGCCCTCCTAAATCTGTCTTAAGTGTCTCAGGTGAAAACTCTGATTTAACAGAGACGTCATGCAGACATCTTAGAACGGCCCATATTTACGTTCATTGGCTGCAACCCCTAGTGGTGATGTAGTATGAGCCCTAGATACACCAATCCGACATAAACAAACCAGCTCTGACAAAGACGACAGCCAACGGCCAACCAGCTGTTGTTTGTGAGAAGAAAGGAGTCACCATAGCAGCGAGTGGCGGTGACTGTCTATTCAGCAAACAAATAAGGAAACCAGATATCCAGATACACAAATCATTATTATGATGAAGTAGCATTAACCGAGCATTTTCACTCTCGCTGACCACTTACACTGTTTCAGTTGGTCTTTGGTTGCTTTATCCCAGATGACCGTGTCATTGTGTAAATATTAATGATGATGAAACGACAGAGGAGCTCTCTGTGTGCGACTTATGACTGTAGTTGTTTGCTTGCTTTCCTCACTTACATTTCTCCTCCTCACTGTTAGTTGAACAACCAATCGGAAAACTTCTCTCACCGATGGGGTCGGCACTGAAAAGGAGGATCTGGGGTACTTTCACCCAGGAGACTGCTATTGCTATTCATGTCCCGTGTGAAACCAAAAGTCAACAGTGAGTTATTTAAATTTAAAGAAGGTATTTTATTACACCATAACGTAACTCTTAGATGACTGACATACATATTTTAACCAAAACATGATCTTTTCCAAAGCTTTACCAGCGTTACCAAATACTAACCAAAGCATTTCAAATAGTTCGTCATATATCTTATCATATCCATCTTTTTTTCTTTTTTTTTAAAAGGACCAAGTCCTTGGTCCTTTTAGGTATGAGGATGTGTTGGACAAACCATAAGTCATCAATAGACTTTGAAATCTTGAGTAAGATACACTTCTCTAGTCACATATTCAGACCCTCCACTTCAGGCTTGGATCCATTTACTCTTTGGAGGGTGGACTGTAATCATAAGACATCAATTCATAAAGGACTAGACGTCACTCGCAAAAAGCGCAAACCTCCACCGAGGCAGCTCAGTTTTCCTATTATATCACCTAAAACCATCAGTCCCCAGATAGTGTGACCCTCATCATGTGACTCCTGGACCATGAAAACCTGCCCCTAAAATCTGGATCAGGTTGGTATCATTGATAGTTATTATAGAAAAACTACATTTCACTGATGGTGGTTTTGGTCATAGGTCTAAAATATGATCATTTCTTGCATGCTACATGTTCCACTCTTCCACCCAGTTCCATGGTCATCCATCAAGAAGTTTATGTGTAACTAACAAAAAGGGTAAAAAAAAAAACTTATCTTGCAAAGTTAAAAAAAAAAGCAGAAAAAAATTCCTGTCTTCACCCCTTCATCCAGGTCCACTCCAAACTTTAACAGGTTCTTCCCTGTCACATTCCCAACCCTCAATCCTGCTACCGGACAGACAGACAAACCCGGGTGAAAACAGAACCTCCAGGTAAGTTCAATTGATTCCAGACACTGTGCTGATGACTTTTAAGGGACATTCCATCACTAACCTAATGAGGACCATAACTTGAGCCTTTCTTCATGTGTCATCACTCTTGTCAAAAAGGGCGACATGATGACAATATATAAAACAACACTGAGGATGAGGAAGTATTTTCTTTTTTTTTATCACTGCCACTCCCTGTCTCCTTGGTTTCTCATATGATCTAATTAAATAAAAAAATCTTAAAGTGAGAAATTGTTTGCATATGACATTTATAGGCTGCCACAACTGAGGACTGGAGGAATAATATGTGATACTGTTGGCCCAGTCTGTTGGTTTTGGGGTTTTTTTGTTTTATGGTTTGTTTCTTTTTTTTGGGCCATTAAATATGTCATAGATAAAATATGTAAAGATAAATATAATGTACATTTCTAGCAGCCCCTTTCTGATGTATAATTAGCTCGTGTGAAAATATACACTTACTCACAACAGCATTGTTATGAGAATTAGATATAATTATGCTATGCAAATCACTGGAAAACATGTGCCAAGAATAGCACTATAGGCCAGTATACTATAGGTCACTTTTCTGTCCTTTACTGTTCTCTATTTACATGCTTCAGTAAGTCAGATCATCCATAACTGTGCATCAGATTTGCATGCAGTAAAGTCCAGTTTTACTTGCAGGTGATTCACCACTTCTTCCTGTTAACTTCTGAGGAGAGCAAATCTAAACCAGACCTCTGACACACAAACAACTTGGCAGTACATGCACGCATTAAAACATTCTTTATCGTCAGTATTATCACAATAACAATCAAACTTAAGTTCGTGTACTTTTTCTCTCTTCTTGTCTCTTTCAGCCGCTTTGCATCGTTCAGTTTCTCCGGCCCTTCATCCTATAAGTTCACATTTTCCTCCATCACTCATTCTCACCGGTCCTGCCATGTTTCATCCCACACACTTTTTCTCAGCTGTGTTCATCCTATTTATTACAAGTAAAAGAAGAGAGAGGTGGGTGGGCGCCTTGTACAGGAAAACCGTGAAAGAACTGAAGATGTTGACTCATATTTGACTGAATTGTTAACTTGTACACTCCATCTACACAATCAGAATCTGTCCACTTGGTGGAGGGGACGGATTCGAATTTCTGGATCCAAGCAAGTGAAGATGGGAAGAATGACATGGATGTATGATGTGAACAGGGTGGAATGGAATGGGTGAACAGGAGGAATGGGGGTGATAGCTAGGGGGGAAAAAGAAAATGTCTGGATTGAAAAATAATGTTTGCTTGAAACATCATGACTCCCAAATCAGTTTTCTGATTGGCTTAAACAGGTTCTTTCCAGAAAAAACACACAAATCCGCCTATCACAGAGCAGAAGTCAATTGCATAATGGTGTTACCATAGATACAGTATTAATGCACATCAATATGGTGTTAAATGCAATTAATCATGTATTTCTTATGAAAAAAACACCTCCATCATCGTTTGGATTTATGAATCTGTGTACGCAGCTTTGCTTCTGTCTGATTTCATACTGAAGGTGCGATGAAGAAAAAGGACACGCCCATTTTTAACCGCTTACAACAACAATAATAATATATGGAGGATCCAATGAAAAATATGAATATGTCATGTGAAAAGAACAAAGATACAGCCAGAGGTTACCTTGAAATGGAATGTGCAAGATTAGAAATAGGTGAAAAATGGATGGAGGAAAAGAAATGGTAAAAAAAAAAAGACTGGGAATGATGGAGGACTACGGGGAGGGAACTGGCAGAGTGAGATGGAGGTGAGCGAGAGATGAGTCAAAATAGAGGTTTAGGGAAAGAGAGATAGAAAAAGACAGAGTGATAGAAAATCCATTTTGAAATATACTGTCAGAATGACTGAAGAAAAAAAAAGGGAGGACCAGTGATAGAGAGATGCAAAGAAAAATGGAGGGAAGGGGTAGGTAGCGACACAGACAGCAGATAAAGAGGGAGACATGCAGAGGGTGAGGGAGAGAGAGAGAGGAAAAGGCGTTCAGACAAGCGTGAAGCATCAACAATGGAGGCTAACAAAGAAAATCCCAATGGAGGCATCAATCACTGCTCCACTTATCCCGCCTCCCTCTGATTTTTAGTTTTTATCGCAAGGTTTTGCTCCACAATCCCTACTTCCATCACCCTCTTTTCCCCCTTTCCTCCCCCCTGCCACTCCCACCTCCTCCATCCATCCATCCATCCCTGCATCTGTCCATCCATCTGTCCGTCCAGTCTCCAAAACAACACGGACTCTCAGTGTCAAGCCATCTCCTCCTCCTGTCTTCAACCCAAACAATCTGTTCATTTATGCATCCATTCATCAAAACATGAAACAAAATAGTGTTGCATAATCTGCGGTATTATCCTAAGCAGGCATGGAGATCGCTTGATTAAAACCAGCCTGTCTGTCCATTTCTGCTCGGTGGAACAATGAGGGAAACGTGAATAGTGCAAAGGAAATGTGCAAATTAAATGTACAGACAAAAATGCACATTTTTTTCCCCTGCAGGACATGTATACTATCTTCATTCCATCTGCCCACAGCACACACAAAGGAATCTCAAGATACCAAGAGGGATGGATGAGCCGAACAATGGCAGAACGGCACATTTGATGAAAGATAAAAAATGAAGAAAATACTCCTCTGTCCTACCTTTCTGGCTTTGTGATTCATCCATGTTTTCCTCCATTGTGGCAGGTTACAGTCCCTTTGTCTTTATTTAGTGTGAAGCTGTCTAAAGCCCCTTGCTAGCTCTCAGCTCAGTGTATGTGTGTATGTAGGAGGCTGTGTGTGAGTGTTTTTCCCTCCCTGCAGATGATGGAGGCTTAGGGAAGTCCCTGTTTCAACACAGCCCTCTCTCTCTCTCTCTCTCTCTCTCTCTCTCTCTTCACTCTGCTTCTAGGCTTCTCTAGCATCCTATCTCTGCATGTATCCCTAGGTTTAGCTTTTTATACAGATATTTCTCTCAATAATGTATGCATCAGGAATATATAAAAACTAACTGTAAATAGCAAAGGTCAATTGTAGAATTTTTATGTAAAGCTATTTTTATATGATCACATAATTAAAAAAACTAGAAACCACTCCGCCAACACCACTGTCTCTAAAACCTGATGGAACTATGTTACCCAATGGTAACATAGTTTCCAGGCTACGTCAAAACAAAATCCTGTAACAATTATTTATCAGCGGTGAGTCAGCGATGATTTAAATAAATCATTGGTGACCTAACACACACTACCGCCCTCAAAATATAAAAAAAACAACAACCAAAAAAACATACACAATACTAAAGTTTTTGCTCCCATTTTTCAAGAGTTGAAGTAAAAGATCTGAGACTGTCTCTAAACACACAAAAGGTTTGCTACCCTTACATTTTGTTCACACATTTGTTTCAGTCCATGTTAGTGTTTGCCCTTGATGGAGATAATCCATCCACCTGACAGGTGTAGCATTTCAACGTATACATTTGTATATTTATATAGTCTCTATAATATGTATAATTACTTAATCTCTTATGACCTGGGTCTAGATCACATTGAGCATAGTGGTGGAACTTCCATGAGTTGTCCATGCCTGGTCATTTTTTATTTTGATTGGCAAATGTTTAATAAGGCCCTACAGTATCTCTGCATGTTGAAGACAGTGAAAATGTGATACACAATCTGCATCTTGTAATCATCTCCTCCTTGGTCCGTTTTAGACATATTTTTCAGATGTCCTCACACTCTTCTTGGCAGAGTTTGTTATCACTCGTTTGTTTGTCTGTTTTCAATAAAATGTCAAGTGCAAATGCATTTTACGCAGGATATTTTCACCTGCATCGTTTTTGTCTTTTTCTTAAACAGTGCGAGATTTTCTACCAGTTTCATCTATTATGCATGAACTACTTTGCAGATTTTGATCAAACTGGGTAAAAGGTTCGGGCATGTAGATTCTAACATCACTAGAATCCTGAGGGCAGCTATTTTGATGATTCACATGACTTCTTAAGACATGTGCCATTTTTCTTCGTGAATCACAGATTTCATAATGCAAGTTAAATTTCAAGCACTGTATAATGCTTCATGAATGTTATTCATTGTCATTTATTATTTTCATTCATAACCTAATTTTACTCCCATTGTGGAAAATCTGCTTTCTTCTGCATCCGTTCGTTATGTTTCAGTTATGGATCCAATACACAGTGGTTATGTTCAGTCAGTTACAACCCAATCCAAAAAAGTTGTGATGCTGTGTAAAATGTCAATAGCAACAGAATGTGATGATTTGCAAAACATTGAAACCCCCATATTGAATTACAAATAGCACGAATACCCTGTAGGTTCAATTCCGACCCGTGGCCATTTGCCGCATGTCTTCATGTCACAGTCTTCATCTCTGGATGCCACCTGCCCAGTTTGGTGACCTTCAGATCCAGTTTAATGCTGTAATTTTTTGGTATACATTTTCCAACGTCAAGATGGAAGTTAAATACTCGACAAAGCAAGTGTTTCTCCCAGAATTTATTATTCAAGTCAGTTTGGTTGGAGCACAAAGACCATAAAGCTCTGCATGGATGCCCAAGATAACAATAATTCAGGTACACTTGTGTGGGACATTAGAATCCCCAAATCAACCCAGGATTAATTCTGCAATCTGCCATTAGTGTACAGCACAGACTTGACCTTGCTGAGGCAGGTCTGGAACTGTTGTGTACTCATCACATAGAGAGACAAAGTAGGATTCATTGCTCTACAATAAATATATGAGCCAAACAACACAAACCATAAAAATATCAATGTATATTCATCATATCAGAAGGGGATGAAATGACACCACAGCAAATGTGCCACTTATGTTTTGTTTGAGATAAGCGATACATCTGCAAACCTAGAAGCACAGCCGAGTCCGAGTCTTACAGTTTGTACAATAAGGACGAATGTGTGTGTCAGAGAGGTTATGTTGGTATGTGTTAACGACACATTGTGTGCGTGTGTGTGCATGTGTGAGTGGTGTCTATCGGTAGAGGTAATCAGCTTGTATGTTGGCGGCTATCTCTGCTTCCCACTTGTCTCCGTTGTTGAGAAGCTTCTCCTTGTTGTAGAGCAGTTCTTCGTGGGTTTCGGTGGAGAATTCAAAGTTTGGACCCTGAAGAAAGGAGAAAAGAGAGAGAGGGGATGGAGAGGGGAATGAACTTATTTCACAGAAGAAAAATGTATTCAAAGAAAAACCTTCATACAAGCCATTCTGTATGAAGAATGTATAATTCATTGCAAGTGTTTTTCTATTAATGTTCTATGTTTATGACAAATAAATACTAGTTGTTTTAATAGAGTTCATGATTTCATGTAATAAATAAACAAGTTGATGCAATGTTAAAATTTTAAATCTGATTTGATGTACAGTAATTTGTTCAGGTTAAAATGCAATAAGGAACAAATGTATCTTCTTAGTAAAGGGGGCACCTTAGTGGGACGGACACTGTTGATTTGGTCAGTTTACCTGCCAAGGCTACTGTAGGTCAAATGATGTCACTATTATAAAGCTCTGCTATTAGTTATTCAACTTCTAAATGTCGATCTCTGAAGCAGACAAAGAAACAAAGAAAACTTTTTTTAAGGACTTTCGGACCTCTTTTCATGACAAGCAGACGATGAGGTAATTCACCTGTAGGATGCCTTTTATTCGATGTTGGCGCTACATACTATTTTGTATTCCTATTTGTTTTCATGTCATGTATTGATTTATATGCATTATGTTCATCCACAAAAACCTCTTAAAGATTCCAATGGAATCGGAGCTTTAGAACCGGTTCCGATTTGGAACAGCCAAGAGCCGCTGCATCTGTGTGTGCCTTACTACTATTACCATCAATAAGAGAGAGGACCGAGGTAAAGATGAGGGTCATCACAATATGCATGAAAACAATGACATTTACTGCATGCCTGAACGTTGATGACCTGCAGACACCCACTGAGTCTGAGATCCTACACACACCTCTACGATGGCATCCACAGGACACGCCTCCTGACAGAAGCCGCAGTAGATGCATTTGGTCATGTCGATGTCGTAGCGGGTCGTCCTCCTGCTGCCGTCGGCACGAGTCTCTGCTTCGATGGTGATGGCCTGCAAAGAAGACATAATGAGAGATGAATAGAGAAACTGGCAGAGCTCTAACTCAGGATTCTCTCCGCTCTGTTATTTAGACAACCGTCGTGTCGTGATTACACTATTATTATGTTATTTATAGGCATCATACAGGATAATAATCATGTTATAAATGATCTAGGAAGGTAGGCCTTAGTAACTAGATGTTTAGCTACAATATTACCAGACGCTCCTTGGTGGCTGATGTCAAAATCAGAATTGCACAACTTGCAAAATGCATGACTTTGCACGCATGCACACACACGGTAACTTTATTTCTGCAGCACATGCACTCGCTTATTTTCATCCTGCCACAATCAGTTCCTCTCATTAGTTACAGGTTTGGCTGCAGTAATTATGAATACAGTACAATGAGGACAGACAATATAACTTTATGTTGTGTTGCCGACCGGATGACTAAATACTAAATGCACTTTGGAAAGTGTTAGGGTTAAGGTAAGGGTTAGGGTGGTCAGGCAAGTAGAGGTTATGGATAAGGTTAGTCTCCAGGAAATCAATGTGAGTCAATATATAAAACTCTCCAAATGTGACCAGTGCCAGCATTTGTGTGATTGTACCTGGGCAGGGCAGATGGCTTCACACAGCTTGCAGGCGATGCAGCGCTCCTCTCCTGAAGGGTACCTGAGTGAACATCATTTCAAAGACGCTGTAAAGTTTGATCTAGAGTCCTGCACCAAGGGCCCCATTAATATTATACAGCAACAGTAATTCTGACCTTCTATGGCACCTTACAGTTTACTCCAAATGTCGTTTTTTTTAAGGCCCTTTCAGACAGTGAGCAGTGTCAGTGTTCTGTGCTCTGAGTGTACATGGAATACATCGCCACGGAACTTCGATGCCTCCAATCGTTCTACAACCCTGCAGTATAATCATATCACTCAGTAGAGTAAAATGTCAACGACAAATTCTAATCACCATTTCCCAGATCTCGGAGTAACATCTTAAACTTGCTTCTATTGTACACCAGTCGTCCAAAAGCTAAAGACCCTTCATCACCTATCATATAAGACAAATCTCCTTGGCACTGCTGTCGTGTTTACATTACATTACCTCCACTAGATCCAGAGCTGCTTCAAAATCTAAGCGCTTCTTCCCCATTCCATCAAATCTGTTAAGAACTTCTTGAGATATTCTGATAACTAACTAAAAAAAACAAAAAGACAACTAAACAGCAAATTGCCAATGTAACAATCAAGGCAGTGCTGGCAACCGCTCGCTATCTGAAAGCACCTTTCAGTCAAGCTCAAAATTCTGCCAGCCAGATTTTTCATTGCACTTTTTAGAGTCTCTTAAACGTCATTAGATGAGCCTTAAATCGATAATCAATTTGTTTTTAAGCCACTCTTCTCCTGAGGTGGATGAAGGAGAATTAGGGTTAAGTTATACTCAGAAAGAACTGATTCAAACAAACCTGGGTAAAAAAAACAACAGGGAACCTATTTTCATCATATTCTGTGTAATTACTCTTTGTTTAACTGAATAGAAGCAAAAAATGTGACGATAAAATAAAAAAGTATGTGATTATGTGTCTGTAAGCAGGTTTGATTTTTTTTTGATAGTTAAATCAAATAAATAATTAGATAATTCCATCTTGACTTTTTACTCATCTTCATCAGTCAAGTCCAACTGCAATAAAAAAAAATCAGATTTTTATTTGCCCTTACTTCAAACCTAGTTTCATATAAGACCTACATGCAGATACAAAAGACACAAACAGTGTTTCTGTGTGCTGGATTTTTAGTGAATTAACTAACCAAACTTCACACATTCACTGTGCCGTCCTGACCTTGGTGACTAAACACTATTCATCTCTGTTCTCTGTGTATGGCCACACTGTGTCTGACGACTGAAGCTGTTATTTTTTTGTTTCTAATATCTCCAAAAATGCCTACATTTCATGAACCTGGCGAAGTCATCTGGTGTTGGTGAGGTGTAGGAGGTGAAAAGTCCATCAATGTGAAAGGAGAACCAAATCATATTAGAAACAAGGGTTTCCTCCAAACCTGAAAAAGTTGTCTAGTGGAAATAAACGACAAGAGGCCAAGTGATAACATGGTTTGAGCTGTTGGGGATGTTTTGGCATGTTGGTCACCACTTTTTATCCCCATAGAGAGCACATGGGCACATTTCAAAGCCAAACTGGTTGGCAGAACATTTGGGGGCCACTGACCAGTCAGAGATGAATAAAACAGCACTAATGTAGCAACACTGTAAAACACTTTCAGACAGCAAACGGCTGTTTTCTGATAAGGCTATCCCATAAACGTACCCTGGATACAGACAATGCTACAATATAGTGTCACATTGACGTTTAGTTCACTTGTATTTGCTAAAATAAAAGAGAGATTAGAGTTTGTGTGTGTTTGCCTCAGTTTTCTTCCAGGAGTGCATGGCGTGCTCATCTGATAACAAAAATGTTTGTGGGTGCTCTACATGATCCTTGTTTCAACAGTGATCCATTTGGCTGCCAACACAACATACTACGCACAAAAGAAATCTGTCAAGACTTGCAATCGACTGATTGGCATCGAGCGGTCGTCCTCACCTCCGCAGGGCATGTTCTCCTCTGAAGCGCGGTGACAGCGGGCCCTTTTCAAAAGGGTAGTTGATGGTGGCGGGCTCCCTGAACAGGTAGCTCATTGTCATGCCCAGACCTGACATCACAAAACAATCATTCACGTGTGAATCAGAAAAAAATAATAATAATAATATTAAATATGAACATGTGACTGCAAAGATTGCAGACAAATCTCAACAGATCAGCAGCTGATAAAATACTACACAGCCTTTGATCACGTTACACACACTATTCAGTTGTCAGTTTGTTGTCTAATTTGGGTACACACATTTTAGAAAACATATTCTCACATGATCATTTAAGTTGTGAGTAACGCATCACTTTTGTTTTACGGCGCAACTCTGGAAAAAGAGCTGAAGCCTTGCAGAAGTGCAGCCCACGTCAGGTGGAAGGTTCCAATAAGGAGTATGAAGGGGGACTTCAGATTTAAATCTCTTTACAAAGTTATTTATGTTTGGTTTTGTTATTATTTGTTGGAAGAGGATTTATCATTTGTAAATATCTTTTGATTGGTTAGTTAAGATATATTTGAGTTTGCTACATCTTCATTGTTATTGTACATCACTTTTCCCCTATGTTTCTGTATTAGTAGAAGTCAATGTGTTTCTAACCTCCTGTTGTCATTTGAAAACTTAGTTCCTTTTAGTTGTGCTGTGTTAGGTTAAAGGTTTAGTTTCCTTATTGATTGACCTCTCCAGTTTGGGGCCCTAATTTTTGTAATTTTTTTCCCCTAGTGCCGTATTATGTTATATTAGGCTTTATTTTTGGCATTAGTTATAAAAATTCTTTATTGATTACGTTTTCCTTTTAAGACCTTTGACCTTCTTTTTATTTCAATGATCCCTGACACTCGCTGTGACTGAACATATTTAACTAACTGAGGCTGATATTACAGATAAACAGTACAGACCCCGCCCCCACCCCCACCCCCACATGATCATTTCAGTGTGTCACTTCTTATTTACATATGTTGAGTTCAGCTGACCTCTGAACAGCTCTGTCCACAACAGCGTCTGAGCAGCTCGGTCTGTGATGGACTTCATGTCTGTGGGGATTTCTTGGGCATTCACATACTCTGCACACAAACACAAAGCTGGGGTTAGTGAGTGTTGTGCACATACGGAACATTTATTAATGTATATTAAAAAGAAAGATAAAATCGCTTTCATGAATCTTTCCAAGTCACACATATGGACACTGGAGACGTAAAAGTACCCCATTTAATATGGATCCCTCCATCCATTATCTAAAACTGCTTGTCCTTTGCAGGAAGGGTGTTGGAGCCTATCCCAGCTGACACAATTTTTGAGTTATTATGCCCCTGTGGTGGAAATCTGAAATAATGATCGTAGACCAAAGTAGTCTTTTGAGAGTTTTATTAAAAAAAGGTGATAATAATAATGCCTTTGCAGAGGAACCAGCACACAGAGTGACATAGAGTCAGTCTCTGTATGATCTGGTGAAGAGTGTCTAGAAACATTGTGTCTTTACAGGGAAAGGCTACGAAGCAAACACTGGAGAGAAACATTCAGGTGTACTCCCACGTCTGATAGTGGCACAGAAAGTGAAAAACAACCAGTCCTTTAGTATCTAAGAAGATAGTCCTGTGCATGACGTGACATATATATATCTAGATATGAAGAGTCTGTGGCTCCTCATTGTTTGGCCTATCTGATCAGTATGAGAGTATTCTCAGGGAGAGTTCGGTAAGTTAGCATAGCATAGCATGTGTATAAGTAAGCATGAGTCTAAGGCAGATATAAGTGATTCCCATTAAACCCCGGAAACTCATCTGAGACAAATCCCACTCACAGAATACGCCTAAATTTAATTTGTAACCATGGTGATGTAACAAAGAGAAATGATAAAAGTTCCTGACAAGAGCGCTCTGAGAGTGCAAACCTCCGCCAAGGCCCTTTAAAAAATTCCCGCTGGATCATCACCAAAATGTAATCACCTCTAGCAGCGTGATGCAGGGGTTTTGGTTCAACCTTATGCTCCAAGGTATTTGTGATGTCATACATCCTGCTGGTACATCCAGGTGTTACACTCTGATGTAATGTGAGCAAAGAGAAAATTTCCCTCTTCAGCAGATGAAAGTAAAACCGGCTTCTATAGTCAAACGCAACAAACAGTAAGAGGCTAAGACTAGAAATGAGTGTAGGTCTTTTTCAATGTATTTGCCTTTTTCAACATGTTCACTTGTGCAGAGTGTCTGTTTCGGCTTTTTCCGTCTCGCAATGAACAAATATTATGAAAATATTATGACATTTTCGCAAATTAAAAGTAATGCAAGTTTTTTTCCGGTCTTTCTGACCAAAATGTTGCATTTATGATATGACGTTTTTTTTTTCCAGTGTCCAGAACTCCTGAGTCTGGCCCAAACACAGCTGGCTAACCCACTCATCACTCTTCGTAGTTAAGGCCAGAAAAAGCCCTGCAAGAGGAGACTCATCACTGACAATACAACACAATGAGCTGTGCTACTGCGTTGAAGTGGTACTTACTGAATCCTCCCCTTTGTGTGGACACACTGAAGGACCTAACTAGATTATGGCTGACCACCAAAGTGCCTGAAAGAAGAGAAATCAAAAAGCTCATTATCAAGACAGCTAGAGAGGAGACTTCCATTACACATTACTTTAATACATACCATTGAGCACACAACTGAAGGATACTAAACAGGTAGGTGACTGATATTCATTTCCAAATTTTTATATGTATTTTAATATGTATTTCACTCATCAATCAACTACTGCCATGTAGCAACTTATTGTTGGACACCACAGCAGGCACAGTGAGGAGTACGTCAAGAGTGAAAACCTTGAAAAGTCCCTTGTCAAACTTCTAAGTGTCAGCTTTGTGATTACTTTAACAATATACAATTACTAACAAGCCCTTCTGTCGCATGCACGGAACCAAATCTATGACTACAATAAGTTTGCATGTCACTAAACAGACTGACTTGAAATCAAACGTGATGTGGTTATTTGCTCATCTTTAACCATTAGATGTAGCTTTGCTGTTATAAAGCCAGACTGGAATGTTGTTGTGATCTATTTGTACTTGAATTGCAGGTATTATTGTTGGGCATTTTATGTCCGTAGAACTTAATACTGTAGGTTTGTGCCACAATAGCTGAGAATTCTTACCTGGCCTTGACATGGAGTAAAGCAAACGCAATGTTGCAGCCATCACACCTTGAAAGTTAAACCAGATACGATAATAATGAGGAACAGTTAAATATAGCAACTGCATCAATACGTCACTGTATATTTATTAGTTGAAACAAAAAATGGTCGTTACATATTTAAGTAAGCTGTCCCTCATCTGGTTTAATCTAACAGGTTGATTGTGACAAATGCTAATGCTAACCGGTAAATTAGATGTTTGAGATTAGAATATAATCCCTATTGACAACTAAACATTATGTTACTTTGTTAGCTAACAATAGGCTCTGAGGTTAAACCTGCTGCAAACCACATAAACAGCACTCACTCACCAACACTGACAATGAACTGCTGTGCACGCCGAAGTAATGTTACTGTTTCACAGCTGCCAAATTTAACCTCATCTCACTTCACGTTCACACTGTAAATTGTTTTGTTTTTGCTCATTTGTGACATATGTTAACAGTACAAATCACCACTTTCACATGTGGTCCTACATTAGATATGTATCTGATTCCTGTTGATGTGACAGCAGTGTGAACAGTCAGATCAGAACTCGTGACTTTTCTCCCACTGAGCACACTCAATGTCATATTAATATTCATCAATTGTCAGCAATGGTGGACATAGTCAATTATGAACTTGCAGCAATGTCATCTGGAAGACATGACGTTGCCAAATAAATAGACAAAATGGGAAATTGCTTCAATCAAATCCTTTTTTAGCCTTCTTACCCTCAGCTTAAAAAGCTAACAGACTGTCACCACACTACTGCTACTACAGACAATTTAAGAAATGAATGCATGCATCGCAAATTTAGTCATCTGATGATTGACTGTGGTGCCAGTGACATTTTTGGTTGTTCAGCAGTATGGGTGTCGTAAATATGGGGTCATGGTACAAATCTGTTCACACTGCAATGTAACTTTGATTGATTGATTGATTGATTGACATGTTTACCTCGAATATGTAAAGAAGATACAGCACACAAGAAATAATTAAATGAAAAGCATAGTGGACAGACAGAAAAATAAATAAATAGCTAAATAATATTTACAGACAATGAAAAGCATAAAGCAAAAGAAACTGTCAAACACTTGACTTGGTTTATATATTCCAAAAGGAGTGAGAAGAAGTATAAACTTATTTAATCCCACCCCTTCTCCATAAATCATTGACTGTATTATTATATTATTATATTATACTATATTACATTATATATAATATATATACTATTATACAATACATGTATGTAATATAATATCCAGTATATATAATATTCAATATCTGACTATACATATAAAATATAATGAATAATAAACACTATGGTGATTATACCTTATTTCTATACACGTATATATACATATATTCATCTACAACACATATATTTATACCAACGCAACCAAAATATTTACACCAACACAAGCAAAAGTCAAATATCTACAAATTTACATTATTATTTACATAAAAAGAGGAAGACAAACTAAACATGAATAAATATTAAGTAACCAAATAAATACATAAACACCCGGTGATTTTCAAACTTTGACGTGAGCTCTTGAGGTAGAGTCTTTGACCTGAGACAACCCTGATGTATCACTTCCTCGCTAGCATTGCATTGCTTGACAAGCCAACACTAGTCCACTATCGTGACTACATGACCTCGCAACAATTCACAAGTGTGACGGTACTGTGCACAGTAAGTTGTAGTTCGGTTTAATTCGTTAAAAGAAAATATTTACTGCTAAGCTAGGCTAGGCTAGCACTGATTGGTAGCCACATTAGCGGACATAGCGTAAAGTGACTGTCAAGGACTTTTGCACAAAGGTCGCTTGAGATGGTTAAAGGGTGATTCTAAGCCTCTCAAAATCATTCCTCAACTATAATAAATAAAATGTTTGACGTTAAACAGTCATGCAAGAAATTGAAATTTTACAAATTTTAATGGTTTTAAACTCACCTAAATGTTGCTATTTGGCCTTCTTAACCAGAACAGCGGACGATTTGCGGAACGGACCTGCGATGTACAGGAAGTTACACAACGTGATAACGTCATGGACGTACGTCTGACGTGCCAGAGATATTCCATATTTCTCAATATTGGATCAATATTGTTCATAAACTGAATTTCTGTAACTTTTTGGTGAGATTTAAGATAACCACAATATTTATTTGTTGTCATATGTCCTTTGTTAGCCATTCTTACGTTTGATGGTGTTGTGATTCGGCTGAATTCTCTGTAGGAGCACTTTGAATTAAGCTTCTCAGTAAATGAATTGAGTTGTGTAAAATGGTCATGTTCATCCATTAAATCAGTAACATGTAAACCTTTTTCTTATATCACACTTGTTTAAATAAGATCTCCCTCTCAATTGTACTGGCTCCATTATTCCACAAGGTAGAGCCATACGGTGTGAAATTATGGGTGAATATTGTTTTCCAAGCAGTGCCACATCTATTGGTGGGAATCTGACAGCTTCAAAGGCAGCTTGGAGATCTCAAAATCCCACCTCAACAAAAATTCTAACTCACCAACTTTCTTGAATTAACATTTATGGATATGGAACCATATAGAACAATAAGCTTTTGTCCAATTTTTCTTGAATACACCAGTCATCGATTCAATTTCAATGACTGTCAGACCGCATTTGTTATAGTTTTTCATCATCTGAGACTTTTTTAAGATTGTGGGTTTTATTTTACCATATAAAATTGAAAGTGACAGAATTCACCTTTTTGATAATTTGAGGAAAACAACAAGTGACATGGATCACTCTGGATAAATTAGCTTGATATGCCTTCTGCTTTTGTTAATAGGATTGTACCCAGAGTAGAAAGATCTCTTATGAGCCAATTTTTTCATATCATCTATTTTTTTCCTCTATGTATATTTGTTGTCTTTTGTTTTTATCTTTCCACATTAATATGCCTATGTATTCTATTTCAGTTTTTACAGGAATGGATTCATTATCTGCCCCAACACTATAATAAAGAGGTAATAATTCACATTTTTTCAAAATAAAACACAGACCACAGGGACCTCATTTATAAAGGTTGCTGTGCACCAAAAAGGAGCGCCAACTGGTGAAATGTACGTAAGCATCTTTCACCGCAAACGTTGGTATTTAGTGAGAATTTCTATGCGGAACAAGGTGCAGATTTCCACGCATACTTTCTTTTTTCAATACATTTTGACTTTTGGACTTTACAACTCTGGAAATGTTTGGTTCTGAAACAATACAGTCACCTCTGAAATCTAATCCTATATTAGACCTATTATTTTCACCACTCACTTATAAGGTATAAGGCTAAACAACAAATTGTGCCAATCATGATATTGAAATCACCTTTGTACCAATCTCTGTGGCTATAAATTGTGCTCATGCGCACTTATACTTGGCATCACCATCTGTCCGTCACTGATAGTCCAACAAAGGCTCCTTAAAAACGTCATGAGCTATTTAGCATTGACCGTTCATGGATGATTGTGGGATGACACTGGGAGAAGTAGTGGGATGACACTGGGAGGAGACCATGCCTGCACAATTCACCGCAGGTGGGTATTTATGATGAGAAGACTGTGTACAGGTGTGCGCCACACGGTTTTATCTGAATATTTTCTTGCATAAGTACATTCTGAGGTCTGTGAGTACGCAATGTTTTTTACGATGGAATCTACCCTGACTTTTATAAATGAGGCCCCAGAACAATAAATGCACCTCCTTTACATTCCCTAAAATATATTTGATGTGTCTGTGTAGATCTGGATGTAACTGTCTTGGCTCCACCATGACTTCTAGTTTTGTCCCTATGTGTTTTTTCCCCTGCTGTCTCCCTGTTTCTCTCCCTGCTCTACCCCCCCAGTTTCCCTGTGTCTGTGTGTATCTGTGTGTATCTGAGTGGCTGTGAGTTTCCCCATGCTGTGATCATTGTTCATTCTCTACTGCTTCCCTTCTTCTTTTCCCCTCTTCCCTAATATTGTCTGAACTGTGTAGTTTTTGCCAGCATCTCTGCTCTCTCCTCACCTTTCAATGCTGTTGTTTCACCATCACTTAGAACTGGATACTTAAAGGCTACTATCTTTTAATCCAATTCATTCTTTTTATCATCCTCCAAATTTTTATCAATGCCTTTCTCTGTTCCCACTGAGTCAATTTGTTAAAGTACACATTTATCACAGATGATTTAAAAGACCAATAACATTGTCTTCCTGTTACAGTTTAGCTGTATATCTATTGTTCAACATATCATTTGCATTAAAGTCCTACTATAGCTTATCTTCCTTATTAATGATGTTATTATT
The DNA here is from genome assembly GCA_037577475.1 of Chaunax sp. Z400. NCBI lineage: Eukaryota > Metazoa > Chordata > Actinopteri > Lophiiformes > Chaunacidae > Chaunax > Chaunax sp. Z400. The sequence goes on along the minus strand of CM075191.1, from coordinate 12,898,788 downwards.
GATGTCACCTACATGGTAACGATAGCGGTAGTAACAGTAGAAGCTGAATTACAAGCACACACGTTGTGCGTCAGAGCCATTTAGATTGGTTAAATGGAGCATGTGAATTTTAATTGACAACGGTTTTAATGACACTTCCATCTGAGCTCTCTTTACTTCAAACGCCTGGTAACCTTTGTTGAAAGCTGTAGACTGTCTGCTCACCATAAGAGTAAGTATATTTTTTCCATCAAATATCAAATACTATCAGACTGACATTGAGAGTTAGCCCTTCCTCTGTCCACATGCATGAGTAAACTGTTTTTGAATGAAGTCATCAGGGTTTAAAGATGAGGAAAAATGGTCTCACCCTATTTACATTGAGTTACTGGTAAATAATGATAATAATAATAATGGTAATAATTGACTAAATCACACACATGCTGCAATAGTGTCTTGAACACAATCCATCATTTGCTTTGTCTTCTGGATTATCTAATTGTACAATTACCACTGTAAATAAAGCCTACTGTAAAACAGTAAGTTCATATAGGGGAAAAAGCATTTCACATAAATCAATTCCATGTCCGGGCATCCTGTTCATTAGCTGTAAATTCACATATTTATTGTCTGTATTTTTCATATATCCTATTCAGAATATTAATTTTTAATGTGTTATATATTTTTATAGTTCTCTATTTAACCAAGAAAATGTAAAAGCTTCATATTTTTAGCACACATGTATTTTAGATGTAACCTCATCAAATCATCTGATTTTATTTGTTGTTCCTCTACTTGTATAAATTAAGATCACACACTGATTTACATTCATTCAGACATTTGTATTCATCTATTTGCATGTCAGTTATATTTTGTTATTTTCTGTTTTTTCTAAGCTGTGTAATGTCTTACAGCTCATTTAAATTAGTTTGGTTCATTTCAAATTATGTGAATGGAGGACATCAAATCACACAAAACTACTAAATTTGAAGGATGACACAAAAAACTCCTAAACTTCCATTGAGGTCCTTGATGTAAAGGGATTAAAGATGCAGTTCAAGTGACATGATATACATAAATTACCATAGCATTTTGACATTAACTACCTCTATTCTGATGGACAAACAGGGATCCATGTTGGCATTAATCAGCTTTATTCTGATGGACAAACAGGTATCCATTTTGGCATTTAAAAGCTCTATTCTGATGGACATGAGTTCTCCCAACTCTACGCAGGTGGTTATTTTATAATAAACTTAGCTAGGCTCTGTGTTCCTTATCTTCCAGTGAGTGACCGGTTTAATAGGACTGTATTTGTGGAACGTCCATGGCCAGAGGCAGAGAAGTGGGTGCTGGTGACTGTGTTGGGCCTGGAGATGGTCATGGGAGTTGTGGGAAACAGTCTTGTTCTGCTAGTCAAAGTAATGGTAAGGTTTTTCCTTATATTGGTGTGAAATAGTATTCATTGTTAAATGTGTCTATAAGTACAGCCAACCATAATAGGCCATGGTTGAAAATATTTTAGTGTTATGGTTCTGACTCATTTTTATATTAACTCAATGTACGGTATGATCACTTCTCTTCTTCTGTCTTGTATTTTCAGTGCAGGGGTCAGTTCTGCTGTCGTTACTGGCTCCCTTTCATCAGTCTCACCTTTTCAGACTTAGGTACACAAATATTATGCAGTATGTAGTGATTTACTTTTTTGGTGTCTCCCACATCTTTCAGTCCACATTCAGGGAGTTTAACATGTAATATTAGTGCAGGAAGTCACAATTTCTGATAATGAACTGCTTTGTTGTGAAGGCTGCTCCCTCCTCATCATCTCCGGCTCCCTGTTGGCCATGCTGACAGGAGGTCAGAGGTCACCATGGTGTGAGGTCGTCAGCCTGTTGAAGTTTGCCTTCATCACCTCCTCTATTGGGAGCATAGGTACAGCACAACCCCATACACACTGCTTGAGATCACCTCAGAATTCAGGACTAATAACAGAGTTATTGCTAAAAATTCTGAGCGAGTAATGTGTAATACAGATGCTAATAAGGTCTCCGTTCTGATTCTTTTGGATATAAGTGCTGCATTTGATACTACTGACCATGAAATTCTTTTGGTACACTTGAGAACAGGGTTGGGCTCACTGGGACTGTTTTAGAGTGGTTCCAATTGCACATCGTAGGGAGGAAATTCTTTATTGTGATCGGGGATCAATGATTTGCCTTTCGGTGTTGCTCAGGGAAGCTGTCTTGTTCCACTTGTTTTTTCACTGTATATGCTCCGTTAGATGACATCATCAGGGAATATAATCTTAATTTTCATATCTATGCTGAAGACATATGGCTATATATTTCACCTTAGCCTGTTGATCATAATGCCCTGCATTCCCTGACCACTGGAATGGATCAACAATAACGTCTTGAAACTGAATGAAGATAAATCTGAAATACTTGTAGTTGGCCTCAAAAAACTGAGAGTGAACTACTGTCTTGCAAACATGGTCATCTGGATCCTAAGATTAAATCTGAAGTAACATGCCTGGGCATTATTTCAGACTCTGAACTTGATTTTACTTCACACATAAAGAAGGTGACCAAAGCAGCTTATTATCACTTCAGAAATATTGCCAAAGTAAGGTCCTTCCTATCCCATAAAAATGCTTAAAAACATATTCATGCCTTTATTTCAAACACATGAGACTATTGTAACGCTCTTTCTACTGGTCTCTCGAAGGAAGCAGTCAATTGAAACTTCACTTTGCTAGAGTTTTAACTAAGCTACACTCCATTGGCTCCAATTACCCTTAACTTTTAAGGTTCTTTTACTTGTTTATTAAGCTCTTAATGTTTTGGGACCAGCCTAAATTGCAGAGTCTCTGTCATTTTATAATCCTTGACAAGCTCCAAGATGTTCTCATGCAAATGAACCAAAAGAAACCCCGCCAGCAATCACTCATACACCAGTGGAACAGCCATTGGGTGCAGTTTGGGGTTCAGTATCTTGCCCAAGGACACTTCAACATATAGACTGCAGGGGCTGGGGATTGAACCACTGACCTTCTGATAATGGACCAACCGCTCTACCACTTAACCACAGCCACCGTAGATCTTGATAATGTAATAACAGAGATATTCCACCGACTACAATGCCGTAAAGTGGCTCGTGGTGCTACCGATGCTACTACTTAAATAACGTAGGCTAGACCATATCTGCCAACAATCCAGGCCTGACATTACGACAACAGCTAAGAGCAGCTGAGCACATGCCCCTTGAATGTGTAGATTGTGTTTTTATAGATGATCTCGCAACTTGTGTGAAGTCAGAAAAATATAGAAAATGTATGGAATCCCTGTATGACGATTATTCATAATAAAGTGTGAGGGTCAAGCAAATACGGCGGTTCCCAGGAAGAAACAACAAAACGGGAGGTCACTGGATGGCCTTGAAATATGGGGGAGGGGGAAAAATGGGAATGCTGGCAGATAAGCAATAATCCAATACTTCATTTGAAACAGTCACTTTGACTTTACAGCCATCCTCTGTGTGCACCGGCTGATTGGCTTGGTCTCCACAGGCAGTGCCTGCATTGTTGTCATGGTGACAGCATGTTTGGTTTGTTGGACGACAGGGGTGGTGTTTGGGAGTGTCCCTGTTGTCTACGCCTGGATCAGGTATGAACTTTACCAAGTGCTCTCAGTGCTCCATGGTCTACATATTGTTTCTCCTGTGTTCATCCCCATCATGTGTTCTTTCTGCTTCAGGTATGACCCTGCAGAGATGCTGTGCGCTGTCTTCTGGGAGAACAGCTACTCAGACATGTTGGTCTACATTCTGTGCGCTTTCTCCATCTGCATCTTCCTGCCCTTCCTTCTCATCTTCTTCTGCTCTCTACTGAGTGCCTCTCCATGCTGCTCAAATCGCATCAGGTAAAACACCTGAGAAAACACGTGTCACAACACAAGCAGGAAACAGGTCGGATGATGTTTGATTCATTTTAATATATAGTAATTGGTGTTGTTTCTGCCAGTGAACCTAAAGGAACTTATGTTAAGTTATGAGTGTCTGTGAACGCGTCTGTCTGCAAAACGACAGGCATGCTCACATCGATACGTTTTTGAACAAGTCATCTGCGTCACCAACAACAAAAAAACATTTTTGTGAGACATCTCATGGTATTCAAATGGAAATTGATGCACCAGTAACAAATGTATGCATGACTCTGAAGGATGGCAAGACCATCTGCATTGTTATCTGCTGATGCTAGCTGATGACAGCAGCACTCAGCAATTTCCAGAATTGCCAACTGCATCTTTAACTGAGCAAACGAAACTTACTTTGTACTTCTAATGCGGAAATAATATGCATCGAAATGGCAAAGAGCATAACTCTATGCTATAATAAGCAGGCTGGAATTATCTGTGCATGTACTCTGTCTATCTCTTTTGTCTCAGTGATGATGAAGCTGATCTGTCTGCAGTCACTCCCCTGCTGGTGTCATCCTACATACTCTGCTACACCCCCTTTGTAGTGTCTGAGGTGATACATGCACTTGCCCACTACTTAAATACATGAAACAACAAATGAGTTATTGTATCTGCATGTGCTCAGATGTACAAGCCACAGAATGGCCTCGTACTGTTTTTAAGGACTGTCTTTGTGTCTTTCTCCCCACTGATCAGTTGATCCTGTTGGGCAGAATGGATCTCTCACCAGCACCGGATTGGTTAAGGACATTGTCATCAGTGATGTCATACTTAGACTGTAGTCTGAATCCCTTAATATACTGCTCCCATTATGAATTTCGGGAGGCGGGCCTGGCCCTGCTGTGGACCAATAGGAAACCATGGTCAGAGCCTGTCCTCACTGCTGTCACTAAACTTGACCTGTAAACATGTGAGGGGTTCCATCCACACTCATTCATTCAAGATCACCTGGAGTTCATAGTTATTAATTACTACAATGTAGCCTAAATGTAACCGATTACAGTCAGGCCAAAAGTAATGCAGGTGAGTAATCATAGTTGAGATTAAAAGATATTTTATTTTATTCTCTGCTGTCCATGTCTATTTTACTGTTTTCAAGTATCTACTTAAAGTAATACTACCAAAACCTGACACGTACTGAGAGAAGATTTCATTTTTATTTCATTAATTTATTTGAAAGGGACGATGCATGTAAACATTGTTACATTTTTCATTTTGCGGGTTTACAGTTTCCACTAACTGCTCCCCTCATAGTGACAACTTTGTTGTTATATTTTGTAATCATTTGACTGGCAAGGCCATTTACACATTTACAAATCAATTTTAAAAATTAGAAATTTTATGTAATTCTCAAGGAGTTTTACAATGGTGCCACCAGAAATGGGAGAGATGCCACTGCGAATCAGAAGAACCAAGCTCATGTTGAATTATTGGGCCAGTTTGAATGGTCATAGTGGAACATGCAGAAGCTACAGGAGTGCTGGGAGCACAGTAAGAAGAATTTAAACAGGTTTGGATGGATAGTAAATATAAAAGCTCAACAATTAGGCTTAGATGAGTTAAAAATTGGTCTAGCAGTCACGATGTCAGTCATACCCTCCTGGAAATTTATTATACCAGAAATAGATACAAATTTATTACAGAAAATCACACACAAACCCATTTGGTACAATAGTACAAAACTATATAAATCAACACTTTCCCGATAAGCTTTTCATATTCACAGGTGGTCCCAAAGACCCTGAAACTGGACGCACAGGAGCAGCAGAGTTCATCCCAAAGTATGAAGTATATATATCAAAAAGAGAACAACGGATCGTGCAGCAGTATATCAGTGGAAATGTTAGCAATAGTATTAGCATTACAATGGGTGGAAGACAATCAAAACAGCATCACAATAGCTTCAGACAGCATATCAGTACTCACAAGCATTCAATCTGGAAAATCATGCAGACAGGATATTCTAATGGAAACATATAATCACATATACAGCATTCTGAGTTACCAAAATGTGGCACTGATTGATTTAACATGAATCTGTACTGCAGATGTAATTCAGGTAATCCCCTTAAACTTAAACCCAATCCTATGGCAGAAGCTAAATCTTAAGTCTGCATATCACAACCTTCATTAAAGTTTCTCATCTGGCAGAGACTAAGTGGTCTGTTGGCTGCCAAGACCACTGAGGAATGTTTGTCCATGTCCCATGTTAGAATCGATCCGTTGTGTTATCTGGTTTTCTTCCTGTCTTTCTTTGTCAGCGCCTACTTGACAGAATCAAGTCACACCTGGACAGAGTTTGGTCGGTGGTGTTTTATAGCCCACTGAGCTGTGATATCTGCCCGGCAAAGGCCAAACAACATTATCACAGAGAAATTACATCGTTTCCGAAACAGGATCATCAGCTCCTCGTTGCGGCTCGTTTCTCAGTCTTGCTGTGCTGCTGTCGTCCCCTGTGCCCTCTGCGTCAGAGTGGTCAGGAAACAGAAGCTGAAGTGGAACTGGAGCACGTCGCACACCTTGGACCAGAAGTGTCCGGTGAGCCGCTGGAAGAGCCAGTAACGTGAGAGCCAGTGATCTAGCAGCTTTAGCACCACGAACCCTGTACACGATAGCACCGCCAGCAGCAGATACCCTCGCGTGCGAACGTCCCCGTGTTCCCGCTGCACGCAGACTCCCTTGTACACCGCGAGGGCGACGTGACAGCCCAGCGCCACCTCAAAGCCCCGCTCGTGCGCCAGCGCCAAGCCGTAACTAACGATGGAGAGCAATTCGAGCGCTGCGGCGTGCGACGCGCGCCACTTCGCCGGTCTGCGCTCTATGAAGCTGATCCACACCGGAACCCACGCGAAGATCGGCAGCGTGAACCACTGGTCGAGCACGGCGGGAGCGCGACATAGCACCGCCAAGCGCGTCCACTGCACTGGTGCGTAAAAGACAGCCATGAAGGCGAACACTTCTCTCATGTACCGGCCCATTTCGGTTTCTTTGACGCCTCTGCGATTCAACAGCCAGTACAGTCCCATGTAGATGTAAGCCAGGTTAACCAGACAGTTAAAGGGCATCGCCAGGAAACTGGGCAGATAATCAACCCTTCTCTCTGCATAATGGTCATAAGACAAGTCCACTTTCACTTCGTCGAACAGGCTGGTGTTCGCCAGGGCGACACAGAGGACAAAGGGGACGGATACGTGAAGCAGAGCCGACTTCATCATTGTTTATTCCTTAACATACGGTATCCTGCAGTAAAGTTATTTTGGAGTTCATAAACTCCAAACGTTTTTGTGTTGTCTGTCCGATTCCTGAGAGAGACCAAAAGTCCAAGCAGCTGGGTTCCGGGTTTTAAAATCACGTGGTAGAAAATGCAAAGTTTGGATTGGCTGCCTTCCCCTTTTGACTAGTATTAATAAAGGGGTGAAAAAAATAAAGGTATATATGCATACGTATGTCTACACTCCGGGGGCAATCAGGCTCTGCACTGAGCAGCTGAGGAGCTGTTTCCACAGCTCTATTCTGCATCCTCTCACACCTGGACAATAAAAACACATATGCCAGAATGCTGTTCATCAACTTCAGCTCAGCATTCCACACGATCATCCCCTCCAAGCTAAGAACCAGACACTGTGATCTGGGCTTCGACACATCACTCTGCAATTGGTTACTGGATTTCCTAACCAACAGACACCAGCATGTTAGGTTAGACAACCACACCTCCACAACCGTCATCCTGAACACCGGCGTCCCACAAGGCTGTGTGCTGAGCCCTTTCCTCTACTCCTTCTTCACCTATGACTGCACGCCTGTACATGATTCAAACACCATCATCAAGTTTGCAGACAATGATCGGCCTCATCGACGACGATGAGAGGGCCTATAGGGAGGAGGTTCAGCGCCTGGCAGCATGGTGCGCCGACAACAACCTGGCCCTCAACACAACAAAGACAAAAGAACTCATTGTGGACTTCAGGAAGTTGAAAGGCGACACACACATACACACACACATCCATCCATATAAATGGAACAGTTGTCGAGCGTGTCACCAGCTTCAAGTTCCTGGGGGTCCACATCGCTGAGGACATGTCTTGGACTATCAACACCTCCAAGCTGGTCAAGAAGGCTCACCAGTGTCTCTTCTTCCTGAGGAGCCTGAAGAAGAACCACCTCTCTACTCAGATCCTGATGAACTTCTATCGCTGCACCACCGAGTATCCTCACCAGCTGTGTCACATATTTTGTACTTGAAAAATGCAAAGCAAAATGATTTGGTATATTTTACATGTTATGTTCAAACTTCTTAAAGCTACAATCTGTGGATGACGTAAGTACTTGTAGAGTATGTGAAATGAGTCACTTGATAATCATCACCAGTCTCTACAGTTTTCCTTAGTGAGATGAGGCTTCATATAGCATCTTTCAGCTTATTGTTTTCATTTACAACCAACCAATTTGCAGTTTTGGTTCAGTCTGGCTTTCACCAAACCTTGTTTTCAGCAGTACACTACCCGATCAGAGGCAACAGCAGACAGGCACTAGCATGCAAAGACACCGGCTGGTGAACACAGTTAAACATTTCACAGCTAAAGAGACAGATATTTCTCCCACGAGTTGGTAGAAACCAAAAGCAGATCTAAATAAAAGCTGAAATTAGTACGAAAATGCAATTCGGAATAAAAACAAAACATGCACATCTATTGATTTATATCCAAATTACTTGTTTATTGGTTCAGTTATGCATTGTATTAATAATTATTCCAGTATGTATTTGCATGTTTACTAAAATATTTATTTATTCTGTAATTATTTAAGCATTTGTCATTTTTCATCTTCCATACTTGGATATGTTGGGAGACCGCAGGTGCTTCGAAGTAGCTAATATATTCAGAACGCAAACATATAACATACAATATACATATACAATGCTGAATTCAACTAAGCAGCGTTACTTCATGTCACCTCTGTATAAGCTTTCACTATGGTGGGTCACCATAGTCATAGTCCAATAGTCCAATAGGTCCAAATCACACCTTGCTCCTCCAAAAACAGGCTAAAGCTCATATCACACATTTACAAAAAAGGGGTTTCCTGTGAGTAGCTGATGACAAAGTGACCTGCAGAGGAATGCAGAGCTGAGCAGCAGTTATGTACTGATACTATACTGCTCTCTGCATGAAGAGAGGGTCTTCTCATGGTGCCACCAGCAAACACTAAGTGTGTCTGTTATTCAGGCAACAGTTTAAATTCTGTCAGTGACGTCCATTGTAGAGAATCCCCTCAACTGCCATGGCTTCTATCTTCTCTTGGTTCCTCCAAAACCTGACAAAAAAAAAGAAAGAAAATCAGTCAGCCAGCTGTGCCTTCGACATGTCTCTGGATGCTCGTGAACTGGTGATAACTTACTTGGAGTGGCACTGCAATCACAAAAGAAAAAAAGCTTGGAGTATTACCTCCTGATTATGACGTCTGAATCTCTGAATTATGATTTACTATCTCAGACAACTATGTCTTTATTATGGGAGCCTGGTGTTTACTTAACTTTTATTTCCTCCTTGGTTTGAGACAATAATAAAAATTATTATTATGGTATTCTATGGCATGGTATTCTTTGAGCGAATAAACAATCACGTCCTGATGATGTTATGTCTTTATGTATGTGAGATTGACATGTAAAGCAGTGGCATCCTGAACATTGTGGTTGTAATAAGACACTCAGAAATACAGGAAAAACAAAGAGTACATGCCAGGTGTTCAGCCAGAAACCACACTGATCAGCCTGGGAGTCTGTTTACTTCAGAAGCAGCTAAACCACTATGGTCAGAATTGCATCTAAATGCTATCAAAGTTTGTGACCCTGTCTAATCTCTTAAGATGCCACTTATTGAGACATAACAATGCCCAAAATAGGGGTGGGTTTGATGATGATTTCCCATTATTTCTTTATGGGACCACAAAAATTGTTTTGCAAATTGCTACCAAAGACACAGCACTCCATTCCTGATCAGTCCACACGATTATTTATTTTTTGCACCTGTGCTAGCAAAGCTTTTGGGACTAGAAGAATGCAGACAAGACACACACAGACAAATAATAATCAGTGTGTTTATGTGAATAAAGCACGCATGATAAAAATGTTTGCAGCAAAGCTGAAACCCCCGATCAATTTCATCAATCGATTGCAGAATTTGATGGGTCACAGAATACACTGTTATTAGAGAACTAGATCTTGTAATTATGACACACAGATGTTATTCTAAAGGAAGGCTTCCATGTTTTATCCGTGGGAATTCAGTGTGCTTCCATATTAATCTTACATAAGTGAGACAATGTGTGTAAAGCTAGTATGTGATTCCAACACTGTTCCACTTACATGTATTTCTTCACCTATCATATCCACACTCTAGTGAAGGTCTCTCGGGTGGTATTCACATTTTAGTGGCCCCCTTGTCGGCTTCCACTGTGATGAGTTTCAAGTAAAATTGCAGCTAAAGATACTGTAGACAACTAATATTTAGTATCAATTACAATCCCTTTACCAATATCTAATTAGTTCAACTGATTAATATCAGAAGAGGTAAAAGGATAATGACAAACTGATTATCTGGTGCCACATGCGCGTCTGTATGTGGCTCTGTGAGCAAATCTTATACCTGAAGCAGTGCGTGTCCCAGAGGAAGAGGAGGAGGGGTTTCCAGCAGTAGGACGTCTGCTCGCATTGTAACTGGAGTAGTTGTGGCTGTAGGGCTGGCTCCTGAAAAGCAAAGAAGTAGTAGCCTGAAGGCACTGAAGGGAATGGGAGTGGTATCACGGTAAAATTCTTTTTTTATGGGATTCATGCTTTTCCCAAAAAAAAAAGTAAAGCTACTTTTCATTCTCTCTTCATCTATGCTAACCTCTGACGACCGAAAAGATATCCCAACACCCCTCCCGTCCCCAAGCCAGTCCAGAAGCCTCTGCCTGTGTCAGGAGCAGCTCGGCCTCCTGGGTGCTGTGGTCCATGAGTGTAGTCACTGTGGAAACCATAGCCTGGGTTGGCATTAGGGTTGCCTGAACACAAAAGCAGAACAGTTTCAAGGTTTCACCAAGTAATCTTATCCCACGCTACAGCATGGATGCAGCTATTTAAAAAGAAAAAGAACATGAAAATCTTGCACATCCTCTTTAACTAAGTAAGTTATGGTTTTGAAGAATCTGAATCTGCACTGCAAACCAGACATCTCTATCCACACCATATCATTCTGCGTCAGCTACCTGTGAAATCAGGTTTGAATCCCGGGGGTGGTGGTCCTGTGGTGGAGCCATAGTGATTATCTCTGGGGTAACCAGTCTGTCCGTCATCCTGCCCCAACTGGGTTGTGTTCCCGCTGAGAAACAGCTTGTAGATGCCATAGGCTAGGAGCAGAAGCACCACGATCACCAACAGGCTTCCTGAGTCCTCACTGCCTGATGGGTTCGAGCTCTGGCGGCTCTGCTGTTGATGTTGATGCTTGTTTCCAGAGGAACCACTGAAGAAACTGGAGGCAAAACCCCCAATATCTGAAAGAGACAAACAGAAAAAAAGTGTTTCTAAGTATGTGTAACCCTACATATGTCGTCCTTGTCTGAGGATTGAGCCTCATGGATCTCACATCTCCATCTTCTTACCTCCAAATCCCTGGAATCCACTATGGGAACCCCTGCTGCCCTGAGTCCTCCTCCGGCCCTCTTCAGTCAGTTCCAGTGTGTACTCCAGGCCACAGGAGCCCTTCAGTATGTGGGCATCAGCAGGGTGGCTGTAGCCCTCACAGCTCACCTCAATGTGGCCGAACTTGTACGCATTTTCCATATCAGTCTTGCACTCCCACTGTGAGGTAAAGGAGGAAAATCAAACTCTGTTTCCAAAATCAAAGGCTTTATTCTGTTATGAATCTATTTAGTCCACGGGCTGTCCTACAACTCCTAGCATTGGGAAAGCATTAATAAAAGACTGAACTAGCAGCACAAGGGGCTGCCATGACTGATCTAAGGTCCACTACAGAAGAAATGTATATATAAATATGTGTGTGTGTGTGTGTGTGTGTGTGTGTATATATATATATATATATATTCGTTTGCAGACTATAATGGACACACTGTTGTGTTTCTACATGACCTCAAACATATCTTCCTCTATGAACATTCCTTGTTACTTACAGGCTGACACACAGTACTGTATATACTTATGCCTATATAAAAGGGCCAAAATATAGCCTAAGTTCAAATGAGCCTAAAAACTTAAAAGAATAAGCAAATCAAAGACACTGATTATGAGATGCACACCTTTAAGGCCCCTACAAAGGATGTGTGACATTTAATTGAATTCTGTCCATTGGGTTTTGAGATGTGGACAGACCATACTGGGTTGAATATGGACGTATGGACAGACGTATGGACAAGGGTAACCCTACATGCTCCCTTTGGTCGAGTCATTAAAATGCCTTCCAATGGGGGAAATAGCATGAGGGCTGGGAGCTCTTTACCCTCCAAGTATGGGATCAACCATCCTGTAACAGGTAAATGATGAATGAATGAATGTTGCTGCCATGTTATTCTTTACAAAGCGCTGCTCGATGCACACATAAAACATCTTACTAGATGCTGCTGTGTTATAAATCTCAGCTCTTTTGCTTGCAGAGCAGCAGCAATCACATACACAAACAAAGGTGTCTTACAGAGGGGCTTTAATCTACAGGTGCAGCCGTACTCCGGGGAAATGTGACTCTCCATTCACCTTGTCTCCGTCATCACACCACCAGCCCAACAGCACCTCCCTCCTCACCTGCACATCCAATCCATCCCAGCCTCTGTTCAGACACTGAACCACCTCAGGAATGAAGGCCTGGCAGCCTGCTGAGCCTCCAACACACTGGAGTTGAGGGATGGGGCTGGAGCGCCTTGCTGTGGTGTAGCGACCTTTGTACAATGTCAATGCCTGGACGTCCCTCAGCAGCACACTGCCTGCAGTGGAAGATGGGGAAAAAGTCAGGTTCCTATTATAATATTTTAAGTATTTGCAAAAATGTCTCAGCTCCTGCGCTGGAAAATAATTCCCTGTATCACTTTCGGTGATCCGTGATCATTTTTTTTTACATGAGCCAGTGTGATACTAGACACAGTGGTGCTACTAAATAGCATCAAACCTGGAGATTTTAGGCTCTTTTTACAGGAGCTCAAGTGCACCAAAATTTCATTTCAGCACTCCTAAACAAGATTCATCAAGAGATGGCATATCACCCCACCCCTGCAAAATTTAACTGGGTGTATTTGCATGAATACAAGCTCTTTCATCTTCGCAGATTTTTTATTAATTCTATTAATTTTAAAGGAAGACGGTCTCTGAAACCGTCTGACGTCATCCACGGGTGCCTATAGCGATTAAATATGAGACAAGATCATTGCAGTGAATTGGAAAATGTTTAAGATATCGAAGAGATAGATGAATAATAATACGTCGTCATTATTAGTATGGTTATATTAGAATGTTTGTTTTGGTCATTACACAGAGACATATGTAGGTAAGATAAAATAGTACGTGAACTACTCCTGTCAATTATGTATCAGATAACGTAAGAAACTTCGTAAATATTAGTTTTAGAGGTTCCATGTGACATATAGATACTCTTGTAGGGTCTGCTTTTACTATGCTGTTAAATAACATGCTAGCATTAGAAATAACTATGTAATTACGACTTAAATGGGTTTATATTTTCAAGTAAACTTACCGTCATCCCAACTCTGGGTGTGATGCACCAACAAAAACAGCAATGCAGTCGTAATAAACCCTGCCATTTCCTTGATATAAAGTTCTACAATTTCTATCAACAGTCGCTGTTTTTCTCAACAGCTAAAAAAACTTAACTTCCGTGTTGCTGTTTCTGTCACCAACCAATGGAGAACGCGCACGACAGTCTCCGAAATGCGTGTTCCATTCGTTCATTCGTTTTTCAAAATAAAAACAACAATTAAAAAAACAAGAAACCACTCGTTTTTTCAATATTCGTTTTCAAAACCAAAATGAAAAAAAACGGGTGACGATTCGTTTTCAGATTCCAAATCTTGTGCTCAAATAAAAAATGCAAAAAACGGATAACAAGCACAAACATTCCATTTTGTTTTTTTTCACATCGGCCACAAGTGGCGAGACCCGGAAGTAACCGCAGTTGGTTTTAATTTGAAAAACGAATGGTACGCGGATTTACCGAGCTCTGACGTGAGGGCTATGATGTAAATACTTGAAAACCCTAATCAGTAGTTGGGGGGGATTCATTTAGTCATTGTACACAGTTTCTGACCCTGCTGATGTAATCAACATTTCTATACACATATACAGACTGTTTACATTGTCACAATGGACCTGTAACTCAACGTGTAATGAAATATGTGTGCAGTGTAAAACAAGAGCCACCAGAGAATGGTATATCCCTGATAATTCATACAGGGAATAGTCATAGCACGCTGCTTTACCCCAATCGTGAATTTTGTGATGATACTGACCATTTATTCATAAATATATTTGTCATGAAAGTCTGATCATATATATATATATATATATATATATATATATATATATATATACACACACACACACACACACACACACACACACACAGTACCAGTCAAAAATTTGGACAGTTTCCCATTCAAGTGGATGGGAAGGTATGTCCAAACTAAGGATATCAAAAGGCGCATCTTCGGTACATGGGTGATGTGTGTGCAAGGTTTCGACAAAAGTTTTTAAGCTCCGGAAACAAACCACACCCTCATGTGAGACTGACTTTAATTTTTAAATAAAAAATAAAATTTAAAAAATGAGTTCATTGGGAGATGTAATACTATAGTTTGGCAGATATACTCCAGACAAGATGACTCACCCTAAACGTTTCCATGGAAACAACAAAATATATAATTTGTAAGTAAATTAAAAATATCAAAAGGCACAACTGCTCATTATGGTTAATACATACGTAAAGTTTGGTGAACCTAGTATATGTAGTTTGTGAGATATACTCTGGACAACAAATGATGACAGACCAACATACTGATGACTCTGTCCCCTTTCATTTTATGTTTGGGGGGATAAAAGTTTAGAAGAGCAGATTTTGTGTATATTAAATTAAATTTTGTCCTTTTCAGGAATCGTGGCTAAAAAGTGAAGACTCGTGATTATTAATGCTGTATTCAAGCATTCCACTCTGCAACCCCTGATGTCTCACAAAATTCCATTTCCCAACGTTGTATTGAAGTAAAGAACCTAAAGATCTCAGCACCTAAAAAATAAAACTAACCCTATCCGCATTGATGAATACCACAAGGAGTTGGTGGCAAAATACATATGTTTTGAGTTGGGTTAAGGTTACCAACTCAAGTTGCAGTAATTTTCCCCTGAAATCACAACAAAGAGAGAACACAGCAGAAGTAGTTGTAAAAATCAGGTTTTTATTTGCTCCATCACCTATTAAATATCTTCTATAAGTTAGATATTTACAACATCATTCAATGCCCTTCAAAAAATGCATCATGATCATCTTTACAAAGAAATCTATTTACATTGTACAAAATATTGCATACATGATCATCCATAAACCAAACCCTCATCCCCTTAAAAACACACAAAATAATCACTCACACTGTCTTCATTTGATGATTTCCTCACCACAAATAGTGTATTTATCACTGGTATAAATCCCCTCTCCAACAACCCAGTTTTTTTTTTCTCTTTTTTAAAATTTTCAGACAGGCAGTTACTTAGTCACAGTCAACTGGTCAGCTACTGAATTAGTGTCAGTGAGGCAGGCAGTTCAAATGTCCTCGATGAATCAGATCAGCGTTATCAAATCTGTGCTCTCCTAAACATGCGCAAGTTCCTCTAAAGCGTCTCAGTGTCTGCAGAATCTGATGGAAATGAATCTAAGCCAATGGAAGACAACTGAAGTAATTGGCAACCAGTCAAAGTTTCTTTACTCATGCTATTGTCCATTTGAAAGCTAAATTTAGGATGGCAGGTTTCAGACATGGCACTCTGGGACTGAGAAACTAATGCTCTATGAAGCTTTAAGTAAGAGGACACAAGCATTGGTTGCTTTAGTTTTATCTGTGTACTTCTCTGTTTTTGTACTGGTCAGGCTTTGATACAATGTAGGGAGTTAAATTCTGCTTATTCATTAACCTAATTCAGCCTGTAGATTACTGTGTTACCTTTGTGCAAGAAGTGGTCCTTTAATTGTGGACTGTAAAAAAAAAAAAAGCCTTTCACAGACTCAGTGCAAATGTGAAGAAAAAACAAACATACAATATGTCAGTAATCTTTTTAGCATGATCAGCATGTATCTGTAGAAGTTTTACTCACATCTTAATCTGATCTGAGAACAGCCTCTCTTTTTGTCAGCTGTTTTACCTTCAGGCTCTTGAAGAGGCATATGACTGACTGACAGGTTCATTCTTACATATTAAATGCTATTTCTTCAATATATCATACAAATACTTTGTTTTTGATGTCTTATTTTACCTCATTACTCCAGCTGCCTATTCTTGACATGATATACAGTCAGCATATGTACCAACACTTTTACCTGGTTCATCAAACCGTTAAAGTGACTGAATCCTCCACCAATAAAAAGGACTCTTTGGTGAGTGAGCTAATAAGTGTGGCTAACAGTGGACTGAAAAGGTCTAATGAGAGCAGGGCTGTTCAATAGTGCAAGTTGATGTGATTAAGGTCAGAAATCAAAGGGGTGGATTAGAAAAGACCTGAGAGTCAAAAGAACAGATAGAAAGACAGTTGGTCAAAACGACGACGGACAGAGACGGAGCCCAAACTGTTTCCAGTTCAGTGTTTGTCCAACAGGTCATTCTGAGGACCTCCACACCAACTGTCTGGAGTGTCCATGTCTGTATAA
Organism: Chaunax sp. Z400; assembly: GCA_037577475.1. Lineage (NCBI taxonomy): Eukaryota > Metazoa > Chordata > Actinopteri > Lophiiformes > Chaunacidae > Chaunax > Chaunax sp. Z400. The sequence continues at coordinate 12,881,924 of CM075191.1, read as the reverse complement.
TGGATGACCACATGAACCAAAGTTTGACAAAGGAATATTTTGGCTAATGCCAACGGTTTTGTTTTGAAGCTGTTGATAGTCGATACTCAGTATCTTTAAACTTGACTATTTTGACTCCACCATGTTGGATGTGCAGCGACACAGACTGGCTCACATCAAAAACACCTTTTCTTTGAAAGGACGGGACAGTGTTAGCTTGATATATCTGTAAACGTATAGAATGGATGAATCTCTTGGTGTGTGTTAAGCAGTGTGCATGTCCTCATACAGTCACCATTGTCTTCTCTGAGCTTCCAGTCATCTTCATACAGCTACTATGTTGTTCATCTCCCATCTCTGAGTGGTTTTACTGGTGTCACAGTCTGATATGAATACTTTGTGTAGCAGGTCAGAGCGGTCCAGACACTTTCCTGTTAGGAAAACGCAGATGAACATTACTGCTAGTGGTGTTACAGGTAGTTATTTCATTATGACTCCTCCTATATTAATCCCTGGCACTGAACCATTAAGAGTGGGGTCCAGTATAGATCTACTTAGAGGTACTTAGTTGTGAGAACATTTAAGGCAATAATATAGTGATGTTGTGTGAAAGGGGAGGTCCGAGGTTTCACACATGACGGATTTTGATTTGTCATTGACCACATGGGTGCTTTGAAACTGGTCTGTACCACTGTGTACTTCATGACTGACATACTCTACTGTAGTTGTGGCTGTGGTGGACTTAACGATTTCAGCATTGACATCACAATGTGTCCAGGCACAATAGTCACACTGACGGACAAACAATGTCTAAGTAAAGCAAATTAACTCAAACACATCATGCTAAAACTTTTTTTTAAACTCGCAAGATTCTCATTTGACTAGTCAGGAGAAGTCTCTCTCATCTAGTCTTTTAGGCCCGTTTATCTTCCACCACGTAGATTAATCCTACATGTAAACATCGTTATAAATGGTAAATTACGCACATAAATGAAAGAAGTGCAACACACTGGTCCATTTGTAGAGTTTATGAAGAAACATGTTACTTTTCCAAATACCTATCCACCTGTTCTCTTCCCACTTGTTCAGGCTAGTTTCAGAGTCACAACCAGAATACCAAGGACTGTGGACACACAAACCATTGTTGTGACAAAGAAGCGTTTTAACCCCACTCTCTGACCACTTAGACGGTTTCAGATGGTCTTCAGTTTTATTCTAGATGACCATGTCTTTGTGAAAGTATTTTTGTATTGGAAAGGTTGACGAAAAACGAGAAGCACCTTGTGTGTGTGCTCTCTTGACTCTGACCTTTCTTTCTCTCCTCACTTCTGTTTCTCTTTTTGTTCACTCTTTTTATTTTAGCTGAACAACCAATGAGAGTGATTTCTCTACATGCTCAGTCATCTGGAGGACTGCAGACAAGGGCCAAGTAGTGCCAACAATGTGGGACACAGAGCAAAAACTAGGACCACAGACGCAAACCAACAATCAACCATCGACCTGGTGTGTCAGGGTCTTCATAGTATACACACAGAAAAAAGAAAATCACATTTTTTTACAATGTCGTGCTGCCCTAGCAACAGCAACACAGAAGTGGTTGCTGACACAGCACATGGGAAAATAATATCCGTCCTATTAAATGTGTCCATAAGTCCTTTCAGAGTGTAACCAAATCATACCAAATAAACCAAACTATTCACAAAATGATACACAATCTTAACAGCAAACTACTCGGTGTCTTTGGCATTTCTATGCTGTATGTTTTTGTCATTAATCAGCTGACATGTCGAGATATTTCCTCCAACAGTAAGAGCTGCAGTTTAAAGAGTCGAACTACACACAGGCTGAAAATCCTGCCTGATCTGTCATCTAGTGATTACTGCATGTTGTTGTCTGATCACTGTACAAACCAAACCATAAATAATGTGACGCAATCGATGTCTGAGTGTTTGCAGGCTGCTGTAGAGTTTAGATGACAAATCACTGGAAATAAGGCTTCCCCATCTTCCTTCTACTACTGCCATGATAATGGTGCGTGACGACAATGAATCACTGTTATCCTTGTTAAAAATAGTGCAGGTATTTACCTGTTGGCACATGATGGAAACGATGGAGATCCTGGAAAAGACAGAGAGGGAAACAGGGACAGTCTGAATTTTTATTCATTTCAAAACTTCCTGTCTAGTCTGTCTCAGACTGATCGATGGACGCTCATCATTTCCTGTTTGCACATTAGTGAAGTGAGCAAGGTCAAATATGAGAACTGAAGAGATCTGATGTCTTGTCTCACCTTGAAGTATTTCCACTCAGTGTGTTGGTTCTGATCACAGTGTGTAATGATGACAGCTGTACTGTCAGTTCCTCTGGTCAAGCACTGGTCATACTGCATCAACTGGTTGGCTTCATTGATACGGAACAACTACACACACACACACAGACACACTCTTACTTTCTTTAAAAGCTGCAGTCTATAGGATAGAGAAAGAACTGGGACTAGTGACTCCTACTGCTAGTATCAACTAAACTAGACTGTGGTAGACAACAATGCACACCAGTAATTTGACATCTGGAGAAAATCCTCTCTGTCTGACCAAAAAAACTACTCCTCCTGTACAAGTATTAGTGTTGGAACAAGGCTGATGAAGAAGGAGGCAGGAAAGTGCTAATAACCGTCTTCAGCTAATCAGACAGGCTGTATAGTTACTCTATGACTCTCTATGCTACTCAGAGACTGAAATGAACCAGATCAAAAGCTACATGAGACAAAGCAACACACCACAGGAGTGTCTCATTACCTGATTGCCCCCCATCCTGTGACAAGGGCCCGTTTCCACAGTGCCTCCATTGGTGTGGCCCATACTGTCAATACAGTAACTTGTCTCAAAGCCCCGAATCTATAAACACACACACACACACACACACACACACACACACACACACACACACACACACACACACACACACACACACACACACAAAATGGTTAAAAAAAATTCATCTAACATCCATAACACAAACAGTAAATGAACACGCTCTGTGTGTGTGTGTGTGTGTGTGTGTGTGTGTGTGTGTGTGTGCACGCCCATGCCTACCTCCCCCCATTCTACATTTTTAGGCGGCAGAGGGTAGTGCTGTACAATGTCATACGCTATTTCCTCCATGAACCACTTGAAGCTCTTGCATCGATGTTCCTCCCTGCCAAAAAAAGTCCAGCCAACAAAAAGCAACCCATTTATTTACAAGCAGGGAGAAAACACTTTACTGTGAACGTATAATATATTCATTTCATAACCAATTCCAATAGGACAAGGAAGGAAAAACATTTATTTACACACAATACATGAAATTTCCTACAAATGGTAACAATGTTGAGTAATTAAACCCAAGACTTGATAAAAGACAATTTCCAAAAAAAGTTGGGACGCTGTGTAAAATGTAAATAGAAACAGAGTGTGATGATTTGCAAAACATTGAAACCCCATATGTAATTAGAAATAGCACAAAGACAACATTTCAAATGTTGAAAATGAAAATGATATGCTCATTTTGAATTTGATGCCAGCAAGACCTTTCCAAAAAATACTTAACAGTATTTGAGATCTGCTGAGGGAACGAAACATGGTGGACCAAACTCAACTTTTTTCTATATCCCCCTGCCCACTTTGTTCTTGGCTGTGGATAAATATAAACTATGGCCCATGTCACAACTGACATGAACAGGAAAACCAAAACTATATGCTACTTTATATGCTTGTCTTGAAAGTTCTCTTCTGAAACATCAAAACTGACTATTTGTATGATTTGAGACTCTCATAACACTTTTAAGAGTTCAAGTTTAGATTGCACAAAACATCTCTTGTTGTTCATTTATCTCTTTCTTTAAAGTGCACCGACACTACTTATATTGAAAAGATAAAACATTAATTGATGTGGCATGTACACACCATGAAATACTCATTTCAAAGTCCATTCCATGTCACACTGAGCCAGACAGGTCTCAGTAGGTCTTGGCTATGTCAGACGTTGATCTTGTCAGGTTGGGAATCGAATGTGCAGTGAATTGTAGTTTTACAAGTGTTTAAAAAAAAGATAAAGGCAGTGACAAATAATTTGCCACATGTATTTTGAAAATGTAGCAAAACAGTTTAACAATATCTATGCAGATGCTCATATTCACGTTCTTTGACATTCCATGCGATATTCTGATCGGTTGACTCGTAGACATGGGTTCTAGCAGAAGTCACATTCTAAAAATTTGGCCCTAGCTTTCTGACACTGGCAGAATTTGGTGGACATGCAGTACTTAAGTCTACATGCAAAAGGCAGCAGAGTCTAGCCTGCTGAAAAGTAAGAGAGGAGTTCAACCAATCTTGGGGCTGGGTTCAACGGGGGATCATTGACAAATGTGTAATGTCAATCATTTCATCGATCAATAGCAACAAAAATTCAGTTTTATCTTGTTACCCTTCCTCACTTTGTTGGGCTGATTTCACAAGGAGTACGGCTTTAACGCCTTTGGAAAGGTAAACCGGTTGGGGCGGATGAAGACAGTTGAAATTGTGATTGTGATGAAGTTAATGGAAAATATTTAACATTAATGACGTTAGCTTAAAGTTACATCAGATGTAACCTAGCTTGCTTGTTCACCATCAATTTAAGTCGGTAAGACTACATTAAGTTATGTTGTCTGTGTTCATTTTACTGTATTCATAATTATTACTGAAGCCAAACCCCTTACCATAATGAGAGGAGCTGATCATGAAAAGTGCACATGCCGCAAAAATAATGTTACTGTGTGTGTGTGTGTGTGTGTGCGCGCCAAGTCGTGCTTTGTGCGCTTTGTGCAATTTCTGCAATTCTGATTTTGAAGTTAGCCACCGAGGTGCTTCAGGTAATGATGTAGCTACACTTCCAGTTACAAAGGCCGACATTTCTCGATAATTTATAACATAATTACACCTGTATGATGTGTGTCTATATAAGATGATTTTAATATTTAATGACTCAATAACATGAAAATCCTCAACAGGAAATTGTTTTTTATTTATAATAACAAACAGCTGTCTATTCCCAAATGTTCCCAATACATTTGGTAATAAATGAAATGATAGTCTTTCCATTAAAAGTGTATCCATTCTATGTATAATTCTATGGTTTTCTTCCTAGCCAAATTACATGTTAAATGACGGTGAGCTGGTAAATGTATTAAGCAAGATCAAGCCAGACAGGAATTATGGTTTCGATATCTATTAGAAATAAACACAAAGAATGCATATATGTATGTTTTACCTGAAGCGTTTAAGTCCACTGATGTCTCCGTATGCTAGAGTGAGAGTTTCAGGACGACTGGCGTAGAAGTAGTCCTTGTATTCATCCCACCATACCTCCACCACACGAACATAGTTCTGCCCACAAAACAAAATGCATTTAGGCTTCTTGTGACATGATAAATAGTTTTGCATTTGGAGCTGTAACATGAATACGAGTATATGCGCTGTGGTAACAGATTAAAAAAACACCAGATATGGAGAGAGAGTGGGGGGTAATATTTTAGGAGGAAAATTTAAATTTATGGTCAGAAATGTTATGAGAAAAAACTCTCTGTGATTAAAGCAATACATTCATGAGAAAAAAACTTGCAAACAAACAAGAAAAAACTTACTAAGTCATAAATTCTGGAGACACAAAGATTAGATTAGATTAATAATGCTTTTATACACTGGAATAAACAAATAACTCAGAGTTAAGTCAGTCTGTATAATAATGTCATGTAAGATTCATGGTTTTTGCATTAATTTGAATAGCAAGGATTCTTAAGCCTGTACTTAATAACAACATTTGACACAAATTTTACGTTTAACCCAACCACAGACTACGACGGTGAATTCGGGCCAGTGGATAAAACAGAAAATAGTTGGTTTTTTTCCCCCCCATATAATTTTGTGACTTTTCCACATAAATGTCTGACTTTGTCACATAAATTTCTGACTTTAATCTCAGAGTTTTTATTACCACCCTCCCTGGCATTGTATTTTTTCGCTAGCAGCTTCCAGATAAATAAACCAATAAATCAATGCATGTATATACAAAAACATCCCACAGATAAACACATACTGAAAGAGGAATGTGAGGTGAGAATGTACACATTTCACTTCAAACCAGTGTGATCAGGAGGGATTACATGGAGAGAGGAGATGGAATTTGAAAAATAAAACAATGTTTATTTTGGCTGAGCCAAAGATCAATGATTGTGTGATTTTTTTAAAGTCTACTCAGAGATGTAAAATGCCCATTAGTGGCATTTCTGAACCTAATGTTGACTAAATACTTTCTGTGGTCAATTTTACATTGGAAGCATCATTTCATTTTCCCATTGATGATCTCTACACTTTATCCTATTCTGTGAAGCTCTGTGCAAAGACTGTTTGGATTCGAGCTCTCTAGACTAACGCCTGATTATTGATCTGTGATCGAAATACCATTGTCTAACATACGATGTGATATACAAGCAGGCGATTAAGGCCAATAATGGGAGTGGAAAAGAAGGCTTACATACAGCCACCCACTTCCATGGTGAACAAGATTTATAAAACAAAATACACAACTTTACAAAATCTGAAAAAATACATGTTTAGTTATGTCTTTGCATGTTTGTGAGTTTCATTCATGACTACAGAGTTTTATGCAACTTGTTCCTGCTGCTTTTAAGCTTGAGCCATTCTACCTTCAGAGTGGGAGACGATCCAACATGAGCAGGTGGAGGGTTGCCTTGCCATCCCTGAAGTCTGTAGATATGGCCGACGCGAGAACACGGTACAAAGAGCAGCTGGCCACCACACTGCCAGATCTACAGAAAGATACAGAAACATAAAGAAATCCAAGGTGGATACCACTTTTAAAAGATGTGTGTGAGGCTATCTATCCTCTCTGTATATAAACAGGATGACTCTGTGTCTACCTTGTATGATATTTCAAAATTCTCTCCTCCCCATATCTGTAGCCCTGGGTCATAGAGACCTAACTCAAAGAAGAAGTCTCTCTCTATGGCAAAGAGACCACCCGCCATGGCCGGAGACCTACAAATGAAAAGACAGAGACACACATCCACAAACAGAAACATATTCAAACAGGTGTCTCACTGCGCAGCTCAACATTATTCTTCACATTAAAGGGGAAACTATGGCCAGAATTCAAATGTAGCACCAATATATAAATATTATTTTATTATTTTTTGAAGAGGAACACACAACTTTAATCAGCTCCTGACTGATTCCGTGGGTGTGTACGGAGATTTACATAATTAATTAATCTAAGCTGTTGTGCCTCATAGATAAATGTCAAAGTCATGATGCATTATTTCACCGACCCACATCCCATCAGCTATGAATCAGAAAGATAATTTGTACGACCTGGTGCCTCTCAGACTAAAGATGTGTAGCATGTCCATATTTACAAAGGTTTTAACATTTAGATTTGCATGCACAATCCGATACTTTGGGCTTTAAGAGGTTTTAAACTTCCAAAGTCCTTTAATAAATACCTAATTTGAATCCTGCATTTGTCAAAACGTGTAGCCACACCCGCTCAGTGAAAGGCGACATCGGGACAATCTTTTAATTGGAGTTTGACAGTATTTATGTCCCGTTTGAATGAAGTGTGTTTTACGATGAGTTTAGTTTGTTAAATGAGAGAAACTTGAATTCAGAAGGTGTTCAGTTGTATTTTTCTTTCATGAACGAAAACATCTGTATAACTATTTAGTTTCTTGACATTTGTTTTTTTTTGTTTTTTGTTTACTAATTACATTGAATGTTATAAGAGTTTGAAAAACTCATCACACCGCCACCTGAATATGTTTTCGAGTTGAAACTATCTGGTAACTACTATCTGGTTAGCATGCCCATGCTAACTTAAGTGGCATGTACTTGTTTCTTCACATTCTGCTGATGAAGTGACTTTATTTTGTCAATGTTTTAAACTAAAATTCTGGCCATATTTTACAAATTGCACCTTTACATGCACAAGCACTCAGTCAGTTACTGTATTATATACAACAATGAGAACACAGAGCACATGAGATCAGACTGACAGAGAAACAAAGTCTGCAAAAAAAAAAGAAGAAATTAGTGAAAGCAAAGCTAAGAAAAATGAAAGGAAGACACAATGAATGAAAAGGTGACAGGGGGGGAAAGGTGGGGTGAAGGTGCCCCATTCTGAACCCGATTCACACCAGAAGCTCCCCTGTGGACCCAACAAAAACACGACATCACTCCCCCCATATTTAGAAAAGGAGCCAGTCATTTCTCACTGCAGGAAATGCTGTAATGTTGTCATAGCTCAACTCCATGTAGTTCAAGTAGGCTAAAAGGAAAGGGTAGATTCACAGAAAAACAGGAAATGATTTGCTGAATCGGCCTGAACTGCATCCAAAACATCAGAAAGCCGTATTAAAAAGGTAGAAGTTGTAAAGTCCCACTAAAAAAACAAAAAACAGGTGAAACATCAATTAACTCCTAATAGAAGAAACATTAAAGCACAAAGGCAGGTTGAGGACTGGAGAGTAGTCAGTGACTCACTAACAGATTTAATTGGTTAGTTATGATAAGCAAGGCTTGGATTCATAATATATGACGTTTTCCAAATATAAGTATCTGAGGAGTTTGTGTTGCTTTTCTATGTTTTTGACAGCTTGGTTTCAAATTAAGCATTTCTTCAAATTAGTTGGAAATATTAAAGTCAGGCATATCACTAGCGTTTGTCTTTTGTGTCAACACTGTCCAGATTTGTCAGGAGGCATTACTGTTCTGTACCTATATGGCTCAGTCTGAGTTTTTCGGAGTTTTTTTTCTCTCTCTCCCAAAGGAACTCTTTTCCAGAGCATGCTCCAATCCCAGGCTCCTCTAGCAAAGCCGTCCTCATCGCCTCCACCCTGGGGTTCGACGGTGTACTTCTGGCCATGGATGGAGTCGATCAGAGGCACCGTACACACCGTTCTGACAAAGTGGGGGGTGGGGCCATGTATACAAGATAACACAGGGGGAGGATGTGGTGGGGTTGTGTACAAGGAGGAAAGTAAAACAAGCAAATACGGACCGCAGTGGCAGTGAGAGCACAAAGACATGGGGTGGGGTGACGGAGACCAAGACAGAGTGAGACACAGTTGCGGATAGGACAGGTGGGATGAAGGGATGGGAGATGGAGACACAAACAGAACAAGAATGAGTTAGCATGCTGGCTGCTTGTGTGTACCGGTAGGGCTGGGTGGTATGTTTTCTCTTAGCCTTCTCTCTCTGGCTAAGCGGTACTCTCTTCCAGAGCAGGCTCCAATCCCATGCTCCTCTAGCCAGGCCGTCCTCATCTCCCCCCTGCTGGGGCTCCATACTGTACTCATTACCATCTATATAGTCAATCAGTGGAACGGTACATGCCGTCCTAAACACATACACAACACACAAACACAAACCTGTATTGGGCAGTGACGATGAACTGAACACGACACAAGAGAATTCCTTTCAACACCCTGTTCATTTGTTTATTTGAATTTTACATTGAGGTGTGGAGCTTATGACTTAGAAAACTTATGAAAGTAGCCAAATTGTGGGATTAACTGTGTATCTATACATGAAAAACACACCGCATCAGGTGAAATATCCTATATTTTGTTAGTAGAGCAATATACATGGCAGAAGAAAATATTGCAATGTCGGCTTTTCAAATATGCAGCCCTGTACGGTATGCATGGTACAGAATCCTGAAGGTGGTCAAACCTGTGACAGTGTACTAAAACACTGGACACGTATGCCCATGGCTGGAGACATTTCTCTTGACACATCTTGCTCAGCGGGCTGAAATATGTTACCATTTCAGAGCTCTGAAGCAAATCAGATTGATTGCAGTGACTCAAAAAACTTTCTCTAAGTGAAACATCTGCAGCAAGTTATGAAGTGAACACCTAAATGTAACAGAGAGATGTCTGCATGGGCTATAATAACATCTAATAAAGGTAAGAGAATATTTAAGTACAGATATGGACAGACAGTACACCAACACTGATGACGTGCGTAAACCAGTAGCTTACTAATGAACCGTATAAAAACGCAGCATAAATATGCAACTGAATATTTTGCCTGTATTTGCACCACTCTCACACTAAAAGTACTAACATTATAAAAAGAAAAAGAGTTGTACTAAGAAGAAAACCCATGATGATGATAAATGGGCTATAAGTGAGAAATAAGGCAGTGTGTGAACAACCTCTGTTTCCTGAAATCGCCGCCAAATAATTGCAAACTGAGTCACTGACTGCTATTATCACATGTGAGGCTGAACAGGTTTGTGTGTGCATGTGTGTTACCTGTCTTTGGAAATCGGAGCAATCAGAGGAGCATACCAGTTGATTCCAACCTCACAGTGAGCATCCAGGTAGATCAGCACCTAGAAAACAAACGACGACACCTTTGTTCCTTTCTCTCTGAAGACAACAGGCCTTTTCACATCGAGATTGTGCGATAGCGCTGCAACAATGCCGGCCCAGTGTGTGATTTTAAATAGCATGCTGGCATTCTGCGCGCAAAAGAGGCGTGACATCACAGCAACGTCAGCCTGTAGCGTGACATTTTACATATTCTTCCAGGAGTGCTTTGTAAACAATGAAAAATGTGGCAAAAACAATCATTTACCCTCCCTGTTACACGGCGGTTGATCTCATCCTCTTGTCAGAGGGTAAGGAGCCCCTGGACCCCAGGCTGTATCCCCAATTTGAAGACATTTTTGGCCGATTTTCTCCTTCCTTGAATTAGCAGCCCACTGCTGCTGGGTGCTTGTTAAATCTTCTGGTTGTACGCTGTCAAAACGTCCCTCTCTCATCCTGCCCTACCGCCTTACCCCTTTTATACAGATGGCAAATTCAGCGCTGTTACTACCTGCCAGCTCAGAGGTGGGGCAGCAATGACCCTCCAATACACATTTGTAGTGTTATACAGAACGGAGAGGCACGACAAAGGTGCAACAAGCTCACCTCAATGCTTGTAACTGTAGATTATAGTGTTTCGTGCCTGGTTTAAGTTGAGGGGTAGACAGTGAATCTGAAATTTAGTAACACTGGCTGTAGTAGGAGCAGTGGCATTGGTTGGAGCATCATATGATACCTGTCCTTTGGTGGCCTTGTTGGCTCCTATACTCCTGGCCTGGATCAGTCCTTCTCTCTTGTCATTTCGGAAGAGTTTTACCAGACCATTCCATTGCTTGATGTACTCCTCTAAGCGCTCCTTCAGATGCACTACACACACAAAACACAGAGGACAGCTTATTTTCACTGTGATGGAAATGCTCTTCAATACGACATGTTTACATGTTACAGTCTTATATTTTAACTTTGTGACCCACCAGCAGGGGTACTTGTCTGACAATATCTGGATTCAATAAAGTGAATCCAGACGTCTTCTTTAAACGGGGCCACTTAACTCTCCGTATCCCCACTATCACCATAACAGCTGAGCTATCATTAAGACAAGGTGAGCGCTGACCGAGTGGCTGTGTTATGCTACATCTCGTCTATCTGCGACAATTTGTTCTCAGTTAATTAAACAGCAGCGGACTCTGCTGACAGCTTTAATAACATTTTCATCTCAACAGTGTGAGAAACTGGCAATTTAGTGAGAGAAACGAGGAATTTCTTGCTCCAGATGTACAGTAAATGGAGAAAGATTCAGTCTGACTATGAAATGAAAACAACATAGGCAACAATAACGTGTGGATTTAGCTTGATATCGTGCATCACAGGCTGAATCAGAGCAGTGTATTAAACAGAATAAAAAATACATGTTGCTTTAGCATCGTACAAACAAGCAGAATTGTTTGTGCTGCTTAACATCACAATCAGTTATGAACCTTACTACGTTTCTTCACCATGGTGACTGAGGTGTGATGTCAGATATTTAGCCAAGCATAGGCACCTAGGGAACCCTAAAATCTGATCACTGAGTTTTGACACTGATGCTGACTTTTTGAAGAGATAACCACAATGCATCCAACCCCAGCCCTATATGTAAGGAAACAAAGCCCACCTTTGTTGCTGAAATCATCTATCATGACTATCTCAGCCAGGTATTTTCTGGGAGTCCTCTTGATGACACTGTGGATGGTTCGCATCAGTGTAGACCAGCCTTCATTGTGGAAAACGATCACCACACTGGAGGTCAGCAGTCTGTCATCATAATGCCAGTACTTACACCTGGAAAGGTGGGACGGAATAAATAGCAGGCCAGTTACTTTCATTCAGAAATGTTTATCGTTCCCATTAGAAGCAATTCAACTATCTCTCAAATGAAACGTCACTTCACTATGCAGAAATAATAGGGACCACTCTGAGGTTTATTTGGGAGCTTCTAGTGACACCTGACAACATAATTTTCATGACCGGTTCAAATCTAAACTGTTTACAACAAGGAATAACAAATCATATTCTTATGATTAGAATAAAATTATCTGTTAAAACACTTAACACTGTATGCAAAACATTGCGATATTTTTCTTTTCTATATTTTTCTTCAGTTTATATTGCATATCCAAAGCCACGGTACAGCCACTGATTGCGAGGCAGCTGAGCCAAACCTCAGTGTCAGATTTGCTTATTTTCTCCATGTTATATTTCCTACAATTTCGTGTTTACGTTAATATTATTTATGGTCTTACCTCTTAGTCTTGATCTCAAATTGACTTTAAAATGAGAAAAATACTCTTCTGGAAGAGGCAAAGCACACCCACCACAGTCTCACAAAATCCAAACGCTGCACTGTCTGCCTTCATAAAAGCTGTCAGTGCACTTATTCAACATAACGTTTATATGTAATGACACATCACACACAAAATTTTGTAAAGCACCATAAATATGGACCAACCCTTAAATATACATCTCCTCTTCCACCATGATAATAACAGGGATCTGCTTGCCTTGTAGTGCACAGTGGGGTGTGTATGAGTTACACCCTAGTGGGTTCTGTGTGTATGTTTGCTTAAAGACAAGTGAATCATCAGGTGGTTGGGCAATCAGATGTGCAATTGTGTCTGGATTTGCAGACGTATCACTGTAATACGTGGAAAAGCCCTTCCACATGCAGACAATCAAACCATCCGTCATTTTTCAAGTAATAACTCCATTTCATATTCATGTTAGCCTTGCTTTGCTCAGTCATTACTTATCCTACCTTTTACGGCTAATTTTATTATACTGTTAAAACATGACCCGTTCTCGCATTATTTGATGAAGGATTTGGGACGAATGATTAAACTGTTACAGACATGCAATTTGGATAAGCTATTAGGATAAAGCTGCAAATTGGTGAAGGGGTGCTACACTAGAAATCTAGGGCTGGTATCTGTTTAAACAAACAATACAAAGTAAAGTAGGTGACAAACTTGCAACCAGTCTGAACTCACTCTTCATGGCGTATATCACTGATGGTTCTGTCCAGTGAGATCATGTCACTAGCCACCATGTTGAAGCCATACTCTTTGATGGAAGCCTGGATGGCATCTTTGTATTCTGGACCCAGGACAAAAGGCTTGGCTTCCTCTCCAGGACCGCCTGGGACCCCTGGAGGCTCAGGTTCCTTGGGCTCAAAGTTTCCCAGGATGCCTTTCTTCAGGACAGGGCTGATGTGAGCGTGACTTTGGGGTCTGAATGTCACATACTGCTGCTGGATCACAAGCTTCTGGTTGGGCTGCTGATCGGGGTTCTGAGGATTGTTGGCCACTCCTGGAGACAGTAACCAGAATCAAAAATACGACATGATAAAACTCAATAGTCTAAACCATCTTGTATGCATGTTTTTTTGTCTAGAAAAGTCACACAAATAAAACTTGTGCTAACTGTAAAGATGGAAAACATGACAGCTCCAAAAAGTGAAACCAAAACATCTCCACTGCCCGTTCAATTTTGGAATGGATCCGGCTATGGGGCCAGATTCTTCTTCTACTCTAAAACACAGAGTAGAAGAAAAGGCAGTTCTCATACACTGTCAGACAAGACGATGAGCATACAACTGAATCGACTGACATCTATCACTGTGACAGAACAATGTCAGATCGAGTCATATAAAATTTTTTTTTTTTTAAACGGAGAATCCCGCAAATAAAACAGCAGGGAGAAGACCAAGAAGCAAACCAACACTCACTCATCTTTTCAAAATATTCACCAAACACCAACCTAATCAGTCAGCCTCGTTAGCTGTAAAGCTAGTAGCAAGCTAACATTACATAGCTGATGCTGACTATACACGTTTGCTAACCATACATAGGCGCTAAGATTAACCTAAGATGGCAGCACCTGTATCAGGGATGTTTTGGCTTAATTTATAAACAGTGGAGTGGAGACACATCGTCCATCTTCATAAGTTTATATACTCAGACACCTGCTTTAGCCATAGTCAATAAAAGCTTGAGTCTTTTTCTAGAGAATACCAGAGCAGAGTTTCTGGGATGTTTACAATAATGGAGCTAACCGTGTTTGAGTCTGACAGAGTTCAGGTCAACCTCCACCCCCTCCACATGAGGCCATGGCACAACAGGCTTAAACCGATCCGCTAGGTGTCCTTTGGGCAGCAAACTGTCATCCTGTTTGGAGGTATACAGCAGAGAGTATCGTGTATTACACAGATGCAACATCACATCAGAGAATAATATAGTGGTTGAACTTAGGACAAAGGAAGAAATGATAAAAAAATGAAACATTATAATTTGATTTGGTTTGGAGTAACTTACAGTGAGCAGGTGGACACTACACATTTGGTTCAGCACAAAGCAGCTACACGTATCATTTGGAAAGACTATTTACACCTGATAAGTGGCTGTAACATACAGTCCCTACAGTACACAATTACCTCCGTCAAGGACGTTGCATCTTTGCAGGCATTGTTTGTCTGTTTGTCTGCAGGATTACTCAAAAGGTTATGAATGGATCTGGATGAATTTGTTTATGGGTAGGGTACTGTATGGGCCAAGGAACAATCCATTGGATTATGGTGGTGATCCAGACCATCACCTGGATCCAGATTTTTGAGATAGGGGCAATTACAAGACTTTTGCTTCTAACTTCACGGATAAAGTCTACAATGATTGGACAAAAATGACATGATGACATCAGCATAAGATCAAGCACACATCAGAGTCTGATCTGGATCCAAGTAATATTCTGGATCTGGTGATCAATGGATATGCTGTGTGACTTTTTATAAATCCTTTTTTTTTTTTCATAAACCCTACAACAAGCAGATACACAACAGAGTTCATATCAGCACTAGAGGGGTGGTATATGCATATGTATGGTGCATGGAAAAAGTTGCAGTGTTTACGCGGTACACTTTTAAGCAAAAAAAGATGCTGCAAGGCGATCATTACTACAGCTGTACTGCACAACTACCTGAAGCAGCATTGCTCTATTGGTTTTCTGGTGGAAGACCAAGGTTAAGCAGATAATTTTTCTCAGTCCTCTAGACTTAGCAAGTCTATGACGGTTGGGACAGTGTTCAACGACATCCGATTGGTAAACACGCGCTCTTATGAGGGATGCTATTCAGAGGGTTGAATCATTTTAAGACCGCAGTTGTCCTTAAAAGTAGCATTTTATGTTGAATGTGGAAATAAAATACTCGTAAAATCTGTTGCACTCAGCCATTTGAGCTGTTCTTGAGTGATTTGGTTATTGCAAACAGCTGATAAATTGTATATTTTGCCATTAAACCTAATGTACAATGGGGGTTGAATAATGTTGCTTCCAACTGTAGCTAAAAGAAGAAGGTGGATATGACAATATCATTGCTTAACTGTTAGTCTCTGTTGAATATGAAATGGTAGCTTTTGTTGATAACAAAGCAATAAACTGTTGGTGTTATGATGATATGCTCTAGCTTGTTGATGTCTCCAATCGTAGCACATATTAACAGTGGTCTTTTTCATATGGTCATCTTGTGGCATACTGTCACAGATTCACATACACTGAAAATGCCTTCATTAATTCTTAAAATGGTTGATAAAGGGGTAAAAACACCGGTCTTCTGCAGATCTTAGTGAAGATGAGGATGACAAGGCAGAAAACAAGCAAATATATTTAATCTGTATCTTATGATCCATTGCGTTGTGTTGAAGTCGCACTCAAGAGGGGTTCATGCTTAGGGGGATGCAGTGATCACACATTAACTCTTACCATCGTTAACTAAGCTCAACACTGGGTTGTGTAGGAGGTACCATTAATAGATCAAACACATTTTGCCATCGACTTTACATTAAATCGTTCAAAGAAGTCTGTGACTGCCCTGGACACACAAGTTAGACAAAGTTGACATTATAATACATTTGATTGTGACATATTTCCTGATAAAAAAAAGAAAGAAGACAAAACCCTGACACACTCCCTAGTCGAAATACAAAAAAATTGACTGAATTCATGTCACCTGTTTGCTTACAACACAGTTCCGCGTTGGCGACGCATGGACTATGATGACATGCGGATGTGTATCCGGATAAACGTGTACGATTTAAGAATACAATGTTAATCTAACCCTATGAATAGAGGTAAACAAAGAGTATGGATACAGTTGTTTATTTAAATGTGTCGATAAGTATCAAGGCAGCTAGCTACTAACCAATCTCCATGACAACCTATGTAGCAAAGCTAGTCTAAGATTATTCTCATGCTCATTCTGGGAGATTTGATTTTACAGTTGAAGACACTTACATCTGCCGCTACGACTTTTTTTTTGCCATGATACAGAGACTTATAACTCAATTAAACGTATTATATACTTTCTTGGGTTGAAGTTATGCCAATACTGAGAAGGGTTACGTCTAAGTTAGCAGTTTTTTCCTCTATTGGACACTTCTGGTTAACTGTTGTCAACTCACCTGTTTTCCAAAAGGGCTTTCATCGTTGGGTTTTGGCGACAGGGAAGACCAGAGCACCACCAAACCAAGGAACGTCCCAATGACAAGCAAACTCCGTAGAATAAATCCTACTTTCAACCTCATCTTGGAAGATCGTCTTGGGTAGCCGGGCTGCCAACAGCTAAGCTAGGTTAGCCGCTACAGGACCCAGAGAGGGCTAACCGGCTGGATAGCCAAGTCGCTAACGACTAGTTAGCTACTGATGATGCAAGTTTGAAGAAGGTACAAACTCTGCGAAAAGCAGTGGTGCGACTTTCTGTTAAATTTATAGTCCGTATTCCACCAGGGCGGCGGATAATGCTCCTTTCTGGTTCTTATCCTTGACTCCTTCTTGACAGTTCGTCACCCTGACCAACTACTGCTGACACCGCTCAAGCGTCTCAGCCGCCCCCCCAATGCATTAGCTCTGCAGAGGCACGCGCATTTAGCGGAAATAGCACACCTCTGGCAACAATATATGTTAATTGCTATTCTGCGATATTTTCAGAAAAGGTCTATTCATCGTAATTGTAAACATTTAAATTGTATCCTTCAGTTCCTGACGAAGCTTGTGGAAACAGGGCTCGCCCACATATACTACAGCAGATGTGCTGCGCGTGCAACAAGAGATCTGTAGGTTAAATCAGTGGTTTTCATAATGGGGTCCGGGGACCCCCCAGCTGTCCTTGACGGGACCTGAGGGGGACCCCAGCAAATGGGGAATCATAATGCCTGTACCAAAGAGGTAATTATTTTCTCCAGCATTTGTCTGTCTGTCTGTGTGGTAGCACGATCACTCAAAAAGTTGTGAAGATTTTTTTTTTCTTTTTTCCAAGCAGTAGTGTATGCACTAAGGAACAATCCATTAGATTATAGTGATGAGCCGGATCAACATCTGGATCCAGATGTTTAAAAAAAGATTATTTACCATTGCAAGACAGGGACAATTACAGTATTTTAGCTTTTAAATGTATGGATAATCCGACAATGCTTGTGACAAAACGACATCCCCATACGATCTAGCACACATCAGAGTCTGATCTGGATCTAAATCATATTTGTGATCTGGTGATCCAGAATGTTAAAATGTAGACACAGAAAATTCACTACTGTGAGATATCTTATAAAAGTCCTGGTCTAGATCCTGAAGAAAATCACCATTAGTGAAAATTTCTTTTTCTAGAATTAGAAAACTGATTAACAAACAAACTAATAATGATACCAATATGATGCTAGATTCTAGGGATATGGTCCAGGAGTCGTGGAACTGTTGCTTTTAGTTGCAATGGCATAATGGGAATACTGAGATGCCACGGCGGAGGTTTGCACTCTCAGTGCTGTCTAGTTTTCAGTATAATTCCATCCATAAGTAACACAGTGCCAGAATGTATGACTGGTTTGGTTGTGGGTTCCATACAGTGTATGAAATGAAACTTCTGAGAGCAAAACTCACATCAGATGGGGGAACGTTATCAAATGGGGGTCCGTGGTCAAATTTGTGTCCGTTAAAGGGTCTTTGAAATGAGTTTGGGAACTACTGGGTTAAGTGACGTGCAAGTATTAGAAAGGATGTGGCTCATTGTTTTAATGCCACACGTCATGTAGGATTACATAAAGGGAGGGACAAAGCAAACAGGGACAATTGAACTGTCAGTAATTTTGGCTGGGCCTTTCAATTCCACAAGTTAATACTGTATGCCTTCCTTTGATGGTTTCCAAGTAGTCTCACTTAGACAGAAATGGATGAATTCATTCTCTGGAAGTTGCAAGAGCATCTGGTTCATTATGACACTTAAATCTGATTCTAAAACTTTCAAATTTTCAATGCAGAGATATCTTAGTAATAAACTGTTATCAAAATCTAATAGATTGTCATTTGGGCTATACCCTACCTCTCCCAAAAAAGGTAATCAAAATCTGTTCATAACTTTTAGAGTAATCCTGCAGACAAACAAACAAAGAAACCAAAAACATAAACTACTTGTGAAGGTAATAAGCATTAGAGGAATAAATGATAGACAAAGGCCCCAGGACACACATCATCAAGCACCACAGAATAACAAACGCGTTTTAGGCTATTTGTCAGACTTGGACTCAGAATCTTTCAGTACTATTTGCTAAATGTATGTTTTAACACAGAAACTGGGATGCAATACACGAAACAGTCTCCTGGCCCCATATACGGTTTTAGAAAACCAACAGTGAAACCCTCCTCCATGCTCATTGCTGTGAGTGCATTGGACAGGTCAGTGAGGTCATCATTTATTGGTAATTACATATACATTTATATACTTGAAAGAACTTGCCAATGGAAAATACATTCTAATATTCACAAAAGACATAGTGCTTAGCCATCAAAATAAATTCAGTCTCTATCATCTGTCATTTTCAGTAATGTAATCTTACAAGGAAAAAATGTTTGTGATTAAACATAAAATAAACAGAGATCATGTCTATTATATCAGCACAAAGGTAATGTACTATGTACCATAGTATAGCGTGAAATTTTAATGTTGTTGCAGTGGACAAACTCAAACTGGACAAGTTAAAGTTTACACTATAACTAAACCATGCTGATATGTTCAAATGAAATGTGTTTAATAGAGGGCTTGGTTCATCCAAATGTATTAGAGAAATGGCTTCTGAATTCACGGTTTTACTGCATATGTGCCCATCATCCTACGTGTACGCCAGGTAGTTAGTGAGCATTGAAGGAAGAGGAAGGTTTGGGAGCAGCTTCAGTCTGGATCGACCAATCAGATTCCTGATCTGGATTCGACACAACTGGCAGAGACTCCTTGGAGAAACTAGAGGAGAAAGAGTGTTATGAAACAGCTCACCTTGAATTTTCTGTGGTTCCATACATCAGTACTAAAAATTACAGAGGATGTGGATGTTGCAGTACCTTCAAATGCCATTAGCAGCTGTTGAGTGTTTCCACCAGGAGGCGCTAATTCCACAGGTCGCTGCTTGTTGCTGTCTCTGACGTTGACATCAGCTCCATAGTCCAGTAACACAGACACCTGATCAGCACTGTCCTGTCTGACAGCGGCATGCAGAGGACTGTCACTTCCTCTGCCTACATTAACACTGGCTCCTAGAGAACATAAGGACAAGAAGAGAGAAGATGACATGGCAGGAGGAGAGGAAACAATGGATTAAATATAATTCTAGTCATATGGAAACAGAAAAAGAAGGCCTGGTATTAGTATCCATCCTGACTGATCTGATCACAAATGGACAAAATTACAGGTCTACACACACCCCAGATACATTGAGGACACATTTGAGATCTGATTACTCTGACCATATTCAAAAGTGGTCTAGATCAGATGTGAACACATTCTTAAAGCAGTGTGAACACTAATGTGTCCTGGTCCAGTGACCGCCTACTAAAATGATGTCCTCTGGAACAACAAGAGGCCACCACATCAGACACTGTAACTTAAATTACTCTCTCTTACCTTCCAATGTAAGCAGCAGATGTTTGTGAACACACTGTTTCAATTGATTTCACCACTGAACTAGCAAACACAATAACCCCAGAATCCTTTAAAAAAAACGAATCAGGAGAATCTTAGATTGATTGCATGGATAAGAAAGAAAAATTATAATATTGCAGCATGAACTCTGCAAAGCTTTGAGCAAACTGGCCAAAGCTGTTTGCTTTCTGTGCCACAAAGCCCAAAACAATGGTGGCTCAAATAAAGTCCCAGAATACAGACATGCTACAAACTGAAATGGTAAAAGGCTGCAGTAAATGGGACACACCTCTGTGCAGTAGAATCTCTGAGCAGGTTTTGTGTCTGTGCACACAGCTCATGTAGAGAGGGGAGCCCAAGTGGGACACTTCATAGTCTGGATCTGCTCCATGGGACAACAGGGACTCGACACACTGGCTATTGCCTACACACACACACACACACACACACACACACACACACACACACACACACACACACACACACACACACACACACACACAATGAAACAAATATTGTCAAACTTTTGATGCTCAGCGATTCTTGGTCAAAGTTAGGCAATTTCTCTCTCTGAGCAACACAGACAGACTGATGCACACTTTCATAACTATAGGCTAGACTGTTGTAACGGTCTCCTTTCTGGTCTGCCAAAACATAAATAATTCTGCTCCACAAGACTAAGGGAGAGCACACATAACGTCTACGTCCCCACATGGATTACCAATTAGTTTACGTATTGATTTTTAAATTATTTTATTATTACTTTATAAGGCACCACATGGCATCACACCACACTATATCAGAAATGCTTCAGGTTTATGAACCAGGAAGGTTCTCCTCAGATCCTCTGGTTCTTTTCTTTTTTATCTGTTCCTCAAAGCAGAACATTTGATGATGCTAATTGCAGCCATTATTCTCCAAATGGCTGGAAAATCAGGAATATCTGAAAACATTGATATTTTCAAATGTTAACTAGAAACCTGTTTATTTAATCAGGCTTTTATGTACTGTAGTGTTTTATGTTATAGTTGTAGTATTTAAACTTATTCATTTATCACAACATTTTACTCTCAGTCATTATTATTTATTTTATTTTTATATTATTATTATTTTTAATTTGATTTTATTATTATATTATAAAAATACTTACATCATTATTTTATTACTCTATTTTCTTATTATTGTTTTTTTTGGCTTGCGTTATCTCTTATTCTTCATCTTTTTTAACTACTTTCTTTCATTGTTGTTGTTTTAGTCTCTAAATAGAGTGCATTAGTCTCTACATCCTTTTTAACTTCTTTTGATTCAACAATCACTTTCTAGAGCACTTTGAACGGCATGCAATTTGTTTGAAAGGTGCTACAGAAATAAAGTTGGATTGATTGAATGAATGATCACTTTTATTACCTTCATGTGTGTTGGTTTGTTGGTTTGCTGGTTTGTCTCTTAGCAGGATTATGCAAAAACTACATGATCTCATGAAATCTAGACGAAGGGTTGGGCATGTGGAAGAGAGGAATCCATTAAATTTTGAAGTGGATCTAAATAAAGGAGAAGATAGAAGGGATTGCTGGTCCTTGGCAGAGCTATGTCCTCTATTGGCTGTCCTTTTAATTTTGAAAATACAACCATGCAGAAGCGAGTTGACTCATTCTGCCAAATGCCACCACAATCTGATGATGTGGTGTTTGAGACATTGTGCATGATAGATGGACACCAGGACAAACACACACAGACTAATCCAACTATACTGCATATGAGGTCGGTGTACACTACTTACCTCTCTTGCAGGCTTCGTGCAGAGCCGAGGGGAAGTGTGTGTGTGGCATGTGTGTGAGTGCTCCATGCTGCAGGAGCAGTTCTAAACAACCGACACTCCCAGAGGCACAACAGTTGTACAGAGGAGTAACACCATCGATGGTAGCAGCATTCACCTGGAGACAGGTAGGTGTGAGCAACACAATACAGTCACTACATCTACTATATCCAAAGTGGTGTGTAAATGCAGGTGACACTGTCAGCTGCAGTTTATGACAGAGCTAATATATTTTAGGCGGTGATAAAAAGAATACTTACATTTGCTCCAGCATTTATTAATGCTCGGACACAAGCTACATGTCCTGACAGGCAGGCTTCATGGAGTGGGGTCACATGATCGATGGTGACAATGTTGGTGTGATATCCCTATAATTGACAGCATACAACATTATGACTTTAATTGTTTAAGATGCCTTGTTTTACCCAGTCTTTCTGATTAAAGTTAGGCATATTTCCCAGATTTCTGTCTTTATGTGTGGGAAGACCCTCATGCAAAACTCCATGTCACACTGGTTCTTAACGTTATCTTAATGTCTTATATTGTTTTTCCTAATAATAGCACAAAGTCAAGTCCCATGGTAGAAACTAAAGAGATGTTGGTTTTTGCCTTTTCTATGATTTGTGAGCATAGAAATGCTGAAAGGGATGAATTGTGCAATAAATTATGTAGATAATATAATTAATGGAGCTTTGAACCTCGTATGACTTCATTACCCACGCTAAGGAGGTTATGTTTTCATCATTGTTTGTGTGTTAGCAGAATATTTTTATAAACCTTCACAGATTTCCATGAAATGACTGCCGTGCGGTCTATTCGACAATAGTTTCCACACCACACCAAAGGTAGTAGACGCCCAGGCAACTTCACCTGGACCCGACCAGTCAAAGTGCAAAAACTAATAATGCCAAAACAGGACGGTCAGCAATTCAACATGTGTCACCCTGCTAAAGTGTGTGTGTTTGTGTGTGTGAAGGTGTTACCTGGGCCAGCAGAGTGCGCAGGACAAGCAGTCGACCCTGGGAAGCTGCTTCATGTAAAGGGGAGCGATCTGCCCATGATCCTGGAAACACACATAAGGGGGTGTGTGGGTTGTACTGTATTTACAATACTCATTCTGCAGTGTCCCATTCATACCACAACTCTGCCACCACCATTGTCACTAAAACGTGAATAATCGGAAATAATGTTTAATAGGCCCGTCAGCATTCCCGCCTCTGAACGAAGAAATGGGGGCCCTCATGCATGTGCACAATACATGCATTCCATTTTGTATTAAGGGGGGGGGGGGGAATCATCAGCTGTTGCATCGTTCCACACAGGGTATGACACTATGGTGATGTCGCCATGTGACGCTCCTTTACTCGGATCTGCCTCATGCCAAATTAAGTAACACCACCTGATGCCTTGACACAGTGGTTCGCACTATAGCCTCAGAGCAAGAAGGTTCTGTGTTTGAATCCAGACTCGGGCCTTTTTGTGTGGAGTTTGTAACACCTCCCCATGCCTGCATGGTTCCCTTTAATGACAATGGCGTTGGCGGAGGTATGCGTTCTCAGAGTGCTTTCTAGTTAGTTTGATGGTTTGCAAGATATCTCAGAAAGTTGTCAATGATTTTGCTGAAATTTATTGTAGAGGTGGATGTTGGGCCAAGGAAGAGTTGCATCCTACCCTTTGCAGGGTCATATGGGTGCTGGAACCTATCCCAGCTGGGTGAGAGGCAGGGTACCCTCTTTGATCAATACAGGGCCAACACATAGAGACAAGAAAACCATTCACATCAACACGGATGGACAATTCAGATACGCCAATTCACCTACGTGGCAAGTTTTTGGACTGTGGGAGCACTCAGAAGGTACCCACACAGACACAGAGAGCCCATGCAAACCCCACGCAGAAAGGAGGTGACTTCATCACCATCCCGATAATAAACACAATTCCAAATGGAGTAGGTTTGCAGGGAATTAGGTGGTGTTACTTAATTTGGCATGAGGTAGACCCAAGTAAAGCAACGCCATCATGGTGTCCTATGCTCTGGGAACAATGATACAACAATTGCTGATCTCAGTCTAACAAAATCTAATGCACATATTGTGCATTTCCTCTGTCAGACTCCTGAATGCTGACGCTAATTGCAGAAAGGGCTCTTATTGTTTTGTTGAAAGTGAGTGTGTTTTTTTTTTGCTATTAAAGCTTATATGTTAAGAAACTTATACTGTATGTTTATGAGTCTACAAAGTTTAAACAGCTGTTCTTTCTAAACGTGCTCTCTAGTTACTGTGGTGGTTGTGATTGAATCAAAGGAGAATATCTGCTCCAAACAGAATCTGGAGCAGGTCTTCAGCATTGCTCCCTGTGGTTATATTTAGTGTTAGTGAACTCTTTCTCAGCTGAGGCAGCAGTGACTGCAACTCAGTTCTCAATACATACACACACAAAGTCTTTTCTACAACTTACCCATATCTCCATCTCCCCATGGCACATCCAGCCACTGGTAGCTATAAGACATGTTGAATCAATTGGTGATAAAAACCTGCTCACCCTCTGCTTGTCCTGTCTGTCAGAGAGGAAGGCCACCTTAGCTGCATGGGCAAGAGACTGTGAACACTAAAAATAGCAACTAGCTATCTTACCAGCGAACTGAATAAGTTGTTGATTAACCAACTGACTGCCTCTGTCACCGACTCGAACACTGATTCTGTTATTAGCTACCAAGAGAGACATGGTTTAAAGCCTCTGGAACTAGACAGAGAGTCTCTGAGGTCTTTTCCGTCCCAGGCCTCCTCTGGATCGAGGTCATGAGCAACAACCACATGGTTGCTGGTCACAGAAAACACTTTGCCTCTTCACCTCACAATGAACTACCTGTCAAATTATCGTCTTCTCCTCCACTGCAACACTTTCCATTATTTTCATCTCATCCGTCACTCTCTCTGTTCTTCTTTACTCCAACAACACTTTTCTTATAACTTTGATTCCTTTCCTTTCCAAAAGGTCTCAGAAATCTGTCCAGTAGTTTTAGAGAAATCCCGCTAAAAACAAACCACTCAACCAATCAACCAACTAGAAGGCGCTCAGAGGCCTTGATCGAGATCTACCTTACAATCTAATCACCTCCTCCCCATGCCATCCCTCTTTGAACCTTTTGAGTTATTCTGCCAACAAACAAACAAAAAAAAAACAATTAAAACAAAAGCTCATTGGCAGAGGTTATAGGAATCTTATTCAAAATATGTTATAAGTTCATGAATAAAAAAAAATTAATATTGTTTATCAAGTTATTGTACTGTATAATAAATGCCCTAACAAATGTTACTGCGCTAATCAGTGTGAGAGTTATGTGGACTGTTTAGATCAGGCCCGTGAGATATTTCTATCAAAAAAATATTTATTAATTCAAAAGATTATACTATAAACCATAATTTAAACCAAAACCATCGATCCGCAAGTATTTTTTTGAGCATTTTTACACATTTATTAGAGTTGGCAGTAAAGAGACAATAAAAACAAGCATGAAATACTCAGGATCCCCCACCTTTCATTGAAGACATTTAAGTTCTTGTTAATTGCACAGCTCAGAAAATGTTAATGGACAGAACCCATTCCAATCCTGCTCTCTTTGTGGATAATAATCGACAGATTTAACATACTGTCGTCCCTATTCATAGTTTGCACCCTAAACCTTCAGGCTTCCTGGGTAGCCCTTCTGCAGACATGTGACATATAGAGCAGACAACTGACTAAAACCAAAAGTGATACTAACAGTGAGTAAAGGCTGAGCACTTTTGAATCAGCTTACCACACCTCAGCAGCTGCTCCTCATCTCTGCTGGAGATCTGAGGCTCCAACCTACATCAGCTGATACCACCCAGCTATCAGCCATCAAGTTGGATTGTAGGTAATGTAGGCCCCAGGGTTTGGGCAGGGAAATAAAAAAAAGATGATATTTCTACTGATTGAATATATTTCAGATTATATTTCATCTCTCAGTATTTTCATTTCGCAAATCCTAAGATACGAATGGCTTAGTGAATATAAGGGCTCACTTCTAATTAAAATTGTGCCAAGTCATAATGTAATGAGTATCATCAAATGGGCTACACTGCCACATGTCACTGATTTCTCATTATAACTCATAACCCTTCTGTTGTACTATGCCCTGCTGAACATTTGCTGCACAGGCTGGACAGTCAGCTTGTCATAGTTTTTTTGTTCCATAATTGTGGGCCATAATTGATAAAAGTTGCATCCCTGATTTTCTTTTGACTGTTTCTGGGAATCTTCAGTAAACCAGCAGCAGATGATCTCAGTGGTCTTGAAGTCAAATAGTGAACAAGGGAGTTAACAATGTACAGTAGCTTGGTGCTAGCCTATTAACAGCTGTGGATATAAGGAGGAGGACCTTGAAGTCAATTCCAGATGTAACAGGAAGCTAATGTTCTCTCTCCTCTTGGTTCTGGTTAGTAGTTGAGTTGCAAAGTTTTGAACAAGATGAAGTCTCTCAGTTATTGTTTTTAGGGAGACCAATAAAAAGAGCGTTAGAGTCATCAAATCGGCTTAAAACAAAGGCATGAATCAGTTTTCAGCATGTTTTTGACTAATCAATGGTCATATTCTAGTTATGGCAGGGAAAGATGATGTTTCTGTCACCCTCTTAATGTGGGACTGAAAGTAGAGATAGCAGAGAATAATATTCTAGAGTTTCCAGCATTCTCTGTCATAATCCTCGAGAATACATATTGCATTGTTATAGAGAGTCATGGCTGATATGACAGCGAACTGTGAGCCTCATTTTCCTCCATTTTCCTTCAGCTGCTCCACAAACTGTCTTCATCTCATTTACACTGTGATTGTTTAACCATGGCGAGATTCTAACAGTCGACCTCTTTTCAACTTTTAGTGGAGAAATAGTATTTAAGGCAGATGACAAGTAATTGTTGACATTCTCCACCATATCATTTAAAGAGCCATCACAGCTGTGTGACTCAGATGATGTCATAATATTACAGAACTTTGCAGAGGTCACTGCTAACTTTGACATGAGGAATCTCTTCTGAACCAAAAATTCCTTTTTTAGTTTATGTGACACGTCTAATGCTGAATATAATCTGATTTTCAGGAAAAAAATATATATATTGAATGTCAGTCATGTGTCTCCCCCCTACAACTAGTGCACAATTTAACGTTACTTAATTTTTGTTTCTTTCTTTCTTCAATTTGTCTTTTAACAAGACTATGCTGTATGTTCTAGGTTCGACCATCCCCAAGACTAAATCTCAACCTTTGCATAGCAGCATGAACTGTCTCTTCCTTTATCGACAGCTGTGCACTGTACCGACCTTGACTGGTCAGAATACCCCAGCAGGCCCTCTTCTTCTCCCGGGCGCACTCGGCTGTTGATACGGGCTCAGCGCCTCTTTTCTGGGACTTTTTCGGAGCTCCGGTCGGAACCTCTGTCATGATCCTCACGCGCTCAGTGTTCGAAGACCATTTACTGCAGCAGAACTCGTAGGCAGGGCTGAGAGCGACTGCAGCTATCTGATTGGCTGAATGGCTTTGGTGTTGTTGTTATTTTTGTGTTGAACGCACGTGACCCTGTCACATGGGCTCCCACGTGAGGGAGACTATTTTTGTCCCTCAAGCGTACAATGCAGCATTAGATCTGCACGGATAGATAGATAGATAGATAGATAGATAGATAGATTTGGTAAGTGGTGGGTATTGCCCTCCCACCACACATACAACAGTGTAACTTAAGCAGCAGCTGCTGTATGCTGTATATAGACTGGCACAACTTACTACCACGTCCTAAAGTAGGTCAAATTTTGGCAACATCAGTATGCTGATGGGGGCGTGGGGTGGTGTCACAGCAGGGTGAAATATAATACAATAATATGCAAATATAATATAATTATATGTATAATTATATAAGTCCCTTTGTTATCACGCAATGTTTGCTCAGCCATGGTTCCTGAGCACACAAAATGTCTGGTTTCTCCCTCCAACAATCTATAAATTGCTTAAAATCCTGCCCATTGGCTATCAAACTCCTCACATTCCACCTTAAAATTATTATTTTATTGTTATTTTATTTTCTAGTCCTGCAGAATGAGAGACCATCTTGACATGAGGTGCCTTCCCACTTTTTGGTGGCTTACACAGCCTCACAAAGATAGTCTCGATAATCCTCGATTATCCTTTTAGTGAAATCCATTTTTTTTAATTGATCTGTATGTTGACATAATGTTTATCTTTATATCGTCCCGCCTGTTGAGGATATCTTGGCTACACACTACAAGGAACCACTTGTAGGCGGGCAATTCTACAGGCTCTGGGGGCTCCTGGAAATGTGGTGACAGCAGGGTAGAAGTGATCATGAAGGCAGCACACTCTGGCTTTATTTCTAATTTAATTCTAATTCTGCCTGGACTGTTCCCTAGGCCCCGCACACGCAGAAGATGGATAACCTGTATGTCACAGGCATACCTTTTACAAATTACCTAATTTACAAATTTAGGGTCAGAATTATGACCTCAATGGTGGACAACTTATAAAGAAAATCTGAATACAAAGCACACACATACTAACAAACAAAACAAAGCAAAAAAGAAAGAAGCAAATTTTGAAGAAGCACAAAAGAGCAAGGTGTTGACTGATTTAAAAAAAAGCAAGGCCTTAGAAATGAAATTTTATCAAGATTTTATCAATTTTTCTATTCTTATTTTTAATTTCTTTGAGTGATTTAAAGTAATTTGTGAAACTATCCATAAACATTGTGAAGGAGGAGTTTCTACCATTCCATTTACATGAGTGGATGTGGTATTTACCCAAAATGGTTAAATTGATAGTGTCAGATATTTTAGCTTCTATAAAATCTATAGACACGCTGCAAGGAAGTCAAAAATGGAGGGCTTTGCGTGATTGGTAGTTCAAAGATGGAGCTCGTGATTTGATTGGCAAATGAAAGATGGAGCTGGCCAGTTGATTGGTTGTCAAAGATGGACGTGGACATTGGATTTTTTGCTTGCAAAAAATGGAGAACGCTACACGATTGTTTTTCAAATTATGGAGATCGCGATGTGATTCGCCTTCTCGGTACAGACTCGTCGCTGTCGGGTACCGCGTAGATGATGTCTTTATTCGATCATTTCTTGATTTTGTGCTACTTTCAGTGCTTAGTGCAAACTTTCCTGTATGATGTGCTTTCTTACGGATTTTGTGAAAATCTTAGGATTGTTAATACTGGTTGTACAGCCGAACACTCGATGAAGACGGCATATAGATAATGATTGATGATCAATGGTAGGACATACCATAATGAGAGGGCCTCCGCAGAGCGAATTACAGTATCCCAGGCTCCATAGCTCAGGGGTTAGAGCACTGGTCTTGTAAACCAGGGGTCGCGAGTTCAAATCTCGCTGGGGCCTGATTAATTTTTGGTACTACATAGTAGCAGCAACACGTACTAATTTATAGAAAATGCTACAACACAAATAAAACTGCGTATTGTGCTAATGACAGCCAGCTGCACAAATGCCTAACTGAACGTTAATATTCAATTTTTCATTTCAATGTTTTACACAACTTCAAGTATAAGTCTGAACAAAGCGTAAAAGCATCATTTCAAAATGTCCATTATTTGTCCATTAATTTACAATGTCTGGATAAAACGTAACAAATCGATAGAACAGATAAATATTTCCAACAAAAGAGGGTCAAACGAAGCCCGGATAGCTCAGTCGGTAGAGCATCAGACTTTTAATCTGAGGGTCCAGGGTTCAAGTCCCTGTTCGGGCGATTGCTATTTTACCTGCAGGGAACGCAAATGTCGACTACACGAGGATTCAAAATGATTTCCTTAACATTAAAAACGCATAAAAATAACAAACACAAATATAATACCGAAAGCGTTTAGATAGAGGTGAAAAAGATTTAAATAAGAAAAACAACAATAAACCATTGTCAATGGCATTGCTTCAGATTACCTTAGATGTGATGTTCAAATGGTTCACAATCAGCTCATTTATGGAACAAGAGATAGTGGTTCTCATGTACAGTATGTAGAGTAAAATGCTTTGGAAAGACTTTTTTTTTAATGTATACTGGTATCTGTGCATGGAACACACTCCCCCCATTAGTCAAACAAAGCCAATGCAAAAATGTTTTTAATAAACAAGTTAAAAAGTTTTTATGGTATAGGTTGCAAAATGAGTCTCTTGATGTGTACATATCCTATTCATAATTTTAATTATGCTCAAAATTGTTTTGTCAATAATTTTAATGTCTGGTGTTTTTAAAAAATATTTTCAATATATATATTTACGTGTTGCCTGTTTATTATGTATTAGTTACAGAGGACCACATTGGAAATAAATATGTTATACTTTATCTGTTATCCTCGGTATTCATTTATATTTGTATGTACCCTACATATATGAATTTTTACCATATACATTCAATCAATCAATCAATCAATCAAAGTTGCACTGCAGTCTAAGACAATGGGAAACAGAAATGTCTTCAGCCCTGATCCAGCAGAACTGAGAGAGCAGACCCTCAGTTCTCTGAAGTTTGTTCCAGAGAGAAGGTTATAAATATTTCATAGCATTCATAGAATCAAGAAAGCCTAAACAACATTAAATTCTTCTGGATTCCAGCACATATAGGAGGGAACGAACTGGCTGACAGAAGCAGCAGAAGCAAAAGAAGCAACCAAAGACGTAGAGATCAACATGACAGTAAATTACAGTAAAGCTGAAGTTAAAGGCACAGTGAAAACTGAAATGAAAAGGAAATGGCAGAGGGAACGGGACAGGGAAATGAAAGGGCGACAGTATTACAGTATTCAAAAGAAAGTTGGAGAAATGAGAGAAACTAGCAGAAGGAAAAAGGAAGAAGACATTATTTCAAGAATAAGGGTTGGCCATACTGGTCTCAACAGCTCTCTCAAAGTAATTGGCAAACATGCAACATGCAACATGTCCATGTGACTATTGTAATTTACTGGAAAATAATGAACATGTCATTATTCAGTGCCCACAGTACCAACAGCAAAGAGAAATTCTCAGAGACAGACTAGAAAGCGAACATATCACGCTTAATCTCAGTTGAATTCAGAGCATGTGGGTTTATAGGGCTAAGTTTAAATATTTAGAAAAGACCCATTCCGATCTACACTCCATTCAGAAGGTGGCGGTAATGCACGTACAGGTTGTTTGTCAACCACCATATAGTACAAGAAGAAGAGGAAAAAGAGGAAGAAGAAAAAGAAGAAGTAGAAGAAGAAAAAAGCCTGCTGGCTGGACGGGCATGTAGGCAACCTAGCCGATGTCTGTGTTGCATATTGGCGAGCAATGACGGCCACAGCTGCTTGTGTTTAAAACGGCTTCATTTTATTCCTGTCTGACTGAAACTAAGGAACAACCGGCTGAAGGTACCTTCACACGTGAAACGATAGCATTGGCGTATTCGTTGGCTTGCTAACTAACCTACTTGTCAACACAGTTGACGTTAGCTCACATTAGCACATTAGCCACCTAGCTTTAACAAATGAGGCATGTAGGAAAAAGAAGTGCCCCAACAAACGTACAGTTTACTTGTGGGCGTATAACGCACGTACCTAATTAAAACAATAAATTTAGGTTCGATCCGAGTTTTGGTCGACATGCCTTACTAGCATGTCAACGCCAGAAGTTAAGATAGCTCTTTCAAAACATTTTATGGTGAGATGTCAGTAACTTGAGTAATATACCAATTTTGACGCCACATGGAATCACGGATGGTTGGTCAGGTCTTTGTTAACCTAGAGGTTTAGCTGCACCACGTTTTGCTGAGGTAACGAACTACCTGGTGGATGCTAGGCTAACGTTTTTAAATATCAGTGTAGTCACAGGCCTGTTCAGTGTCTATTGATGTGCATGTTTCATTGTCCTAATTGGGGTGAAAGTGTTATTTAACCTCTGAAACACAACAAACTGACTACAGTCTCTTTTCAGGATGGCTGGAGTGTTTGACATAGACTTGGAGACTGAGGACATCAGTGATACAGAGGTCTGTATCCCAGTCACTGACAAGTTTTTATTGAGTACAGTTTATTCCTCGTTTAGACAAATACTGATTGCATAATTCTGTTATGTGGTATACTTGCACATGTATACAAAAGTGAAGCTTGGATGCATTGTCAGGAACACTTTGAATCCAAAATGTGGAGTGCATATGTTTCAATGAATATTTGGCTGCAATTTAAAGTTTCAGATAAGACGTACCGTCATTGATTCTCCTGTGGTGGAAATTTGTTCATTACTTTGTTAAACCTCATTCCTTGTTGTTCTGTCATCTGTAGGATGATGTCTGTGACTTCACTGTGACAGAAGTAGAGAAGTAAGTAGAATTTACCATTAAATCCAAAAAAAAAATGGATGCTGATATAGTAATTGAATTGATTTTGACCAATACTGGTACTTTACTGTGCTCATCCCAGTGTTCAGACAGAGGAGGTGGAGTTGACCAGTGAAAGTGTCAACAGAGACAGCGAGAAAGTTGGCCCTGACTGCTTTGAGCTTCTTACTGTGCTAGGAAAAGGAGCCTATGGCAAGGTGTGTGTTTGTGTGTGTGTGTGTGTGTGTGTGTGTGTGTGTGTGTGTGAGTGAGATTGCATGCTGGCCTATTTCTTTTTCTCTATAAACACATTTCTCTTGAAATGTGTACACTCTCTTGTTTTCCAAAGACATTTTCCTTTGTGGCTTTATACGTATTTAGAATAGCAATTCCAGAACACAAGTTAATTTCATCGGAAATGTGGATTAAGATCCATTAAGGATTAATATCAGTTGAACAGAAGTAAAATGATTTATTAGAATGGTGTCCAGCAGGACAGGACATGGGGCGTGATGTTTTGATGCCATATTCTGTGTGGCTCACAGCTAGGAGATTTAAAAAGCAGCTGATAGCAGTTAGCAGCTAACACAAAGAAGCGTCAGTGGAGCACTAGACGTTTAATCTGAGGGTTCAGGGTTCAAGTCCCTGGTTGAGCGATAATTTCTTGCATCACGACACTTACGTTTATATGTATAGCACATTCAAAGTGATTTGAGTAAAATAAAAAATGCATTAAGACAACATACTGTATTTATAAAGAAGTAGAAAATCAACTGAAAATGTCTTCAAATTGGGGAGACTGTGAGGTCCGGCAGCTCCTTACCCTCCAATCAGCAGACAAGATCAGCTGCTATGTAAGAGGGAAGGTAAATTATTGTTTTTGCCATGTTATGTTGTTGTTCACAAAGCGTTCCCTGATGCATATGTAAAACGTCACGTGAGGCTCACACGCTGCTGTGCTTTACGTCACACCTCTCTTATTTGCAAAACACCAGCAGGCTGTCAAAAATCACACATGGAGGCAGTGCTATTACACCGTTGGCTTGTTCACTGTAAATAAAGGCAGCGTAGAGCAGGATCTTAGTTGTGTCGCTATTGTGTAATCCCTGTGTAAAAAGGGCTGAGGTGAGGCCAAGTGCTCCTCTAATCATTTTCTGCTCCTGGTTTTCCAACTTTTTATACACGTGGTAATATTAATGGATGAAAGTGGTGTGAAATTGCTTATTTTCCCAAACCTATGGAAAATCACTAATTATGCCATGCACATCAGTTCATGTCTGACATATAAAAACTGAGCATTAAAATGTCTTTTCTCAGGTTTTCCAGGTGAGGAAGGTACAAGGAGCTCAGGCAGGGAAAGTATTTGCCATGAAGGTTCTGAAAAAGGTACAATATGTTGAAACCCATTGCTTCTAAAACCAAAATCATAGTGTAAACAGGTACATGACGTTGTTCCTCTCTTTCCATTTATTCTATCCACACCACCGTTATCATGTTTCTTCCCTTCCTTCTATTCTACATGCTTTCGTTCCATTCTGCCACGTTCAACACTGCTCACTTGCCTTGTTCTTTTGTCTATAGGCTAAGATTGTGTGTAATGCTAAAGACACAGCCCACACACGAGCAGAGCGGGAGATCCTGGAGACGGTGAGACACCCATTCATCGTGGATCTGCTCTACGCCTTTCAGACTGGGGGGAAACTCTACCTCATACTGGAGTGTCTGATTGGTAAGAATGGGGGATGTACTGATGGATGTGGAGGATAAAAACATAGGAGCAGAGAAAGATGCCATGGAGCAATAGATTTTGCTTTAATGGCCACAGGGTTGTTAAAACAAAAGAAGGTGGAGGCAGAAAAAGATGGATGAATGGGGAAATGAAGGAATGGAAGATTCTTGCATACCACTAACTCCATTAATCCGTCTTTACTGTTGTGTATCACCAGGAGGGGAATTGTTCATGCAGCTAGAGAAGGAGGGCATCTTCATGGAAGACACTGCTTGGTAAGGAATCATGTAGTAACAAGTAAATGCTTGCACACAGTCTGGAAAACCTATTTTTGTGTGTCTCCGTGCCAGAAATTGTGGTGGCCAGAGTCTTTATGTTTTTCAGGATGTCCATCAGTCTCATTATCATGACTGTGATATGTATACTGAATTGATGACACAAATCTTTGGTGCTCACTGTGAAACTGTGTTGATAGACCAAAATTGAATTCTGTTTTCAGTGGATGCATTAAATCAAGTAAGCTAAGCCATATAGTTGTAGAGTATATGTGAGTGTGCTCAGTTGACTTACTTACTTACCCCACAGTCCCAATCCAGAAACAGTAATGAGTTTGGTCAGACATGGATGTAAACTGAAACGTGACCGGTGTGCAGAGGCATACAATCATGAGATGGTAATTCTTATGTAATGAGATAATGATTCATCGTGTCATTCCTCATTCCTCATCTTTTCTCGCAGTTTGGGTCAGATTTGTCTGCCTCACATCATGAACTGAACAAGTTTTGTTTTTCTAGTTTCTATCTAGGAGAGATCACATTGGCCCTCGGTCACCTCCACTCTAATGGAATTATTTACAGAGACCTGAAACCTGAAAACATCATGCTTAATCACCAAGGTAACACATAACACAAATATGATCAATACTTGCATGCTTCATTTCACATGCTGCATTTTAACTAAAGATGTACCCGCCTGAGAGTGAGCACCTTTCCATTCCTGTTCTCTGTTTTGCATTGTGGGTGAAAGAAACTGGAATGGTGTGATGGTGTAATTTCCTCTTACTACTTCTATGAATTCAGCCTCATACATTAACCGTGGATACTGTCACATCATTTTTTTTTCTTTTAAAGGGCACATCAAGCTAACTGACTTTGGTCTTTGCAAGGAATCAATTCATGATGGAACAGTCACACACACCTTCTGTGGCACAATCGAGTACATGTGGGTAACACCGCACTCACACTAACACAAACACACATCATTTGTCATCATTTTTGTATTTCATACACTGTATGTCGGTGCAATTCCCTTGTAAATGCAATATAGTTTTTACAATTCCATGTCTCTGTATGTCTTCCTCTCGACCAGGGCTCCTGAAATCCTTACCAGGTTGGGTCACAACAGAGCTGTAGACTGGTGGAGCCTGGGGGCCCTGATGTATGATATGATGACTGGATCCGTAAGTTTAAACTGTGTGAGACCAGAGTTATGAGCTATAAGGAAACAGTTTAGTTTTATTTAAACTGATATTCATAGTTAAGATCTTGCTGCATATCTCCCTACATAACCATGAAACAAAAGATTCCTGGATCCAGACGGTGATTCGGATCACCACCAAAATCGAATCGATTCTTCCTTGGGCCACTTCCGACATCTCGTAAAAATTTCAGCAAAATCTGTTGATTTTGTAAAAAAAATCCTGTTCACAAACAAACCAACAAACCAACCAATGCCAGCAAAAACATAACCTCCTCCTTTGGCCAACGTCCTAACCACTCCAGAAATCTGGAAAGCTGTTGTTGATTTTTTTATGATTGAAAATGTACCTAGTTTGATATTCAAAACTAGAGGAATGTTATGTAAGGAGCAAATAATCGCGACAATTTGTGGACTGCATTTTAACATGTAACGATTTTGATTGCTTTTGGTAAAGTTTGGCTCCCTTTTGTGATTCTTCACCAGCCTCCATTCACAGCTGAAAACAGGAAGAAGACCATTGATAAGATATTGAAATGTAAACTCAATCTGCCCCCATACCTGACCATTGATGCCAGGGACCTCATCAAGAAGGTACGTTAACACACTATTTCCAAATACGAAAAAGTTTTGTTATTCTGTTTGAATTCTAGTTTCACACAATTGGCAGGTGGAACATTTTGTGCCATGATTTTTTTTGTAAACCCTCAGTATATAATAACATGATAGTGGATGCCGGTGGGTCATTTTTGACTGATGGAAATAACCTTCATTCATTTTCATTGTCAGATGATCTGTGATTCTTAAAAGCAGCCTGATCCACACGTTTTCTCACAGTCTAAAAGTAGGAGATGCTTAAACCACTCATTAAAAGCATTATATCTCTCTGCCTGACAGTATGTATCATTATGGTCTGTGAGGCTTCCATCCTTAATGAAGTACTATGGCAGTGTTTTGACATTATGTTTCTTTTTCATAACCACCATGAATGAGTTTCTCTTTTGTGGAGCTTAAAATGTGCTTATTGTCATTTTACCTTGTTGTAATCTATGACTATGAAACAAAGTAAAAGCAATCAAGGCTAAGAATTATGAAAATTATGTCTGCAAAAGGTCGACACAACTTGTCTTACTACAATTGAATTACAAGAAATGGGATCCTCCGTTATTTGTTTTTTCTTTTACCAGTATTTATCAATAAACCCTTAACCTTACACAGTAGTCTCAGAATGCAATGCAGCAATGCTTAAAATGATCTTGCTAATTCTATTTCTTCTTCGTATTACATCTTACTTTGAACAAAATTGAAAACAAATATATATATTATATATATATATATATATATTATTTCATATCTTACTGTCATAACAAGAATCGTGATGGTGACCTCACTCCATCTTTTGTTTTTCAGCTGTTGAAGAAGAATTCAGCCCAAAGACTTGGCTCCAGTAAAGCAGATTGTGCTGACATCCAGGTAACTAACAGTGATAACTTTCATTAACACGCATTCTCCAATAGAAATAACCACAATTGACTGTGTTAGTTCTCTACCTGGAGTTAACATTGTTTTACCTATAACTGGAGCTAAGAATATAGTTTGTAATCCATGTGTAAAGGCAACAAAGATGTATTTAGTGGACCAGGAGCTTGTATATTTTCGGGGTCAGCAACTAGATTTGTCCAAGGCTAAGTGGACTGTGTGGTCGGACATTCAAATAAAAATATAAAATTTATAAATAACTAATTATTTATTTATAAATAATAAATAAAATAAATACATTTTAAATAATAAATAAAATTATTTTTGTCAGTGCACAAAGTAAACACAGGGTCAGTTGATATTAATATGTAAATGTTGGCACCTCCCCTAAATCAATCCTGCAATGAAAATAAAAGTAAATATGGGTACCACATTTTAACATGCATTTAAACCCTTTACACAAACTGAATTAAAAGAAAAGTATTTCAACTTTTGTTGGTTTACCAGTCTGACGTCGAATGGATGAATTAATGCTAGCTAACGAGCTTATTAATTAATTAATTAATCAGAGAGTCACGACGAGTAAGGACAAGATCATTCACTCCACCCACCCCAACACAGCGCTTTTCAGAACAACGCAGCACAGAGGGAAAACACCCAAACGCAAACTATTATTTTCAAATGAATGAATATTCGACGATATTTGGCATACAAAAAAATATTTTTTGGCCTGTTGTTGGCCTGGTGGCCAGCCAGGCCTGTATAATGGTAAGGGAAACCCTGCTGTGTTTTTTTTATAAAGTATGAAATTTACTTTTAGATGTGGAGGCATTTCATATTTGACATCTGGGACGAAGTAGAGGTTGTATACATTTCAGGCTGTCTATGTGAGTGTAAGGTGCTGGTGGTCTGCAGGGAGCACAGCCATGATAATAACATACAAAGATAAGGTGTTAGCTGCCATTTACAGGGTGTAAAGCATGCAGTACTGCTGCTGCTTTTAAGCGAGGAACATATTAGATTGAGTGAAAATGTTCATTTTTGAAGGGTATGTTTGAAATGATGCCCAATTATAAGCAAAACCAGAGCATGCAAACAAAAGAAACATTGGCTCTCAGTTCTCTTTGTGTTCAGGGACAGACATATAAATGAGCCTTTATGTTCCTCTGCAGAAACATCCGTTCTTCCGGCACATCAGCTGGGATGACCTGCTGAACAAGAGAGTGGAACCACCATACAAGCCACAGCTGGTAAGTCATCAGTTGTTATTTTGTGCCCATTTATGTTGTCCAGTTAATATCACGCCTTTTATTTTCGGCAAACCCTGATCTCACACTTTTCTTACTTATTTTCTTCTCGGCTACCCACTACGGTATCTTTCATGTTCCAAAACCTCAGTCTTCTGCTACATTCATGCACACCTTCATATCTACATACTGCCAAAAACATTTAGTCTGCCTCTGTTTTCCTGCGTGTGTCTCTGTAGCAGTCGGATGAGGATGTGAGCCAGTTTGACACCAGATTTACCAGACAGACACCAGTGGACAGTCCAGATGACACCACACTCAGTCACAGTGCAGAGCTCGCCTTCGCTGTGAGACACTCATCCATATCAGTCTTATTTTTTGTTACTATGTATTCTCTAGAAACCAGTTGACTGTCATTTCTGAATGATAATGTTCCAACAGGGCTTCACCTATGTGGCTCCATCGGTCCTAGAAAGTCTAAAGGAGGGCTTCTCATTCGAACCCCGAGCTCGACCTGTACGCCGACACAATAGCAGCCCACGCACACCCATCAGGTAACGCTCACATAATGACCCTTGACATTCTGTGAGTCAAGTAATCCGTAATGATACTAGTTTTACTCCAGTATATTATTTAAAATGCATTTAAGCCACCTCAGTTACCACCATTCTCAATATTTTTTAATCTATAAACATTTTTATGTTCCACCCTCTTTTCCTCAACTCTTTCGTGTTTTGTCTCTTTTTTTTGGATTATTTATTGAGACAAAAGCATTACAAAAAAACATCACAAAAATTTACACCCACGTCATAAAAAACGGTAAACAAACTAGAGAAAACCACAAAGTATTAATATATCATTCATCACCAGGCCTGACAAAAATATCTATGTAGAATTAAACTGGGCATTAAAAACATTCATTCATAGTTGTAATGACGTTAGTTTGTTTTCATACAGCAGGAGTAGCACTGTGTAGAAAACAGGAAAGTTATTTCTCCAAATAGCAGGGGTGTAACGGTACACAACAATTTCGGTACAGTGGAAACAACAATAAACAGAAAACATTTAACTTTAAAAAAAAAAAATCTTTTATTCAACACTGGTTAACTGAACAGATTATAGCTGTGAACATCTCATGTATTTTTTTCTTCTTTTCTTTCAGTCCGCTGAAATTTTCTTCCGCTGGACCCTTCAAGTCCAGCATTGATGGAGAAGCGCACTTTTTCTCTCCCACCTCTCCGCCAGCAGCTCCAGTTTCTGTGCCGCTGGAAAACGGAGCTTCTAGTCAGCCCATCAGGACACCTGCGAGGAAGCAGAAAAGACATCGGCGATGAGGAGGAAATCTGGAAGGAGCCAGCATATACTGCAAGACCTCGGTCAGATTCACACTTTATAGTTCACAGTAAATGTTGAGGGACGGCACTGAAGGTTTTTTTTTATGTGTGCTAGTATCATGCTCTATTGAAGTGGTTTAACAAATACAGATGTATTTGGGGTTTGCTGTTCAGGATTTGCTGTTTGCCACATGACCACCTGCATGTAGATCACTCTACTCTGATTCACTGGATCATCATGGGATGTCCATGCTTTTACTTTGTGAAGGCAGATCGAAGAGCTTCACTTTTATCAAAAAATGTCCACATGTTTGCACTGTGGCAGTAATATATGGGAGACGATGACTGGTGTAACTGTGTTTTCTACAGAAAGAGGACAAACCGAACCATTGATATTTCTCTTGATTTTGTATGAGCATGCTAGTACCATTATAGGTAAGCGAAGCTGTGGTATCAAATCTTTGGGATTTAATTACTTCCATCAGCTTTTAATTAGTTCAACAGAGTTTGTGTTTTAGGAGGCCTGCTATCACAGACTGTCGTTTTAATTAGAGACGTGATGAAGGATCGCTTTATTTGAAGTCCTGATTCCATTCCATTAGGGTTTGAGCTGTGAAAACTGACCTTCAGCCTTCAGGTGATCAAGTGACTTGACGACACAAGCTCAAAGTAGTAAGATTTGTCAGGGTGGGTATATATATATATATACATATATATATATATATATATATATATATATATATATCATATTCAGTGGAAATCAACATCGAACACAGAACATAATATATTTATGAATGTATGATTTGATCCTTAGTGATAAATCCTGTATGTTAATATGTTCAGAGTCCTCATGTCTACTGCCAAAGCTTTACCACATCCTCTCCTTATATTGTACAAAAGGAACAATCACTATAATACAGTGCACTTGACAAGTGGGATCTACTGTAGTGTAATATGGGGGAGGAAAGAGGCTGCAGTCTTTGTCAAAATAGCCCCTTTAAATAAATAATAAAAATATGACCATGTGTTCCCCTCTGACCCAGTACATCCATATGATTAGTACAATGTACAACACAAAGTGGGCTGTTTTAAAAGTGGTACTCGCACAAGAAATTATAATATTGTATAAAAATGAAAAAAAAAGTATTTTGGGTTACTGAACAAATCTATTTTTGTATATAGAACTGAGGTCAAATAGTATTTAAAGTATAATCCTCGATATTTTAAAGTTTTTAATTACATAACTTAGCTGTGAGTTATGGGCTAAGTCTGCAAGTTCCATTTGATACCAAAACTTTCAGGGAAGAGTCTAACCACATCTCCTCAAAAAAACAACAACCACTGGACTGAATTTAATGACATTTCACACGTGCTTTTTAGAGGCCCTAAAGGTGTGCATCTCATAATTGGTTTCTTCAATTTGTTTATTTTCACCTTTTTTTTTTAGACATGATTAAACTTCTGTGATTGTCAGTTTGCTCGCATTCAAGTTTTTTCCTCCAGTGGCAGGGACATCTATGTCGTTGGACACATTATCAAGAGTTAAAAAAAGAAAACTTTTTTAAAGAATAAATCAGGCTGTGGTAAACGGAACCAAATGGCCCATACCACTATATCTTGTATTATTACAGTACAATGAAAGAAAATTACTTGAGCATGTATGAGTTTTAAAGCACTTTATCACAAGCAGCTCGATAAAGGCAGCAGAAAAAATTTGATCCTGAGCAGGGATTCCAAGTATAAATATTACAAATTAATTTATAATCAAAAAAAGCTGACAGTTATCAAATTCTTGGTTAAACGGTCTATGAACTATAGAATTGGTTATCATTGTTTCCAGTTCAGTTGTGTGTGTATATATGTTTCATGTATGTTTGTACAAATAGAGGTGATGTATTGATTGAGGTGAAGATAAAGGTCAAAATGGGAACGTTCCTGTGGTGGAAACTAACTGTGTCCACAAATCGGGGTCAATAACATGGCAAACAAAGCTAAGGTGCTTATATTTGTTTGCCATTTGCTTCAGCGCTTCAGAAGCCTGCCTGTCTGCCTCATTGTCTTCACTGGAAAATAAAGAATGTATTTTACCAAGTGTTCAATATTGGGTAAATGAATAACGAAATAAATAACCCTTTGAGTATACGCAGACAAAATATGTAGGAGAACCATGAAATTGTGTAATGATCCAGTAAACGATATGCTAGCAACATGGTTCTAGGGATAGCAATGCCACTTTGTCAATTGTCAATAACCCCCTGCAAGACTTGATATGTTTACTGTTGGATGGGGAAAAAAAACATGCAATTTTGGGGTGAGAGTCTTGATGCCTGGGAGATGAACCTATGATGTTTGTGTTCCTTTGACTTCTCGAGCTCCACCAAAAAGTCATTCTCCATGTCTACATAAGAGATCATTTGTTTACACATAAATGCATTTCAGAGGATTAAAGCCTAGTCTCTGTCAGAAAATGTCATTGTACACCCCCCCTCCCCCCCGAATTACTTAATATTAACGAATTACAAATGACCACTAAAACTTGAGTTTCATGATATTTATTTATTTGATATTGAACACATTTAGTAGCTATAAAATCAAGCTGCTTTTGTCCCTACGGAAGTTTCCTGTTTTCCTGCTCATGTTTGTAGTCTCAATTCAAATCAATGGGAAACTGACACGTTAGGTAGGATCAGTTGATTCCCATCTTCCTCCACTAGCCTTCCTTCATTAACTCTGCGTACTGAGTCGGTACGTTTTTGATTCTTCAGTGTAAACAAAAAGCCTGTCTCACCACTCTGTGAATCAAAGTCTGCTAAATGGATTGTAAGCGAAATATATTTAATGCAAAAATAGGAAGAAAAAGAGTTTTTTGGGTTGTTTTTTTTTTGCTGCACTCATCATGAACTTTGCGGTTCGGCAGCTGGAGCAACTGTTGATTATATCCAGTTTTGTATATTTATTTCTATAATATATAATAAATATTGAATGATCAATGATATGAAAAGGAGTCTATACCTCTGGAGTTAATGAGCAACTTGTATTCTAAAGACTGACTCGTGGATTACAGTTTACTTTTGTGAGGATTGCTGATTTTCTGGTTCGTCTTTCTTTCTGCTAACGAATGTTTCACGAATAAAAGAATCAATTGCCAAACAGTTTTTGAGGATTTTATTCACGTTTCAGAGCCATCTGTGAATTCAGCCATGTGGATACAACTTGGAAAAAGTCAAGATTTACACTCGTGCATCAAACTTTGTTTGCTACGTTTTAGGAAAGTAAGCGAACAAGATTCTATTTGTATTATTTATGGTCCAAGTGCAGCCTGAACATGCAGGGACACCAGCCAGAAGTAAGGTATAGATGAGCCTGGACCAGAACCCGTGGCCCCTTCTGGGTGAAACGTATCCTCCTGATGTAGAGGAGGATGAATATGTAGGGGAGGGTTGATTTAGCATTGTTGGTGAAGGACAGGTGGTCATCCACTGTTACACAAAGGTTCTGTGATGTCCCCAGCTTATGGTGAGGTCATAGCAGAGTCATATATTGGTCACGACTTTATCCCTAACTGTGGTACCTTTCAAAATTGCACACAGTCATGTCAATACAGTGAAAACGTCTTGAAGGTCCACCTTCAAGGATACGCGGCACTGACTTCATTGACCTTCGCCGACTGATAAGCAGCCCATTTATTTAATTTCCCAGAAATCAAAGTCAGCAGGTGCTGCGTTACGTCACCGACTCATGTTATCGCCTTGAAATATAAAATCACACAAAAACACTACATGCAAACCTCTCATTTTCACGGCTTGCCTTAAATTGTTCTCGCTTTATTAATCGCTCGTATTTACAAACGTGCTGCACATTTAAATCACAGGATTTTTTTTTGTATTTCAGTGTTGGTTATGATTTCTTCTCAGACGGTCTTAACTTCCTGGAAAAATTAAAACCACTGTCGTCAAGCGTTTGAACTGGTGCCGAGCGATGAAATACGTTTTGCCTCCAACAGCTTCTGGAATCTACTTGAACAAACACTGATAAATTGAGATGGGGAGGCGAACATACTGATTAGTTTATCACATGCATGTTATGTACACACCAAACTGAAAGTATTAGCATGATGTGGGACTATAAATCCCAGAACTGTCTGAAACCTCCCTTTGTAAGAACGACTCTCACCGACCCCAACCAGGTAAGGCTTTTTGTTCCCTTCTTCAGCTCATCAGAATCATTATTTGGCTTAAAATGAATTTCATGCACTGATCGATGAACTTCTCCTCTATTGTCAGGTCTGTCATTCATCACCATGACGTCACCTCTTGTACTGTGTGTGTTCCTGGGTGTCATCCTCTCTATCAGGGCTGCCTCATGTATGTAACTCACTGCCAATGCTCTGTTTCACATAGTTCTGCTGACCCATCCAAACGTAAATTTGCACCCATTCATATTTATTATTACCTATTAATGTGGATTAACCTGCTATATGTTTTGTGAGAGACGTGTTTTGTAGTAATG
Source organism: Chaunax sp. Z400 (assembly GCA_037577475.1). Taxonomy (NCBI): domain Eukaryota; kingdom Metazoa; phylum Chordata; class Actinopteri; order Lophiiformes; family Chaunacidae; genus Chaunax; species Chaunax sp. Z400. The sequence goes on along the minus strand of CM075191.1, from coordinate 12,837,579 downwards.
AAGAAACATTATCACCTATCTCTTTGGTGTAGCTGTCAGTTTTTATTCGAAGTTAGAATTTTTGTTCTAACATGAGAATAATGAAATCATTGAACTGTAATGACCTGTTTGAATTCGAAATGTAAAATCTGCAAGAGCAACAGGCCATTAAAAGTCATGTGCCTGGTGGTTCGGCACAGGGCCCTCGTAAAATTCTCTCTTTTTGATGTATGCATGCCCAACTGGCCTCCCAGTAAACGGTAAGATAATAAATAAGTAGTAAAATTACCAACAGGCTTCTTGCCAATTCAGCAAAAACCAACTGCCTTACTCACCTGCTAGCCTGCTAATTATACAAACTCATTGGACCTCCTATTCAAGACACATATGTCTATTGCAGTTAAATGAGATCACATGGGAAAATACTATATTGAAGGATAAGGCACTCTGTCCTGAAACATTTGTTATGCAAACATTTGTTATGCTCATGTGTAATTAAATTAATTTGGTCAAATTGTTCCCATTAGCTTTACAAAACTTTCTAGCCTCTTTTAGCTCATTGTTTTGGTTTTCTGGGCAGCAATCGCACGCCTTTTGTACGCACCAAACCTCAGACATACAAAGTTATCTATTATGTATGTTGACTTGAACATAGACTAATCAGAAAAACGACTCAAAATTAATGCTGTTACAGTTTAAACGAAGCACCTGACTCAGTTTTATGTTATCTTACCAGGAAGATTTCCTAAACACTTTTAGTGCAATACCAATCTCAAATTAATGCTGTCCCGTTAATGTAAAGCACAAGGTTGAATATGCAGAGAGAGAGAGATTAAATCCATCTTCTTAAGAGCAGAGTAGGAAGTAATTATAATTCATATGCACAAAGAAAAAAATAATTTTAATAAACCACAAAAGATTGTGGATCAGCTATTTTAATATATATATATATATATTTTTTTTTTTAATTTTCTAAAAAGATTTTACTTTTTTTTTTTTATTTAGCCTTTATTTAACCAGGTATGTACCATTGAGACCAAATATTTCTTTCACAAGGGAGACCTGGCCAAGAGGAGCAGCAACATAAACTTTTACAAAATCACATAACTTAAAAAAAAACTATGACAAAGTCAGAGAAAACACATTGAGAGCCTGGATTCAGTGGCATTCACCACAGTCTTAAACTCATTCACTAAACTTTAAGAGTTTAAGATCAGTATGCAAATTGTTCCAAGAGGTGGGGGCAGAAAACCTAAAAGTCTTCTTTGGTAAAAGGTAGTAAAAAGGTAGACTCAACAATTTTTGGTACGTTTCACATAAAAAAGAAAAACAAGACATTTCTTTAATAAAATCCTCATAAATGCTTCAGCTTTATGGCAACACATTGAATGTCTTCCTTAACAGACAATTGGTCATCAAATGAAAGCCCAAGGTATTTAGAAGTGGATACTCTCTATTTGTTGACCTTTCCTGGTAACAATTTTCTTGGACAGTGTTCATCTTACAGTTCTTGAGGTAGTTCTCGTTCTCTGTTCTTGTACTCTTATCAAAAGCATTACTGACTTAGTAAGAGTAGGTTAAAAAAAATGACTGTATTAAATCTCCTTTCCCCCTCAGGTTAGCCTAATGTTACTTTATACTAATATCAATTACATTCTTGTATTAAGACTAGAGATGAGATATAATTTACTGTATATATAATTTTAATCTGAGGGTTTTGCATCATGATTTTCAAGTAATGTTTTTCTTCTTTTCTTCACAGTGTACTCTACTGCAGAGGCTGTCACTGATCCAACTCCACTCACAGTGCTTTCAAACCTCACTACTGTCCCACTGATCACTGATACAACTACACCATACACCACTGTTACGGTGACAGGCCTTTACGATGACATGACAACCACACCGATCACTGATACAGCTACACCATACACCACTGTTACGGTGACAGGCCTTTACATGACAACCACACCGACCACTGATACAACTACACCATACACCACTGTTACGGTGACAGGCCTTTACGATGACACGACAACCACACCGATCACTGATACAACTACACCATACACCACTGTTACGGTGACAGGCCTTTACGATGACATGACAACCACACCGATCACTGATACAACTACACCATACACCACTGTTACGGTGACAGGCCTTTACATGACAACCACACCGATCACTGATACAACTACACCATACACCACTGTTACGGTGACAGGCCTTTACGATGACATGACAACCACACCGATCACTGATACAACTACACCATACACCACTGTTACGGTGACAGGCCTTTACGATGACACGACAACCACACCGATCACTGATACAACTACACCATACACCACTGTTACGGTGACAGGCCTTTACATGACAACCACACCGATCACTGATACAACTACACCATACACCACTGTTACGGTGACAGGCCTTTACGATGACACAACAACCACACCGATCACTGATACAACTACACCATACACCACTGTTACGGTGACAGGCCTTTACGATGACACGACAACCACACCGATCACTGATACAACTACACCAAACACAGATGTTATTGGCCTTTACAATATCATTAGTGCCACAGTGACCAGTGTTCCAACTACACCATATACTACACCATATACTACACCATATACTACATCATATACTACACCATATACTACACCATATACTACATCATATACTACACCATATACTACACCATATACTACATCATATACTACACCATATACTACACCATATACTACACCATATACTACACCATATACTACATCATATACTACACCATATACTACACCATATACTACACCATATACTACACCATATACTACACCAGTCTCACCACCTACTAGTTGCGTAACTCAGCCTCCATTAACGACATTAACAACACCAACAACACCAACAGCACCTCCCTCCCAAATCCATATTATGTGTCCAGATGGATGGGAGTTTTTCCAAGGACGTTGCTACTTCTTTGAGATTGTTTCCTTGACCTGGCCCGAAGCCCTGGTAAACACTGAACAAGACTGTGGCACTAAACACAATCACTGTAGAGAAGACAGTCATTTATTTTATGTCAAACACTCTACCATTTTTACATTACATTGTTAGATCACATATTCACTGATGCGGTTTATTTGTAATGCCAGGTTAAGTAATTAAAGTTAAAATTATAGTCGACCTCAGTCTGAACCCTCAGATCGGAATTCATGCGACTTTCACGTCATCTTCCATTGAATAACTACAATTGTTGTTAATTATTATTGCAATGTTTTCAATACTGCAGTTGAAAATATTGCAGTATTGCAACATAACCACGAGCCGATGGCTACCTCTAGCTGACAAATGAAGAATGTATAGAAGATAGATTATTTCCTGTAGGCTTACCAGAACTGATGATCGACCACCCTTTGCTGAAGGACTGAAGTAATCAGTGTGATTTTCTTTAGAGGCAATGACAGGAATATGACCCATCGGTAACACCATTGCACTTTCGGAAACCATGTATGTACCTCCTGAAGTTCATCTCCTTTGGCCAATTTAATGTAAATAGGCATAAGGACATGGCGCACGGCCTTGCCAAATTCTCGGACAATCGAGCAAACAGAGGACTTTGCAATGCCAAACAAGTTAGCCAACATGCGGTAACACACACCTGACTTGACTTCTTTGTTACTGTTCTTTAGCACATGCGGATCAGTTCAGGGCAGTGAACTGTTCATACTGGAGTCTGATATAGGCCACATTGTAAAAGTAACGTGAACAGCTACACAAAAAAAATCTGATCTGAGAAAGAAATGGGAAAATACTGTAAGCCACCAGAGCAATATATCATGTTTCTATTACTGATGGAACTTCTCTGTTTTCACTGCATAATATATTAGGAGAATGTGCAGATAGCCTGTTTTAATCCCACATCTGACCATCTAATTTCTATGCTGGAAACGGTCTGTCTTTGTGCAGCCGTGCTTTAATGTGTATCTTTTTGTCCCTCTGTCTTCCCCATCAGTCCAACTGTGCCATGCTTGAGTCCATGTTGGCCTCCGTCCACAGCCCTCAGGAGTACGGTTTCCTGCAGCAGCTCACCAGCAGTTATGAAAATCAATCTGCTTGGCTGGGTGGTTTCTACCTTCAGGTACTATCATGATGTAGTATTTTTTTTTTAGCCATGGAGGCAGTAATCTGCAGCACCACAGAGACAGAAAGCCATCAGAGACCAACAAAAGAAACGAGCTGAATTGTGTATATCCTATATTCATCTAGTTTTGAGATGAGTATTCAGTGGAATTTGACAAATGAGGAAGGTCATTTTTGTGTGTCTTTCTGTGAACACGTTCATGAACACACTGTATCGCATCTGAACCACTTCTTAGACAACCAGAGAGCTTGGAACCCCTGGGTGCATAAATATGAATCAACTGGGATAATACATTTATTTCAGAGTGTTATAACTCCTTTATGCTTTAACACTCGGAATGGAAATTCTGCTGCAAGGGAGCATTGAATCAAAAGAATGAACACAAAAGATTTTAGGTGGCATAGTGCAGCAGAGTGAGATCTGGGAGTTGTTATCAGCCACCAGTGTTGCCTCTAAAAGTGAGTATCGTCTCCAGTGATTTTCTCCACCTTTCAGCCCAGAGACTTCAGCTTCATTAGCGGCTGAAACCATAAGTTGCGTATGTATGGATGGACAGACAGAGGCACAAGAGTAGCCCTGTATCCCCTATTTGGTGGGGCATAATGGCAACTTACTCAAGTGGAGGTTATCGAGCAGGTTGTAGTTTATCCGTTTCTTCCCTTGATGCTCTGTCGTTTACAGCCAAGTTTACAGTACATTCTTTTAATTTGATTACATTTGATTTTAAGTTCATCTCCACTGTGCAATAAAGGACTGATGATCTCGTGTTTCCCCTCCAGGACCAGTGGTTATGGATGGATGGATCCTGGTTCTACAACAGCTGGAGCAGCGAGTCCCCATACAGCAGCGATCCCTGCCTAATGCTCAATTCTTTTGGTAAAACCCCCCCCCCCCCAAAAAACACACACAAATGAAAGTCCAGGGATGCTGATACCACGGTGTACAAATTGGTTTTACAGACCGCAGCAGTAAGTTGTCTAATAAAAGCTGAAAACAAGTGGGATTCTCTGACAGTGATTTAGCTCGTCACACACACGGGCTCCATTTTCAGAATGACAAATCAAAGCTTTCAGACTGTTGAGCGAGTTTTTTTGTCTGCACAGTTACATAACGATGTGCTCCATTATTCTCGTAGCCTTTGTCTAATCTTCTCTCTTCACAGAGGAATGGAGCAATTCCCCATGCACCGCTTCTGGCTATTCCTCCATCTGTGTGAAGTATTCCAACATTCGTAAGTCGATAGTTTATCTTTTGACATAAAAACACATATAAGAGTACAACTATCGTTTTACACACATTTCTTGTCCTTAATCTCCCAATGCCATTCATCTGCTATCTTATTTGAATCATGACACTGAAATGACTGAAGACCTTAAAGGTTCTGTTAACGGCCTGAAGCAATTCAAGTTGAAACTCAAAAATAGAAGCATGTGGGTTCTCTTTCATTTTTTTTTTTTTTGTGTTCTCATTATGTAACAAGCCAACCTCAAAGGGAAAAGAACGACAGACTGAAGAGGTCATAAAGGGGATTTCAAGACACATGATTGATGTAAACTGTAAGGCATGAGTAATTCTCTTTTGGTTTGATGCTTGCAGCACCAGAGATGCGGTGTCCTGAAGGCTGGAGGTTGTTCCACGGCCGCTGTTACTACTACAACCAAGAGTCTCTGACCTGGCCTGAAGCTGATGTAAAAACGCTTTATAAATTACATTAACGTGTGTGTCATATTAAGATAGTTTGCAAATGCAGGCACAGATTAGAGAAATGCAAATTCAGTCATTTATTTACAAATTTATTATCAGTACACTTTGCTGTTGCATTATTCACATTCATGTTTCTGGCTGGCTTCACGTTGAATCCCAAATATGTTATTTTTTATTTTTTTAAATTTTTTTTCCAATTCTCTTTATTCATTTTCTTCACAGCAGATACAGACAGAAACATGGGTGTGAGACAGAAAAGGCAGTCTGCTGTATGACTGTACATATGATGTTATTTTTGACATACCAAGTTGTGTGGAGTCTGCACTTTGAATTTAAAATGAAATGATGACCGATGAGATTAAAGTGCTGACTTTCAGATGTAATTCAAGACTATGCACAACACCTCGGATGAGCTGAAAGAGAATTGTCGTCATTTATTGTTTCCTCTGCCCCTTTAAAAACTAATTATTGTAGGTTTCAAGCCATCAGCCAATGGAAAAAAGGGCTTCATGTCTGCTAGAACAGACTCTTGTTCATCAACAGTCAAACTGAGCTTACTATCTCTCTGTTTCTCCCCTTTCCTCCCACAGTCTCTTCGTAATTCACCCATGACTCTGTCAATCTCTGCTGTGCTCCATGCATCATCCGTCTCTGTCCTCTTTCTCTCTACCAGACTTACTGTGCTGGTCTCCAGGCCAGCCTAGTGTCTGTAAACACCGCTGAGCAGTACTCCTTCCTCTACCAGCAAACCGCTGTGTATGGGTTCTCTCCAGCCTGGCTGGGTGGATTCTACCTTGATGTGAGTTGACTGAACTACACATTAAGATTTTCCACGTCATGCAGTTTGATTAATTGAAATCAGTTTGCTCTGCAGCAGTGAAACCATTTATTTACTGAACAGCTGTGTCACAACGTATTGTTATTTTATCGAACTCTTTAATTTCAGTTTAAATGTAATCTAGCCAAAATATGCCTCCTAGAACCTATAAAACTGACAAATGAATAAATAGCATGTTGTTTTTTCCACTTTTGAGTTTCCAATAGTAGTCAGGCAACGTTGTGTGTTTCAATCTGTGGTGAGCAGCAACTTGTGAACCACTGAGCCGCTTTTATACCCAACTTGATTCTCTCACGTGTTACCAATTAACCTGTTCATAGTAATGTAATAACAATAGACTTTATTTCTGAAGCCCTTTTCTGAGCATTGTTACAAAGTGCTTCACAGAAAAGGAGAAAAAGACAGCAGATGAAAACAACTGAGTTGGCAGGCAGCAGATAAAAACCAAATAAAATAACACAATGATTATAAAACATCAGGGGAGGAACAAAAAAACGTCAGAAACGATATATGGCAACAGTCAAATGATAAGAAGCAGTAAAATTATGTCTGAGAATTCATACACCTCCCTATAAAAGACATTTTAGGGAGGATTTAAAAGTTGCTAAACATGTAGCCTGTCTGATTTCAATAGTGTTGCACAGTCTGGGGACGTTGACTGAAGCCAATCACGTTTAGTCACAAGTCAGGATCTTGGAACAACCCAGCAGAGCTGCATCCACCAATCTGAGAGATGGCCTATATATAAAGGTGTCAATAAATCTTTTATATCATTTGGGCCAAGGGCACTTAAAGCTTTAAAAGTGATGAGTAGAATTTTACAATCAATATGAAATAAAGCAGGTAGCCAATGGAAGTTAGCCAGGACAGGATTAATGTGCTCTTATTTCTTGTTGCCAATTAAAATGTATGCAGCAGCGTTCTGCAGCAGCTGGACTCAGTGAAGTCAGAGTGATGTCAATATGTTGTGCATTACTATAGTCATGGCATGAAATAATAAAGCCCCAGTAACTCTGTGCAAATCAGTGAGGGACAGCAAAGACCTGTCTCTTAATATGAGTGTCGTAACAGGTCAGTAATAAATAATAAGAGAACAGTAATAAAGGTTACTCCAAGATTTCTTGACACTTCTTAATGTTTCTGTTCAGTGAGTCATGTTTACTGTGAATCAGGCTGGTGCAGTTTGTATGTCCTAAGATGAGGGTATCCGATTTATAATCATTTAATTCTAGAAAGTTTTGGACATCCAACATTTAATATCACTGAGGCAGGCAAGGGATTTATTATTATTATTATTATCATTATTATTATTATTATTATTATTATTATTATTACCCTTAAGGAGCTGTTTAAAATCATGAATGAAGGAACTGGTATTGTCTGTAACAGAAAATAACTTACCAAGACAAGACAACAGACTTACCAACTGCAGAGCATCACCCTAAATACCAACCCAGGTTTCTTAACAGTGTGTGATCAAGCGTCGAATGCAGGACTCAAATCTAAAAGCACAAGGACAGAGCAGTACCTAAACGAGGGCTTTCTCTGTACGATGTCTAAAACCTGCAAAAGACATTGTTTTGCTGCATTTGGACTAATTCCCCACCAGTAAAAGGTTGACTCTCTCTCTCTCCAGGACCAGTGGTTGTGGCTCAACGGCTCCTGGTTTTATCTGGGATTTTTTACTGAGATGTCTCCAAACAGCACCAACTCTTGTCTGTCCACATACAGCACTTGTAAGAACACACACGGACACAGTTTGGGTTTCTCAAAGTAATCTCAACTTAATCCAAACAAAACATACATTCCTGGTGTTTAAATTCAAGTGAAATTGATCAAGTTAAATGAAATTGGTGGTGAAAGTTTGTGATGTTTACTGTAGTGGGTACTGTATGCTTATTAAACACCTTATACTTAAATGGTTGAATGCTTAGAATATGTTTTTGCATCTACAGCATCTAACCCCTCATTTTTGTCTTTACAGATGGTTGGAGCAACTATGACTGCGATCAAAGTTTCCCTTCATTTTGCGTGAAGGATCTGGTTGTGTGAAGAGTGCACTTGAAATGTGTCTCCCAACACAGGACAGGTTATTGGAATATGTCAGTCAAGTATACATTTAACCCAAACGTATTCTGAAATCTATCCTGTGGTAGTTTAGGGAAAAAACGTTAAAGGTTCTTTTACCATCCCAGAGCTTCAGTGTGTTTATTTGTTGCTCTGCTTTTTTTCATGATATCGTTGTGTCACCTTTTCGTGATTTGGGATTTGATTTGATTTGGGATTATAAGAAGAAGCTACTCACTGGCAGATGCATGATAAGTTTTTAAAAATCAGATTTTCTTTTTGGTGAACTTTGAGTTCCTCATTTGAAAAATCCATTTACATTTAGTTTGGATTCTGAGTGGCACAGTCTTATTGGACACAATTTAAAAACACATGTTACTGGCTTCAGTTGCCATGGAGATCATTAGACAGGCTTTGAATAGACCAAATGTCTTTATTTCTTGCTTTTGTTTACTGTTAATGTACCTTTTATTATTTTTATTATGTATCTTTACTCCTTAATAAAATCTGTTTGCACTTTGCATTAGCCAATCAGAGAGGAAATGTTGTGTAGTAATCCCTACTGACCAGCTGGGGGCACTCCACAGCCACTACAATTAAAACTGGGAGGCGCACAGCACAGGAGAAAGACATGTTCTCCATTAGCAGCATATGTAAATGAACTGGTTTCACAGGCGACGTTTTGATTTGTCACAGCAGGAAAAACACAGTTGGACATAACCTGCCCAGTTCCTCGTGAGTGTCCCAGTAACAGTGACACCAGCAGGCACAATAACAGGACCTCCTCTAAGTGGACTGCAGCAACCATTAATACAGTTTCCTGCAACCAGTGCAACCAGTCCATTGCTTAATATTGAATGTGAACTAATTTTTTATTAATTTTACTTTTTACGTTTGACTTTCTTTCCCTCTTATTTACATTTCTCCTCCAATTATCAATACATTTGCTCCCTACCCTCTACTGTTTTACATTACCTGTACCTTTCTCTGTCTTCCCTTCTTTCCTTAGGCTCTCTCAGGTAGAGAACTACATTTACTTTCCTTCAAGCAGCAAATACATGCTGTTATAAATATCTTGCCACATCACACCATGTCCAAGTGTATCAGCAAGTCGGCATGACTTCTATTTGCAGTATTGTACAGGCTTTGTCACATATAATATGTTTTTCTTCTCTTTTTTTTTTCTACTGGTTTTTCTTTAGTGTCTAGTGTTTTTTCCCCACATGATTAAAGAGCTTTAACCAAGAACGAACAAACATCGTTAACACATGGTTTATCAGGTTTTTAAATCTGAACATTTCATGGCAGCAGTATGTGTACATGTGAACAACCCCCTGTTGCTCACCAGTTGATTAATTGTTCTTTCCCTGGAGAAATTGAGTTATTTCAATTACATGTCACAGTGCACTGAAACATAGTGTCGATAAAACCCTTTATCAGCAAACTCTGTCTTTCCTTCTGTGACTTAGGATATGTCCTGAGTGTAATTACTAACTTAAAACAGCCTGCCAATAATCAAACCCTTAAGCAATATGCGATGGTAATTATGTTTCAAAGGAATAAAAAACACCCTTAAAACTGGTCAAACACAACCCCAAATCCTAACGATTTGGGATGTGCTGTGAAACATTAATACAACACACTTCATTCAATTCAATTGAAAACAGTATAAAGACAATATATCTAAAGTTGTACCTCATCAAATTCACTGATTTTTTGTAAATATATGTTTATTCTGAATTTGTTATCAGCAACATGTCTCAAAAAAGTTGGAACAGGGGCAACAAAAGACTGAGAAAGTTGTGAACGATCAAAAACACCTGATTGGACCATTCCACAGGTAAAGAGGTTCATCTTGATTTTGAGTGGACTTACTGTTGAACCGGAGTCCATTCTAAAAGCAGGTGTTTCATGCTAGGACCATATTTTTTCACAGTAAAAACTGAAGTTAAATCATTGCTAAGATTCTTTTCTAATTTGCTCATATCACACATTTCATTTATGTACTACACTACGTTTTTGCCACAGTCCTGACTGGTCAGGTCTCACAGTTTACATCTTTACTGTTTGAAATGCATTAAGTGACACGGGCGTGTATTTTTTCCATTTAGCACCGGCACATTTACATCCCTTGTTTTCATCCACGTGGTTGTGATGTGCAGTATGTCTGCTCTGCTAAGGGTCAGATCACTGAGCAGACATGAACAAAACCTTCAAAAAGTTGGCTTCTATTAAATACACATTTGCAATTACATAATTTATGCTGAAATAATAAATGCGGCATAATTTGCAAACTGCTGCTTTGTTTGCGTTGGCATCATTATAATGTCATCAACACAGCGCTACATGGTAATTCCATCTGATGAATAAAACACATTACATTTATTTACCTGCAGCAAAGTTTACCCATACAGTACCCACTACCTACCTACGAGCTATCTAGCTAACTGGAAAAAACCTTAACTAGACTCATGAAGTTTTATGGTGAATCCCACTGGATTAGGTGACATGGGGCAATTATCTCATGTAAATCCTCCTTAAAGGGCCGGTAAAGCAAAATCTGTGTTTTTTTACACTGAAAAATGTTGACACTTGACATGGTATCTTCAAACAATGAGCTAAAACAGTTTGCTATGTAACTATTGTGTTGTGGCATCCCCCCAGTCAAACCACAGCGCTTCTGGTTTCTTGCAGACTTTCAGGCGCCAGGCCCCTCGGTGATGTAAAGGTGGGGAAAAGGTGTATCTGACTAGGATCGAGTATAAAAGCTTTAAGTCAAAGACAGACGCAAACATCCCAAAATCAAGAGACAGCCTCAGTTCCATTCTACAGCCAAAAACTGACTCAGTTTTTCCGCTGCCTGATTCCACTGGCTGGAATCTATTACAGTAAAAACTGTTACATTATCTCTTTTCCTGTGAAGCTGCTGTCATACGAGGTCACAACCCTGTAAAAAGTGTTTTCAGTTGTCAGAGGATAATTTAACTGTATAATAGTCTTTATTACCAGTTTGCTTAACACTTGACTCCTAAAATCCAGAACTCAATTCTAAGAATTCTTAGAAACTTGATGTTGCATTTTTTTATTTATTTAGTTTTATTTTATTGTTTTTTGTCTCTTTTAAAAATCATTATATTATATTATAGCGTAATATATTTTTCTTTTTTTGTTGCTTGCACTCCTTACATACCATTTGAATAAAAGCTGTATAAACACATGTTCTCATTAGCTTACTTTTACCTGTGACACCATGTTCTTCATTGCATAGTTACAGGTGGTATGAGGGATGTGACTGAAGCCCCAAAACCCCTCCCTCCTTATGAGGACGCGTAACGTTTAGGTCAGGCGAGCGTTCCTGGCAGAGAGGCGTCACCTTTCAGGGCACCAGGAGTGGCTTCAACGTCCTCAGTCGACACGGCCCCCCAGCCTCAGGCAGGACAAACAGCTTTAGGGATTTCGATAACTTATTTTAGATACTTGCTGACTGTTTGAATCATTCAAATGTTGCAGAGTGGTTCATAACACATTCATCTCTGACATGCATGATATACTCGAAACCCAAATTTTTTACTGCTTTACCTGCACTATCCATGTGCCTGAAGCAGTGGCGGATGTAGGATTTTTCTAAACCAGGGGCCATAAAGGGGCCACATTTTTCACCTAGGGGCCAAGTATATGTCTAACATTAACATTTCCTTATTCAGTAAGATGTATATATATTTAACAGGCATTCCTTGTTTACCATTGGCTCTATAGCCATGAGCAAAAACACACAGAATTGAATATATTTAGCTAATTGTGCCTTGTTCAAGCACATTGTGTACGTCAAAGAAGCTTAGCAATGAAAATTATTTTTCATATTTACTGAATATTAAACTGGGGTGCACAGAAAACATAATAAGGCACTTTTTTTCCAATATGTAAGTATTTAATACATAAAATACTTTAAAAAAATACACATTCAAATCTTTTTAAGTATATTATTAGAGCATTTAGAACAGAAAAACTTGACAGTCAAGTTATAAAAAAGCAACAACAAAAAAAAGGCAAGTGACAGGACAGGGGCACTTCAGGGGGCCATTAGATTTCACCTGGGGCCAGTGCCCCTCTGGACCCGCCCCTGGATCCGCCCATGGCCTGATGCACCTGAGCCTAACAATCTATTCTTAAACAGAGCAGCATTTATTTTCAGCTCACGCATTTAATCTCTCAGTGTATTCCAGGCTGTGTCGACAAACTAATGTACCGTAAACCTTTTTGAACTATGTATCTGGATATTAAGCTACCGTTTGGTAGCAGCTGTGAAAAAAACCCCAGGCAGGATCACATGATAAAGACATCTGCACAGGAAATCCTAGTTAGATTCCAAGATTTGATCAGTCACCGATGTCAGCATAATGACTGAAGGTGTCATCATGAAACATGACATAACTCGCTGACTTACACAACATTTACTGGATGACTTTCATTTCTCCTTTTGTAAGAAAATGAACTTGATGTTGCATTTTTTTATTTATTTAGTTTTATTTTATTGTTTTTTGTCTCTTTTAAAAATCATTATCATATTATATTATAGCGTAATATATTTTTCTTTTTTTGTTGCTTGCACTCCTTACATACCATTTGAATAAAAGCTGTATAAACACATGTTCTCATTAGCTTACTTTTACCTGTGACACCATGTTCTTCATTGCATAGTTACAGGTGGTATGAGGGATGTGACTGAAGCCCCAAAACCCCTCCCTCCTTATGAGGACGCGTAACGTTTAGGTCAGGCGAGCGTTCCTGGCAGAGAGGCGTCACCTTTCAGGGCACCAGGAGTGGCTTCAACGTCCTCAGTCGACACGGCCCCCCAGCCTCAGGCAGGACAAACAGCTTTAGGGATTTCGATAACTTATTTTAGATACTTGCTGACTGTTTGAATCATTCAAATGTTGCAGAGTGGTTCATAACACATTCATCTCTGACATGCATGATATACTCGAAACCCAAATTTTTTTACTGCTTTACCTGCACTATCCATGTGCCTGAAGCAGTGGCGGATGTAGGATTTTTCTAAACCAGGGGCCATAAAGGGGCCACATTTTTCACCTAGGGGCCAATTATATGTCCAACATTAACATTTCCTTATTCAGTAAGATGTATATATATTTAACAGGCATTCCTTGTTTACCATTGGCTCTATAGCCATGAGCAAAAACACACAGAATTGAATATATTTAGCTAATTGTGCCTTGTTCAAGCACATTGTGTACGTCAAAGAAGCTTAGCAATGAAAATTATTTTTCATATTTACTGAATATTAAACCGGGGTGCACAGAAAACATAATAAGGCACTTTTTTTCCAATATGTAAGTATTTAATACATAAAATACTTTAAAACAATACACATTCAAATCTTTTTAAGTATATTATTAGAGCATTTAGAACAGAAAAACTTGACAGTCAAGTTATAAAAAAACAACAACAAAAAAAAAGGCAAGTGACAGGACAGGGGCACTTCAGGGGGCCATTAGATTTCACCTGGGGCCAGTGCCCCTCTGGCCCCGCCCCTGGATCCGCCCATGGCCTGATGCACCTGAGCCTAACAATCTATTCTTAAACAGAGCAGCATTTATTTTCAGCTCACGCATGTAATCTCTCAGTGTATTCCAGGCTGTGTCGACAAACTAATGTACCGTAAACCTTTTTTAACTGTGTGTCTGGATATTAAGCTACCGTTTGGTAGCAGCTGTGAAAACAAACCAGGCAGGATCACATGATAAAGACATCTGCACAGGAAATCCTAGTTAGATTCTAAGATTTGATCAGTCACCGATGTCAGCATAATGACTGAAGGTGTCATCATGAAACATGACATAACTCACTGACTTACACAACATTTACTGGATGACTTTCATTTCTCCTTTTGTAAAAAAAAGAACTTGATGTTGCATTTTTTTATTTATTTAGTTTTATTTTATTGTTTTTTGTCTCTTTTAAAAATCATTATCATATTATATTATAGCGTAATATATTTGTCTTTTTTTGTTGCTTGCACTCCTTACAAACCATTTGAATAAAAGCTGTATAAACACATGTTCTCATTAGCTTACTTTTACCTGTGACACCATGTTCTTCATTGCATAGTTACAGGTGGTATGAGGGATGTGACTGAAGCCCCAAAACCCCTCCCTCCTTATGAGGACGCGTAACGTTTAGGTCAGGCGAGCGTTCCTGGCAGAGAGGCGTCACCTTTCAGGGCACCAGGAGTGGCTTCAACGTCCTCAGTCGACACGGCCCCCCAGCCTCAGGCAGGACAAACAGCTTTAGGGATTTCGATAACTTATTTTAGATACGTGCTGACTGTTTGAATCATTCAAATGTTGCAGAGTGGTTCATAACACATTCATCTCTGACATGCATGATATACTCGAAACCCAAATTTTTTACTGCTTTACCTGCACTATCCATGTGCCTGAAGCAGTGGCGGATGTAGGATTTTTCTAAACCAGGGGCCATAAAGGGGCCACATTTTTCACCTAGGGGCCAAGTATATGTCCAACATTAACATTTCCTTATTCAGTAAGATGTATATATATTTAACAGGCATTCCTTGTTTACCATTGGCTCTATAGCCATGAGCAAAAACACACAGAATTGAATATATTTAGCTAATTGTGCCTTGTTCAAGCACATTGTGTACGTCAAAAAAGCTTAGCAATGAAAATTATTTTTCATATTTACTGAATATTAAACTGGGGTGCACAGAAAACATAATAAGGCACTTTTTTTTCCAATATGTAAGTATTTAATACATAAAATATTTAAAAAAAATACACATTCAAATCTTTTTAAGTATATTATTAGCGCATTTAGAGCAGAAAAACTTGACAGTCAAGTTATAAAAAAACAAAAAACAAAAAAAAGGCAAGTGACAGGACAGGGGCACTTCAGGGGGCCATCAGATTTCACCTGGGGCCAGTGCCCCTCTGGCCCCGCCCCTGGATCCGCCCATGGCCTGATGCACCTGAGCCTAACAATCTATTCTTAAACAGAGCAGCATTTATTTTCAGCTCTGGCATTTAATCTCTCAGTGTATTCCAGGCTGTGTCGACAAACTAATGTACCGTAAATAGCACATTAGCATCCAAGCTTATTATTTTACAGGTAGCTGTGTGCCTCTGAGGTCAGCTCTCTGTGGAGCTGTGTCTGAGGTAACAGCAGGTTTGTTGCTGCACACGTAAAGAACAATGCAAATTTATGCCATTTATTTGTTTATTTATGCCATTTTAATGAGGATGAATTGCTACATTTAACATATTACTATCATTATATATATATTATATTGAATCAATGAATGATGTAAATTTTTACATTCCATTTTACCACACATAGTGAAGTGAGAATTATGAAAGAGAGGAAATGGAATAATGTACTAATATAATGAACCTTCAGGTGTGTTCAAATCACAGTCAGGATGATGGCTGGTGTCTCATGGATAAGTAATACTGAAGGTCAACTTCTCATCCAGTGAGTCCAATGAAATTCTGATTTACTGATTTATGTCTTCCTGACAGCTTTACCAGCAAAGTGAGATAAATCATGTAAACTAGCTATCAGGGATAGTATTCCTATCAAGAGACAGCCTCAGTTCCATTCTATAGGCCAAAAACTGACTCAGTTTTCCCGCTGCCTGATTCCACTGGCTGGAATCTATTACAGTAAAAACTGTTACATTATCTCTGTTCCTGTGAAGCTGCTGTCATACGAGGTCACAACCCTGTAAAAAGTGTTTTCAGTGGTCAGAGGACTGGTGGTTAAAATAAGCGACAGTTTGTGTAATAACACAAATAATAGTCCAATTTTTATAAAGAAGATACTTCAAGGTAAATTTACTCATTTTAAGCTCCTTCCAAAAAATATAAAATCAATGACCAACATTATATCAAATAATTTAACTGTATAAAAGTCTTTATTACCAGCTTGCTTAACACTTAACACAACAAGAATTCACAAGTAGTCTGGAGTTCAATTTCATTTCCTTTATTCACTTATTCATGGAGATATAGGGGTAAAAGAGTTAAAAAGTGAATATTGTTCTTAGAATTATCTTTATTTCTATTGGAATGAACCTGATGATACAAATATTTAAAAAAACGTCCACTGGAAGCCAATTAGACAATAGTACACTGTATTCTTACTCAGCTATTGTCCCAACTTTGGTTTGTTTTCTATGGTTCCTATGAGTTTTTTAATAATCAGCTACTTACAGGGCTTTACATGGAACTGGTACCAGATCATATAACTGAACCTTTGACTCCTTGTTGTTTTTCCAAGGTGTCTCAGCTCAGTTTCATTAGCTCTACAGTGTGTTGTGTGAAGTGGTAATGCATGAAGGAGTGTGTAGTGGCTCAGACTCAACAGAGAATTAAAGGTCTGCTGGTTTTGTCCGTGAATCACAACAAACTAAAGCAGGATCTGCTCTTGTCCTGCATCAGAAGTGCATCTAAACCTCCAACCTTTTTGAACTGTGTGTCTGGATATTAAGCTACCATTTGGTAGCAGCTGTGAAAAAAAACCAGGCAGGATCACATGATAAAGACATCTGCACAGGAAATCCTAGTTAGATTCCAAGATTTGATCAGTCACCGAGGTCAGCATAATGACTGAAGGTGTCATCATGAAACATGACATAACTCACTGACTTACACAACATTTACTGGATGACATTCATTTCTCCTTTTGTAAGAAAATGAACTTGATGTTGCATTTTTTTATTTATTTAGTTTTATTTTATTGTTTTTTTGTCTCTTTTAAAAATCATTATCATATTATATTATAGCATAATATATTTTTCTTTTTTTGTTGCTTGCACTCCTTACATACCATTTGAATAAAAGCTGTATAAACACATGTTCTCATTAGCTTACTTTTACCTGTGACACCATGTTCTTCATTGCATAGTTACAGGTGGTATGAGGGATGTGACTGTGTGACTGAAGCCTATGTTTAAGTAGTGTTCATAAATTCAGGGGTTCTAAACCTTTTCTAAATTTAAGACCACTTTTGATTGTTGAGAAAATTCTAAGGATCATCCTCCCAAATAAATGAGTAAAAGAACACAAGACGATAAAAAGGGAGAACAAACAAAGTGGGCAGTAACAGGATCTCACCTCATTCGACACGCTGTGCCTCCAGCCCAGCATCACTGCCTGTCATTATGAATCCACACTTTGGACCTTCATGCTGGTACAGGGTCGTCTCCTACATCACTTTATTGTTTAAAAAATGGATCTAGTTGATGTCACTGCCTCCGAGGGGATGTTGGCTAACAAACAAAACATGTTTTACAAAAGCATTCTCTGCCAAACACAGTCCTTCAGCTGGTTTTGAGATCTGGTGACTGTGGGGGTCATAACATATGATTCACATCATTTTCCTATTAATTCAGTGAGTTGTTATGATTCTCCACTCAATTACTCAGGTTGTTCCTTTGCCACTTGTTTGTAAGAGAAGAACTGATAAAGAGGTGGCAAAACAGGAATGTGGTATTAGGATTTTTATGGAGTATTCAAAAACATAAACATGTAATAAAAAGGAGCAATTTAGTAGATTGTATGAACCAAGATTCAAACAGGCCATAATAGCTCTGTGTAAAAAAAACCCCACAGTCCTCTCACTCATTTGAATGAGGTAAGTGTAACAACACAGAGGGCTCTGGTGAAAACAAACAAACAAACAAACAATCAAAAGCAGGGTTGTCTGTAAAAAAGTGAAACCAGGCTCAACTTTTGCTGCAAAACAACACGTCATCCAGCATGGTGCTGTGGTGGTCTATCACATGTAAGCAATCTGCTACTCCTGGTCAGTTAGAAGAAATGTTGATCTACTAAGAATTTAGTAACAATGAGGTCATGAAGGTTGGAAAAGGCTCATCTAAGGAGTGAGAATGTTTTCGTTGGGTATTATCACAGGCCAGGCTCAGTGAGCTGGACAAAAAGGGAGATGCAAAGATAATTTGCAAAGACAGCAGATCTATCGACTGTCATATTGCATAAAATGTTGATTTTACTATTTAATCAAATACGTCTTTGAACCTCATCCCAAAATGAGGAATTTAGAGTTTGAAGTCTCAGAGTGTTTTAACCTGCTGTGCAATGTTTTAATGTCTGAGAGGCCTTCAAAATTATGGAGCTGTTATTCCGACTTCCTGGGTTGTATTTCATGTCTATAAGTGTCTGGTCAAACACATCCCTACTAATGCTAAGACCCATATGTTACATAAACACAGGGCGGAGTTTACTGTTATCCTTTTGGAAATATATCCACATATATAGTGGTAACGCTGACAGATTGGTGCTCCTCCTAAGGAATACAAATCAGAGCTAATCTTCATTTTTCTGAACACCAGAAAATATACACTACCAGTCAAAAATTTGGACACAGTTTCCCATTCAAGTGGATGGGAAACTGTGTCCAAACTATTGACTGGTACTGTAGATTTGATCGGTTTTTCACCTACTTCAATATTATGAGTTATTATAACATGAAACACAATAAAAGGCCAATCAAAATAAAAAATACCCAGATACGGACAACTCATGATGTTCCACCACTGTGTGCAACTGGATCCTGGGAGAGTAGAATATGTATATTTGGAGGGGGTCAGTATGTCCTGGGTCACAGTACGGTGACCCAACACATACACAGTAACAGAGAGGGGTAGAGACATAACACCAATATGTAGCTGAGATAATGCAGATTCATTCAAATGGATTTATCTATCTATGAAGGGTAAGAAGTTCAGTCTAGACCAAGAATAAATCCGGATCCACCACTATGGAAAATCGGATTTTATAATTCATAAACTCCTGATGATAAACACGTGATTCTATTTGATCAATTACACATGAACTACTTGAGGGATTTTCGTGCTACTTGGTGGAAGAGTAGGGCATGTGTCATAAATAGAACCACTGAATTTTGGAGATGATCTGGATAATGAGGTGGATCCATTTCCATGGCACACGTCTTGTTGGAATTTGGATTTAGTTAAAAGGGACTTGTAGCCATTCTCTCTGTTAGCGCAGTGTGTGTGGGTGGGTTCTCTCAGTGATGACCCCATAGATGATGTTTGAAAATGCTTTACTTATTAACATAAATCACTTGTAAACAACTTAAATGTAAGTTTTCAGCTTAACTCGCGTCTCCAGCCTTTTCAGTCTCATGCCGTGTCTCAGTCTCCAGACCCACGCTACTGCAAAGAGAAACATCAGTCCAACACAAAACACCTGCAGTAATTAAATCCTTAACTCTAAAACCCATTCCCTGAAACTCCCCCACACTCTCTCTCTGCTGCTACTGAATACTAACCAAAGCCCCAACACTACAGGACTGTTGTGCCGTGGTATGTGCTCTATTCGATGTCCTATTTCCATTCTATTGTCTACATTAACTAACATCTGTGCTACTCGTGTCTTCCGAGCTCCAGCCGTCAGCATCATCAGCATCCCAACTGCCTGGTCACGTAAGTTTTGTGGAAGTCGTGACATCATCAGTTGTTTCAGTAAGGTATTTTTTAGATCTGGGATTTTATTGCCTTGGCCAGGTCTTGTCAATCATACAGAAAAAAAATCTCACCAACACCATCATTTACTCTGAAATGCACCAAAGATTTCTATGGTATGACTAAATGATGGTTATTCATGATTTAACATGTTTTGGTTGAGGGAACTTAAAAAAGCCATTTCTATATGTCACATGTTTGTTTGTTTCAGTAGATTAGGGCTAGTGAAAAGAAAATATTGGGTTTTTAAAATGATGCGTTTCTACTGTTGCTCAGTATAAATGTAACTTCTCTGTGCTCTGGCTCAAAGTCAGCCCCAACAATTAGTTTAATCCTCTTCAGGTATTTAACATTTACCTAATCTTCTCTCCTGGAACAAAAGAGATCCACTTTGTCTTGAATATACATTTGGTTAAATATGATGTCAGATGCATACACATACATTTTTTAATCCAGTCACTCACTCATCACCCTCTTTCCACCATGTTTCCCTCCTGCTGTACAGTACATCCCAACCCACATTCAACCATTACAGCCTGACTGTCTCTCAGTGCTGTGAGGGCTATAATTGGCTCTCTTAGCCAAGTCTGGCTAATGCATTATAAAACCTGCCCTGGCCTGGCTTATCCTCCAACAAGCATTTATAGAGTCACACCTCTATGTTCTGCACATGCTGAGAGAGGCTTAAAACACAGACTGCTGGCATCCTGGGCGAAAATACAGTCGAGAACAAGGGAGCCCTGGAGAAGAAATTTTACAAAGAAGGAATTTTCTGTGATAAGACAAAGTATCATCAGGAGGAACTGCACAGGTGTTTGTAGGTGAGTCTGTGTTTGGATGGACACTCGAATAGAAAGAGTCGTCATTTCAATATTCCTAAACAGGGCTTTAGCTACCACCAAGAATGCTCAGGCCATGTCCTCTGTATTATTTCTGGTATATTTCTAAAAACTGAAATATACCAGAAATAATACAGAGATCCAGTTTTTCTCCACCAAAACTCTGCACCAACATTTCACTCCTGATAGCATTGAGAGGGTCTAGAAAAGCATTTTGATTCCCATTTAGAATAAAATGATTTTAATTTTAATTTTAATTTCGTTATTGAGGTATTGAGGTTCCTGAACCAAATATACCGAGCAACAGTAAAAATGCATGATTTTGTAGGCTTTCATGCCATCCTGTTCATATTAAATATAAAAGGCAAACTATGGTTGACACATAGCTTTATTCACACTTTAACTGTACAGAGAAATCAGTTTTGTACAAAAGTTTGGTTGTTGCCTTAATGTTTACAAGTCAAAAAGTGTGGATGGTGAGACAGAGAACAACAGCAGTGCCACTAGTGATCACCTCCAGCATTTATCACAGCATCACATCTCCTTTGCATGGAATGGATAAGACGGTTTATCTGGACTTGTGGGGTGACATGCCATTCTTCCCGCAGTGCTGTGACATGTTGTTCATGTGTTGCTGGAGCAGGATCTCTCCATCTCACCCGGTGATCCAGAACATCCCACAGATGCTCTATTGGGTTGAGATTTGGTGAATATGCTGGCTAAGGAAAGACAGCAACATTGTTCTGGTCCAGGTAGGCTACTCCTGACAGACGTGAGCCACATGTGGTCTGGCATTGTCATGCATGAAGGTGTTGCCTGATTGCTGTATCCTGGGAATGACATGTGGACCTAGGATTGCATCTCTGTAACACATAGCTGTCAGTGTACCGTGGATGTGGACAAGGTCTGACTGCTATCCATTAGCAATGGCTCCACACATCATGACACCACCACCAAAACAGTCCACTTCCTGCATGTATGCTGCAGGATAGCATCTCCCACAACGACAATACACACACCTACGACCATCAGCTCTGTGCAAGTTAAATCTGGACTTGTCACTAAATGTGATATCTGTACATTGTGCAATGTGCTGTAACATCTTTAACACCTGTGCTACACGTGTCTGCCAAGTTCCGGCCATCAGCATCCCCATTGCCTGGTCACGTAAGTTTTGCGGAAGTCGTGGCATCATCAGTTGTTGCAGTGGGATATCAAATTTGCCCGGGTTTTTATAGCCTTGACCAGGTGTGTACAATCATACACAAAAAAACCCCATACCATCACCATAATTTCCTCTGAAATGCACCATTGACTTTTATGGCTATGTTATGACTAATTGATGGTTATCTGTGATTTGTTTTGATTAATTGGTTTTGAGTACTTAACCCTCCTGTTATCCTTGGGGTCAATTTGACCCCATTCAATGTTTAACATATCTAAATAAATGGTTGACATCATTTTTTTTTGCTTATTATTTCATGACTTTTACTAATTTAATGAGGACAAATGGGTAAACATAAAATTAACATGATGATATGTTTTCAATGTCCTGTACACACTTTGTATGCATCGATGTTCCTTCTGTTTTGGCTGTATAAAACATATAAAAATGTCAACATTTTACACATATTTGTTTGGATTGTTTAGGATGATATTGAGGTGACTATTACATGCAAATGTATAATCTTAAAAAAAACTTCCCTCTGCTTTGGGGCCCTAATCTAACATACCACACCTGCAGTGCGAGAACCACTCATAGTTCACAAGGGGGAGGGGGGAAATTCCCATAAGAACTCTGATATTTCCTGCGAAATGGGGTGTGTGTGTGTGTGTGTGTGTGTGTGTGTGTGTGTGTGTGTGTGTGTGTGCATATAACCCACTTCGCGAAAACTCTGATATTTCCCACAACATGGGAGTGGGGCCATATGGTTCCCGCAAGGACGTTGGTAGTTTACGCAACATAGTGGAGGAGCAAACATATAAAAGCTTGTATAGCAGCCTTCTAAACCATTCTCTTGGTGCTCTGTGTCGTTTCTCTTCATGTTCTCTCTCAATTGAAAATGACCTAAAAGAAAAGGTTTTCTGTCAGTGAAGTTTTGTCACAGCTCTTTGACGGTGAAAGTGACATAGAAGAGAATGTGTCTGAGACAGAGGATAATGTTGAGGAGGACCCTGATTATGAGGCATCCTCCTCTGATGAGAATGAGACCCTTAGTGCAGATGCTCCTGTTGTCTCTCAACCACAAGGAGACACGTTACTTTCCAAAAATGGAAAGTTATCATGGTCCCGCTCCCCACTTGAACAGGGTAGGCTTAGTGCTGCTAATGTCATAAAAATGGTTGTGGGGGGCACTGTTTTATTTAAATGGTTATTTAGGTAGTCAACAAAGAAACATAAAGCACCTGAAACATAAATTTGGGCAACAGTTTTGATTATGATCATTTTCTGGAGGTTTAAACTGCTGGGGTCAAAATGACAATAAAGGGTGTAAAGTAAATTTGAGGATAACAAGGGGGTTAAAAAACTAATTTCTTTGTATCACATGTTTGTTTCAATAGATTAGGGCAAGTGGCTAAGGCCTTAGGAAAAAATTTTTTTTTTTAAAGTTGCTCAGTAAATGTCATCTGGTACAAATTATAAGAAAAATAAATAACATGTTTTGAGGCAGTTACTTCACAGTTTTGTTTTGTTGATTTTCAGAAGAATTTTCTTAAACCAACAGCTCCATAGACAAAACTATCTGAATGTCATTACAAGGTTGTCAAATACAGTCCAGATGCCTTGGACTGGTGGCGAGGGATTGTTTGCTGTGCCTTCAATGAAATCATTCTCAAGAAAAATGTTGGAGGTTAAGGTCCCTACTAACTAACTAACTAACTAACTAAACTTAGAGTCCCCATAGATATGTTAGAACGGTGCTGCCATATAAAACCGCCATATTGATTTTTGAAAGCTTTACCCAGGATAAGCATCGTATATTTGAGTGTAACATGCAGATACATGTGTGATGCAGACTGTAGGAAAGCTTTTTTCTTTTCCTCAAATTCAATCAAATCTTATGTCACTTCAGAGCAAGAAGATTCTGTGTTTGAATCCAGACTCTGAGCCTTTCTGTGTGGAGGTGTGCATGCCCCCCCCCATACCTGTATGGGTTCCCTTTGGGTGCTCTGGCTTCCTCCCACAGTCCACAAACATACAACATAGGGGAATCGGTGGCTCTAAATTAAGGCACTATTATAAATGAAGTTTATAATGACAAAAAATATGAAGCAGCATGTACTCATCTTAAAAATATATCTGGATCTAGATGAAATTATTTTGTGCAACCACTTGACATAATAAATGAATTCATTAATTTAATTCAACAAGAGTAATTATGAGTAATTCCATCTATTTGTCCCTGTTAGAAGACATTTATAATACAGTTTGCTTTGTCCTAAATGTTGATGAAACCCAACTGACTTTGCATTACTGCTGTGGTCGCAATGAGGAAACGATTCATAGGAAAAGGGGATATCCTTTTGATGAACACTTCTAATGTTCCTATCACAATGCCTTTTCTGCAGGATGAAGCATAGATGCCTCCTCTGCACAGTGGACAGACTTCCTACCATCAGTGAGATGCAGGAGAGTGACACAGAGGATGGAGACCTGGATTATTCCTCACACACCATGGAGGAGTACATTGACTCCATCAAAGAGCTCTCCCAGCGGACTCTCTACCCTCTCCACGGGCCCCTCAGAGGCCACCGCCACTGGACGGAACGCACCTGCACAAAAGTTACACCTTTGGCTCCATCTGTAATTTTAAATTCCTCAAGGGCCCACACACCCTGGAATCCAGTTGACCTGTCAGATATATCAATTACTTTAACTGACCAATCAAACTGCAACTCATCAGTGCATTTTAACCAGAACCTGATGAACAGGTTGGTTGGACAGGCCCTATTTGCAGGCTTGGTAGACAGGTCGTCGCTCTAGCGGGAGAGGACGATAAAGAACTTTCCCTGCAGATGAGAATGAATGCAGTCAAGCAGGGTTCTCGTCTTTATATGGAATGAACCTGCATAGTTAGTTATTATTATGTTTATTATTATGTTTATTACAGCAACTTAAACGCATGTCTTTTTGGGAGTTTTCACTCCCAGAGGGGGGGATATGTGGGGAGTTTTACTTGTATTGATTGATTTGATTGTATGGGGGAGTACCGAGTGAGAGAGAGCACACAATGGTTCAAGAAGTTCTTGTTTGAACTCTCAATCCTTCAATAACATGTTGTTCTAACCACACAAGTGAAGATATGATACGATTTGTTGTAACCTTGTTGGACCAGTCACGGAGCTAGAATGTTATGTAAGCCGTGAGTGTGTTTTGCAGACCAAAGAGACCGTGACGTGTGTATAAAACTGTAGCAGAGTGGCTATTGTGTTGATCATGTCTTGTGTCATGTTTGGAAGATGATGTTGAACTGACAGTAAATGATCCCGTCGACTGCAAGCCAAAGTCTCCCCGTCTTTCTTTGACACTCTACCACAACATGAGCCAGAGATGAACAGGATTAACTGGGCGATCAGCTTCATGACTTCCCAACTGGATTTACTCAGTTATCCCTGCAGCATGCTTTGACATCAGCTCCATGTTGCATGATTCATTTATGTGTAAGAACTAATTGCATAAAGCCACTTTCTCAAAGTGGTATGCATTCCCTTT
This sequence comes from Chaunax sp. Z400, assembly GCA_037577475.1. Classification (NCBI taxonomy): domain Eukaryota; kingdom Metazoa; phylum Chordata; class Actinopteri; order Lophiiformes; family Chaunacidae; genus Chaunax; species Chaunax sp. Z400. The sequence goes on along the minus strand of CM075191.1, from coordinate 12,811,734 downwards.
GAAGTGTTAAATGAGTGCAACACATGAAACAAAAGATAAAAAGGGAAAATATCAAGGGCAGAGCAAACAAATGTGCAGAGTCGGCCTGAGGTGTGAGCTAACTAAGTGGTTGCTTAGGGGCCCTTAGCCACCAGGGGCCCTCCAAACAAACTGAAAATTTGAACTCGCGTATGGTTTTAGTTGCTCATTTATATATGATATAATATAATAATATAATACAATGGACTGAAGGTTGGAATATTGAAAGTTTTAATATATGGAATGAAAGTCTGAAGATATGGAAGTAAAGCTGGACTACAGGAAGAGGTGCTCGTGTAGATTCTCATTCATCCACGTCATGGTCATCCTTGAAGGTTGAATCTGAAGCAACTGGACTTCTGTTTAGGATTCGAAGACGTTTCACCTCTCATCCAAAGGCTTCTTCAGTTCTGACTGACTGGTGGGGAGTTTCAGATATTAAAACTCTTCTGAGGTCACTGACACGTCGTTTAGGTCACATGTTCACCGTTGACTCAAAGGCACCGTGATGGGTCGTTCCAGTCATTGAAGACAGAAGTGGTTTGTTTGCCTAATGTGGCATCATGTGAGTCATTAGCCTCTTTCAGACAGGCATTGCGCAACAACGGCAAAATTAATTCCCTTCTCTGTGACCCCCTCGGATTTTAAATTATAAAAATAAAAATAAAATATAAAATTTTCAATTTTTTAAAGATTTCTTGAGAAGTAAAATTGTCTCGCTGCATTGACATATAATTTTCCCTACTTTAAACCATTTTCTCCTCCAATTCAGTGTTTATGTCTTGTATTTCAACTGCTCTTTTTTTGGTAGTGCTACTGGAGATGATGAAAAAAAAAAGATTTGTTGGAAAAATATTTTCTATATTGTGGACTACGGACGGCTAAATGAATTCATTGTTCATACCTTAAAGGTTTAATACTCAGTCACTAGAATCATGTTAGTTTCCAGCTGTGTAGACTGTGTGTATCAGTGGTTAGCATCAGATGAAGTTTAATAGCTGCTATTTAATTTCCTGTTCAGACTGAAAGAACCTGGAACACACTGTAGACAAGATGGGAGGTGTAGCTGAAAATTCCTGCTTCACTTGACTGTCTCTGTTGTCTTGAATTCATTTAGACCATTTCAATTAACATCAGTGTGCTCCATCTTGTTAAAAGTCAATCTAGCTCACCCAGAAGTCTATTTCTTGCTCCCTGCAATCTGTCAGAATCAGCAAAACATTATGGTATTTCCTTATATAGAATCAAAATGTCAGTCTTATAAGTGTCTACACAATTCACACAGCATAATCAATTAAAATAATGAAGAGGATACTTTCTTTGATTAAAGGTCGTTTTACAGCTTGAGCAACGAAACCATTTGTGCCACTGTCACGCATTAATGATAAGATATCTCAGCACTGAAAATGTTTTAGAATAAGATTTAACAAGTGTCATGATTGTCACATTACACAACATGATATTAGTCATGATCTGTTGGAGAAAAATGAATTGGAAACTATCAAAGGATGGTAAAGAGTATTAACTTCTGTAATTAAAAGGCTCAGCCAAAACTGAAATCCTGGCATCGCTCCTGATGGAGGCATTTTTAATCTTCTACACAACTTGCAGATGAGATGAATGAAGAAAATAAAACACCTTCATATGCATTTTATACTGTTGGTTTAAATTTTTTTTTAATGCTTTGTTCTTTTATCTTATCTGTTTTTATTTTTAATTTTTATGTAAAGCACTTTGAATTACCTCAGTGTACGAAATGTGCTAGATAAATAAATTTGCTTTGCTTTGCTTTGCTTCATTATACCTGTTCTGTGAAGTGTATACAGCACTCTACAACATAAGCTTACAAGTTTCAGTCTGTATCTTTAAAGACATTATTACATTTCTATATTATAAAAAACAGTTGAGAAAAACATGATTCGGTCTTCAAAAATGACTTTATTCCTTGGTAAACATCCTGTCTGACTCTAAACACTGCTGTCCCTAATTATCTTTTTGAGGCCGTGTTTCATGCTCAGCCATTTACTTTCAGTTTCTTTTTCCTGTAGATCCCTTGCTGTTCTTGGCAGGAACTGCCTGCCTCATGTCCAACAAACATGGCGGAGGGTCAGAGGGAGTGGATCAACCTTTGGAGACGTTTTCTGCAGAACAAGTCTTATCTAAACCTTGATTTTCTCTCCCAGATTGTGCAACACTGCATACACTAAACACACAGAATACTAAAAGGAATGTGTTCCACAGAAAAATGATTGCTGTGCACAAACTGCAACACCCACCATGATATTCCAAACGAATAACCTGATTCATGTATCATGTCTTCATCAGCCCCCAATTTGTCACGACCTGGCTCAAAGTTGGACAAAGGAGGGGAGAAAACACACGTTGTACATAAATAAAACTAAAACAAACTAAATACAAAACCCAAACAGGTGGAAGCCTGGGGGGAGAGACAGACTGGTTGACTGGCATCAGTTTCTATATCTGTGATACAAGACCAGGTGAGCTGAATCACCCTAATGACTTAGGAGAGAGAGGCCTGCTCCATTTGTCACGACCTGGCCCATAAGCCGTGACAAAGACAAGGGAGATACGAGGTAAAACGAAAAGTACAAGTCTATTCATGAAAATTAAACAAAAGCAACCTTACAATGTGTAGAGTAAGATATACTGCAGCGTTGCAAATGAGTGATATAAAACAAATTTGCCGTAGTCAAATCAAAGTTTAGTTGTAACATCCCAGGACCCATGTGACATGTAAACGCTCTCAAGTGTGGATTTAAATAAGAAATACAGCTGAAGAAAGCCATGGGAGAGCTGTGTGTCAGAGGATACAGTGAGATCTCAGTACCGAGGTAATGATATCAAAAGAATCCATCTCAGCCGCTGCAAATCATCGGCCCGAAATATAGTAACTGAACATTAAGACTGTCAGGTGCAAACTGCCAGGCTTCAGTCTTGACATGTACTGCGAGGGAACCAGGAAATGAAAGTTGTAGTTTGGATGACTTCTCATGTTTCCTCACAATCGAACAGAAACATTAATGCGACATTTACTTTACATGATCTCATTGTTTCACAGGGCAGTGTTGCACTGTTCAGGTTAATCAGAACATGGCGACTGTATTTTCTCCAGGTGAAACTGTAGGCTTATTGAAGTGTCAAACGTGTCGCAAACCCATACTTGAAGTTGCATTTTTAGATCTACGTTCATTGATTGTTGGACATTTGGCGGCAGAACAGCAAGCTTTAAACACAAGAGTAAACATCTCATGTTACAGCAAATGAGGAGCATTCAATACATTTAAGTTTCATTATATGTAATTCAACATTAACATTTATTTCTTGTCACCCATCAGTGCAAAATTCACTCTACTTTCACTTTTGTTCTGTGTCTCCACCGAGTACTGAGGGGAACATTTAGTTTTCTAGGTTCCAAAATGCTCCCCTGGGTTCAGGGTAAAATACTGATAAAATGTAGAATCTGGTGCTCTTTATTAAGTAGTGAGTACTTCACTTGTGTCCTTGTTGTTTATTCTCAGTGGATCTTATCTGATGAGAGAGCTGCTGGACTGAGTGGGAGGCCGGATACAGTGGATCATTACTTGGCAGCATTTAAAATGTTTTATTTTTCTTTTACAGGGAAACGACAGGAGGCATGCAGTGCAGACATGCTCACTGTCAGCTTGCCTCTATGTTTACAGAATGAACAAAGTCAGATGAAGGTGATCTGATCAAAACGCACCGCACAGAAATATCATGAATCCTTGAGGTCAAAAGGTTTTATTCTGTTTTACTTATTAAAGGCACAGCCTTATCAAACTGGCCTGTTTGAATTCAGTAAATAAACCCCAGAATCACTGCTGTCTCATGTTTGTTTGGCTCAGAGTCTGATGACCTCACAGTTAGAGAGCAGCTCTTCACACTGTTTTCTTTCCACATGGAGTTTGATGAAAACATATGGTAGATGAAGTGTTTTGTTAAGTATGGAGCAATCAGTCTGAATAAAAATAAAGTTTCAGACATCTCTATGTTGTCTAGATAAAGTACACACATTTTCTTGACACTTTGAAATCTGCCTTTACATGCGGCCTCGGTGATTACCCAGGTCCTGGTGTCATAGCGTGAAGTCATCTATAATTCTCTACTTGGCAGGAAGCTCGGCAAGATCTTGACTTGCCCTTGACGTCTTGGGTTGCGTGTTTAAGTCCTGGCTGTAGGCATTGTGCCGAGGACTCGCTTGATTCATGCCTGATTCAAATGATAAGCTCCTTATTGCGCTCTGCAGAAGCCTCATAACGAGCCATTCATTTGAATTAGGTGTGTAGGAGCAGGCAAGCAGCCTAGACCAAGCAGGGCAGGGCTTCCCCGGGACCAGGACAGAGAAAAACAGGAACATCGATACAAGGATTTCAAGAGAACTGTCATGTAATCTAAGCTACAGTCTATTCTGCTGACAGAGCATCCTTCCTCTTCCTTCTCTTCCTCTTTCTCCATCATCCTCCTAAAAATACATGTCATGTCACACAAGTCATGAATCACCGCTGCAGCGTAGCTATGTTTCTTTTCAGTGACACTCTATTGGACTGAAAGATGCATCTTTCTCTGGACATCCTATTTTTTGCTTTATGCTTATCATTGCACTAGCATAATGATAAGTTTCCACCTCAGTGCTATGTTTCTCACATCCCATTACCTACTTAAGTATTTAGGGTTTCCCCATTATGTCATTGAGATAGTCTGACCCTCATCATGTGACTCCTGGACCACGACAGCCTGCCTCTACAATCTGGATCACGTTATTATCATTATAAGTTTGAGAGTTATTCCAGAAAAACTATATTTCACTAATGCTGGTTTTCTTCAGGATCTAGATCAGGAACTTTTGAAGATAAATTTGATTCCTAACTGAATCAGCACAGTTTCAGCTACAATCTGATCTCAGTTCAGTCTGTCTTAATCTTATTATTATTTGTTATCTCACAGAAGTGAATTTTCTGTGACCCCTATAAATTTAAAACATTCTAGATCACCAGATGCAGACTATGACTTGGATCCAGATCAGACTCTGATGTGTGCTAAATCTTATGACGATGTCATCGTGTCATTTTTGTCCAATCATGGCAGACATTATCCATGAAGTTAGAAGATAAAATCTGGTAATTGTCCCACAATGGTAAAGAATCCTTTAAAAACATTCTGGATCCAGATGACGATCCAGACCATCACCAGAATCGGATGGATTGTTCCTTGGGTTTTACCCTACCTCTCAAAATCTCATCAAAATATGTTCAGAACTTTTTGAGTCAACCTGCAGACAGACAGACAGACAGACAGTTAGTGAGTGACACACTTATCTATTGCGAAAATCCATCTCCTTTGTGTGAAAGGTGAACCCTTGACATGCTGTGAGTTGCTTGCCGTAACATGTACGTATGTGCTACGAAAACACACTAGTAAGTACCGGAAAGTGGAGCTGATTCATTACATGTGTTAACCCATTATCTACGGTGAAAGTGTTTCAGCACACTCCATGATCTCCACATCTCCCGTCTGTTGGCCTACTTCCACCCCGACATCTGCACTTGGCCACCATGACAGCTCATTGCGTCACCCAGTTTTTGTGGCTGCCAGGAACTGTGAACAAGCATGATAGGATGGAATCAGAAAGTTTTTCTTTAAATTTAATAATGTACAGAAAACATTTATGTTATTATTATCATCATTATTCAAGAACATCAACAGTCTAATCATTATAACAGAGATGAAATTTCATGTAAATACGCACACTAAAAACATTCTCCAGGCTCTGTTTATACAGCTTTTAGCTGTTAATCAGCATTGCACAATACAGCTAAACCTCCACTTCTTGGGCTATGAGCAAAGTCTGAATAGTGCAACTGATCAACTTCTTGATCAGTGTGTTTTGTTGTTGCCCAGACATGCCCAGGCAAAGTGTGGCATTATGTATTATTCATCCCTGTGTGTAGTCCAGTAATTTGATTTGTGGTTGACTCAGAATTTCACCTCATGAACGAAGCTTTTTTCCCCCCCTCCCTTGTCAGTGAAAGGAGCACATTCCAGTGTGTGAGTGGAAATTCCAGAGGCTGTTTCAGGTTTGGCTTGACGGGAAAAAGCATGGACTCTGGGAAAATGCGCTCTGTGCTGCCTATAAAAGGGGGAGAAGCTTGCAGCAGTTCTTCACTTCTCCTTCCTCTCACTGTCTCCTCCGAAGGATCTCACTCTCAGGGGTGTTTTTTCTGTCTCACAACACAACAATGGCCTTGTCAAAGAAAAGCTGCGCTCCCCTTTTGGCTGTTGTGGTCGCAGTTTGCATTCAGCTCTACCAAGGTGAGTGAAAAAACAGTTCATAATGGTTAAAGTTGCAGATTACAGGACTTCAGAATGTGTGATACAACAATGGAAAAACTGTAAAAAATAAATAGAAGCAGATGCATTATTCAATTATCATGTGATTCTATGTGTGGCTCTGTCCTGTTGCTGATGGTACACGCCTAACTGCTTCTTTCACTGCAGCTCACGACTTTCCTGGACGCTGCTCATGTCACAACACGATCAAGTTCATCAAGGGTAACATGACAGATTTCCAAGTCCTTGAAAAGCGGCCTGGGTGTGATAGAATCGAATTGATGTAAGTTTAAATACAACTTTACATATGCTGTGATTTATAAAACTCTCATCCATTGGGCCGACTTTGATTCTGAGTTCTTGCTTTGCATTTTTTAGCGTTACCATGAACAGGCAAGATAACACCACCGAGAGAGTCTGTATGAACACTGAGGGGAAAATGGCAAAGGCTTTTTTGAGATGCTGGGAAAGGTAAGATACACTTTGCATATGATCAACCAACACATCACTGCTTAGCTGTCACACAACAACATCTCTTTGAACTGGAATAAAGGTTTTGAACTAGATTAAAATAAATTGAATCATCTTTGATGATGTAGTTGACATCCACTGGTCTTTTACAGTTCTCTTAGGCTGCTAACTTGAAATTAGGTTTTAGATTTTGATCTGCTTTTAGAAGAGGTGCGCAGAAAATAAAAAAAAAGCTTGATTTTGCATCATGTTATGTTTTATAAAGCCAAAACGCTGCCTGAAAAAACTTCCCAGTTAACTTTGCAAAAACAACAAAGTCACTGGGACAGAAATCTGCAAATAAAAAGTTTTTCTTTTCTTTTTTTTTTTTTTTTTTTGCATAACATTGACTCAACAAATCTCATCACTCATTTATGTGAGTTCTTGCACAAAAATCCAGATGTTTTAAATTATTCCTCTGGCCTAACCACACCTTTTCTCCCTTGCTCTTTTCAGGATCAGCAAAGATGAAAGTCGTAAAATGGAGTGCATTGAAAAAAAAAGAAAGGCAGAGTCCAACAGGGGGAGACGTGACTTAGGAGGAAACTTATCCTGACTGGAGTCCCGGAGGTGACATGAAGACTGAGCACACAAGCCCAAGAATGCTGAGAGCAGAGCTTTCAGTGAGCCCCTTAACTGGAGAGGATTGGGAAATGACAGAGAGAGGGGGAAGAACATTGGGAGGGTAAATGAACAGGAAGTGGAGAAAAAGGAGTAAAGAAGTTAGGGGATACAAATATATATTTACAGCACTACGGCAGCAAGTCTGTGGAAGAAAGTCACTGTTGATTTTATGTTTGACAAAAATATTATTTATGACGACTTATTTATTGTTAAACTTATAATGCCTTATTATTATGTATGAATGTATGAATCAAAACAAATAAAGATGGGATTTTTTAATACAGCTCCATGGATTCTGCTTGTTTTTAAAAAAAAAATATCACAATTAAAAGAAATCATCTAATTTAAATTCCTTGGTTAGAAAATTACTTCCAACTGCCCCACCATGAATGACGTGTGTGGCACTAAACCAGCAAAAATAAAAACAGCTGTTATTCTGCAGCGTAAAGGCAGCTGGCACTTAAGGACACTGAATTGACTTTGTTTGAGGGAGCAACAAAAATGAATTGTTATCACAGAGAATGGCTCCATCCTCAGGGAGAAGGAGGCTTTGCCTGGTAACAATAAAATGATGCCCATGAGAGAATTTGACCACAGCTGTTTGCAGCAGCTGCAGCCTGTACAGCAGAGAGGAGATGGATTCCCGAAGCGTCTCATGAATCGTGTGAGGTGAAAAGAGATCCGTTGCGACTGCTCAAGTCTTTCATACTTGAGCCAAAGTCAGAGCAACAAGGAAATTGTCTTAAAGACAAACTGATCTCTTTCAATTCTGCTTACATTTAGTGGAATGACCTACGAGCATACTGCAGCTATTGTGAGTATTTTTTCATAAGACATTAAAACTGTTTTTTTGGACATATTTGAGCCTTAGGCTGATGGGTGTGCTGCCAACGTCTGATTGGACCACATCATGGCCCTTTGTATCCTGCAAACTGGAAATTCTTGATATTCTCCCACAAGACGGCCCCTTAGTGTTACTCTTAATATCGTAAAGCGTGTCCCTTTATAACATTCAACGCTTCAGTTCATGTTCCAGTTGGAGAGGGTGAAGTAAGTATGCTAGGCTAATTAGAGCTTTCTGCTACATTTGGGAGTGTCGAACCGGAAAATCAACCTCTATTCTGACAGGGGAACTTTCACTCATTTATAGAGATGGTTACCCTAATTGCTAGCGTTGTCGTCACACCAAATAAAAAGCCTAATTTATGATCTTTTGTTGTGTTGTCTTTTTTTTGGCAGTCGTCCCCGCTGCTGCACAAAGAGCCGTTCGTCTGTCAATTCAAAGTTCAGTGAAGCCTGACTCATTCCGCTGAACCCTGAACTGGAGAACCAGTATTTTTTACTTAAAACTTATACTGGATTTATGTCCTAACTGCAGTAAGCCTTTTAAATAACGACCGGCAAATGTTTTTTTTCATTAGTGTGTGGCAAAGAAAACAACCGAAGTGATTAACAGACTGTAACAACAGTTTCCTCACACATAGACGAACTTTAAACTAAACAGGAAACACAAAACGATACCCTGATACATCATGATTATGATGAGTCGTTTCCAATTTGCAGAGCGTACAATGAACCACAGTGTTGGATGTCTGTTTAAAATACCCCCCACATGTCATGGGTGAGGTCTTTTAGATAACAGCAGCAGAGCGAAACTTACTGGTGATGAACAAACATTTATAAAATGCAGATAAATAAGTGGCTGCCGATAGAGGACGTGTTAGAAAAGTAAACACTGTGCTGTGTGGTCTTTCTGCCGTCTTGACAAAGCTTCAAGTGTTCACAGATCAGTTGCACTGCTGTGATCAGAGCTCACAGACCACTGCATTGTTATGTGTCGGTCTAAAATACTCCCACAGTACTGGTGAGTGTGGCGCATATCCAAATCGCACCAAATTCGACACTGCACTTCCTTGTTTGAAGGAGATCAGATGAACAGCTCTCGAGGGAGGAGAATCACATACAGACAGACAGACAGACGGACTTAGAATTAAAAGAACTATGTCCATGGTTATGGTTTTAAAGTAAGTATATTTGAAACATTAAAAGTCAGCCAGGGATGCGTGTCTTTTGTTCCGAACTGCACCACTTACTTAATTGAATTTATTCTCAAACAATATCACAGATGACATGAATCATTGGTCAGTCTCATGAAAGCTGAAGATTGATATGATGACACACAAAATGACTGTAGCATTTTGTGCTTGTAATGAATAAAGGCTACACATTCATCCTTCACCAGTCTGTTGATGAATACTAATGCGTTCATCCGGAGTGGGTTGTTGATTGGCCGAGGGCCGCTCTGCCTCTCGACCACGACAGCTTTCTCTGATTGATCAGCTGAGCCGAGATGTCCTGAGTTTTGACCATTAACTTTGCTGGCGTGATAAAGTTTGCTGGAGAATATCAGAGCTGCTGCTGCTTCACTCCAGGGAAATCAGAGCAGGCCTGGTCTGGGTCAGAGCACTAGAGTGTGGGAAAGAATAGATCCTCAATAACACAGCTCATTCTCTAGGTCCTGAGGCTGTGTTCGCCCTGTCTGACTGCACACGCACGCACACACACACACACACACACACACACACACACACACACACACACACACACACACACACACACACACACACACACACACACACACACTGCATGTCTGTTCAAAGACATTAAGATGTACTTGTTCATGGCATTAAATGCTGAAGACAACAAACAGGAACCCCGTCAGCACCAGACCGAGGCTGGCAAACACATAAACCTGTGTCAGCTGCAGACATGTCTCCAACCTCATGAGAAAATCCTCCTCTAAGCTGTGATAAACTCAAAAATATTTATGTAGCTCCCATCACACAGTTCTCAAAGGGCTTTGCATGCAGTACACTGCATCATCATAACCATCTTGTTTTGTTTTTCTTTTGGAGCCAGAAGTGACCATATTTGGACAAGAGGGTGGAAGTGGGGAAAATACCCTTTGCTATGCCTCTACCCTGATTGTCATTTACATAATAGTTACTGTCTAAAGCTGCTTGTTGGTGCTTTAGCCGAACAGTCCTGCAAACACCGCAGAGCTGAAAGCCCAGCAAGCCTCTCATGGTCGAGAAGACGAACCACTCGTCCAGGATGTACCCACACGTTAGAATTCAACTCTCAACCCACGGAAGACAACGCTGACACAGCAGAATCACAACATAATCACAGCACTCTGAACACTCTAACCCATTTATTATGTGTTTCCTTGTTCCAACACCACACAAGTGTTTGATTTAAGAAATTATTACTTCTTAATTATTTACAAATGAGTAAATACTGGTGCTTTAAACGTGATTAATGATCATGATTAATCACAGTTGATTATTGTAATTAACTCCAGTAATGTTTTTAATCAACTGACACCACTAGCAATAACACTTCATAAACCATAATCCATTACTACAATTAAATACATCTCATGGTAAAAGAAAAACTCACATTTTCAGAGGCCTACTCTGATGATTCCAGGTAAAGGTAATCATGCCAGAGCCACTCACCAAAATATAGACTGTGAGATGTGGTTGAGACTATAGAAAGCTAGACAGGAGAAATAATTCTTGAACTTGTGACTGTCAGTCTCATCCAATGATCTTTGCCAGGGGGTGGAGTTTGCTCAGTTGTCACGAAGAAGGCTTAGATGTCCTCAGGTGACCGTAGAAGTGACCTTGAGTGTTCGTGAGTTCCACACTCTGTACTGGAAGAAAAGGAGTCAGATTGGTGCACGCCTAATCTGAGCAGGCTGCAGTATTGGGAAGGGGTCAGAGCCATGTGATAAGAGGGTTGTTATAAATCATTGAGGATTTATAACAGAGATTGCTTTCAAGAAATTCTTGTAAAGAAATGTTCAACAAAGGAGTCATGGGGTTTCGAGTACCCGATGTCTGGGGGTTTAAAGTCGAGCAGTTACCATCTGGTGCCATTTGGAGGCGCCAAAGTGTTGAGTTTAAATGTTACACTTAGGTCGCTCCAACACACACACACACACACACACACACACACACACACACACACACACACACACACACACACACACACACACACACAGTACATATAAATACCTAATGGTTTGGTTGAGGGATGCCAGCCATTAGCTCTATTTTTAATGACTAATGAGCAGACTGTCTTCTCCAATGATCAATAACCTATGGTTTTTAAAATGTACAGACAAATAGCAAACTTCAACAGTCTGTTGTTGCCCCTGTCCCAACTTGTCAGAATAAACATATATTTACCAAAGTCACTGAAGTTGATGAGGAAGAACATTACATACGTTGTCTTTGGACTGATTTCATTTGAGTAGCTGTCAAAAAGAATAAGCACATTTTTTTTTTCTGTAACATTTGTGAGGACGTTTCTCGACACATTCGTCAGATTTTGAACAAGTAACAATAATATTGCAAACAGGTTATTAACATTAGTTTTTAGTTAGATTTATCTAGTATTTATGTATTTGCTTGTCACTCTGTTGTCTTCATAATTGTTTCATTTTGTCCTCATTCCTTCATCGTGTCTCATCCTGTCATATTTGATGTTTCAGTGACTTCATTTCCTTTCATAATATTGTTCTTTACTTGCACATCTATAAATGGTTACATTTGTTTTCTTTTTGCATGCTATGTGAGTGTTTCATTCCAAACATGGGATAATAATTAAACAGTTTTGCACATGGAAACACTTCATCTGTTCATGATACCACAGACAGTGGTTAATTTGGAATGAAACTTTTTACACTTAATGTCACCTTTGTATAATGTATAATGTATAATGCTCTTTATTTAATTGACATTGTAATAAGGTGTCCTCATATTGGAATTCTACTACATGTCCTGCTGTACTGCTACTGTATTGGACAACATATGACATGTCTGTCCGTCCTGTAAGAAGGATCTCTCCTCTGCTGCTCTTCCTGAGATTTCTCTCCTTATAAATTGAAGTGTGGAGTTTTTTTTTTTTTTGTATCTAAAAGTAGAGGTAGAGAGCAGTGCGTTATATGGAATGTGAAATCCTCGGAGGCAAATTTCTAATTTATGGCTGTGTAAATAAAAGTGGCCCGACAGACTGAGAGTCTCTGTGCTGTATAGCTCTCTCTCTCTCAGGCAAAGCCACACATACAGATTTGATAATAATATCATGTATATCAAGATATAATATACCGGCATTTACACTTTCCAATCAGCTTGACTACTGAGCCATGTTGGAACAAGGCTCCTGCATGTATCACTGTAATTGCCATGGCAGCTTGGGCCCGCTCTCTGTCACTCTCTGGAGCTCAGTGTCTCCACAGTAAGACACAAATCAGACGACATGCCACAAACCAGCAGATGAAAGAAGGGTCACTGGTGCTAAAAATAACATCTTTGGTCCTGGTGAAGCTGGAGGTCGTACATCTCTAAATCAAGTTGCTTCCGAAAGATCGTTGCATGTTCTAGGTCTGATTGACCGGCGGATCACCTTTGGCTCTGCCCTCAATGAACGGTGCTTGTAATCCTATTATTGGACCTCTGTCCCGCTCGCTCTAATCCCCAACATTTCTCAGACTCCTATCAAAGTCTCAGGACAAGTGGTGCTCTCAAGAAGGTGCCAGGTTGCTTCCTTTATTGATCATTGAACATGATATATAAAAGCGATGTCATCCTTTTGCTGGGTGTTTCAGCTGTTTCATTTATTACACCGCTTTCCCTGGCTGTCAGACCAGTGGAAGCTCTGTGAAGTGATCTCTCGGTAAACACTTCACCATCTCCATGCTATTCAATGCATTTGATCTGGGGGAGGAATTTCATGCACTCACAGTATAGCTGCTAATAATTAGTCAGGCACTTTGTAAAGGCTACAAGAAGCATGTTTAAATTTTAAACATACTGCGGCAAGCACGATTCCTGACTGTAGACTCTGCATTTTATTTCCATGATATTATCTGTCGTTTGCTGTTACTTTGAAATTAATATATAGCATTGTGAGGAATAAAAGGCCAGAGCTGCTGCCTCCCAAAAGTGCGCTCTCACACGCCAGAACAGATCAAATCAAAGCTATGTGAGAGCTGTCACTCGCTTCTCTATAGCCCAACACATCTATTCCATGATTCAGATGGGGAGAAACTTTTTTTTAAAGAATGCACACACTCATTGTTATTCCTGATACTTTATTCATGTCTATGGAAACCACCCAGATGCTTGTTGATGGAGCTGTCAGACAAAGAGAAAAAAAAGTGTAAATTGGCCAAACATGTTTGCGTGGTGCAATATTTATGGAGCGTTGTTGGAGCAAAGGCTTTCATGTTGCTCTTTCATTGTGTCAGTGGGGGCAGGCAGCGAGCATGGGAAAAGAAAAGCAAAAAGACAAAAGAAATATGTTGAAAACAGTAAGTTAGAATAAGACTTCTTAAAGGATAAAAGCGTGTCAGGATTTGACTCAAGCAATGTGCATGTCTGCTCATGAGTCTGTCACTCCTATATCCAAATGCTACCTTTCTTTTAAAGGAGTGTGCGTGGCAGTGAGCAGAATGGCACTTCTCCACACTCAGGTCAACAAGTCACGGTTGTCATATCAAGCTTGTACCTCCAAACATGTCGAATTTCAGCTTTGGCGGCGTTGAAGTTTACCTGGTCACCTGCACTGTCATGGGGATAACCCAATGCTTGCTAATATGACTGTTTAGCACACTCACCTGTGGAGGTGAGTTTCCTGGTCTGCTGATCAAACCAGAAGTGGTGTAAACCAACTGTTAATGTAATTGGGGGGACCAGGGCTGTACCATGAGTGAGCCAAAACACAGGGGTGTTTTGGAGTGGATAAATAGTAATGCCTTTTCAAGTGACTTACATTATGTTATTTACTAAATATGTCGGTATCAATTCACAGGGTTTGAAGTGTTTATATATACAGAAATGCTTAATTATTTATAGGTTCTATATTTGGGTTAATTGATTTTAATTAACTATGGTTTGGCTGGGGGGAGGGGCTTCTCCTATAAAGCCAGAGCAGTAGGCTCTACTGGGAGAGTGTTTTTGTATGACTTGCATGGGGAAGTGCTGTCCGTTTCAGAGCCCTATAGAGGAGAGGCCGATTTTGATTGTTATCTTGTTGTTGATAACCGTTTTCTGCTCTTGAAGAGTTTTATCTTTCTCTTTTGTAAAAATGTTTCCATTTTGTGTACATATAACCACCATTCACTTATCTTCACTTTTGCACTGCACTTGCTGGTGACAAAATAAAAGTAAATACCGGGAGAATATTTTTGATTCCAGGACTCCTTCTTCCCCCACTGGGCAAACCCCTTACATGTGGTGTCAGAAGTTAAAACAAGCCAGAGAATGCCTCCCAAGAAGTCCCAAAAACAACAGCTGGAAGCTGGAGAGGAAGAAGGTGCCATTGGAGGTGCTGTGGAAGAGGACTTCCAGGCAGCAATCAACCCTGGTATGCCTGTTGAGTCCAGTCTCGTCTCCTTGTCAGAAAATGTTTGAGAGCTTCATGCACTTGCAGATGGAGAGAGACAGAAGACAGGAAAAGGAAGCTGCAATGAGAGAGCAGAAATACAGTGTGCTAAATCACCAAGTCACACAGCTCCAGTGTGACCTGGAGGCTGCCAGAACAGGTCAGCTACTAACACATGTTTCTGGAGTTCCAAGAGGAGAACCCAAGTTGCAAAAACTGGAAGATTCTGATGACATTGAACATTTTATGACCACTTTGAGAGGCTGGCAGAGGTTTACAACTGGCCACGACAAGAATGGGCTGTCCGTCTGATTCCGCTGTTGACGGGGAAGGCCAGAAGTGCTTTTGTTGCAATGAACCCTGCAGACACAAAGAACTATGACTTGTTGAAGGCTGCTGTACTGAAAAAGTACGAAATCAGCAGAGAAACTTACTGACAGAGTTTCTGTTCCTACGAGACGCCAGCTGACGAATCCCCCCAAGAACTGTACACCCGCCTCAAAGAGTGTTTCGGCAAGTGGGTCCAGTATGATACCTGCACTAAGGAAGAGGTGTTGGAGAGCATGGTCCTGGAGCAGTATCTGAAGGTGCTGTACCCAGAGGTGAAGGCCTGGGTCAAAGAGCATGATCCAGCAACCGCTGCAGAAGCCGCTAAATTGGTGGATGCCTATGTGACTGCTCACAAGGGACCAGGAGCCTATCGCCACACGGGACAACTGAGACCACAATGGGGTAAGTCTGGGGGGCTCTGTAAAGGCGGTGGTTCATGGAGACATATACAAGGTCAGGCCAGCTCAAGGACACCTGTCATTGTAGAACCAACTAATATTAAGACACGGTCAGGTCACAAATCTGAGGTAGTGTGCCACAACTGTGGGGAGACAGGACACACCCGTCCCTTTTGCCGAGTTAAAAATCCCAAAGCTACAAACCTGTGTTGTGTCCCAAGACCTGAATTAACACCTCCTCCAGAGTCACTAACAGTCTTGGTAAATGGCAGACCCCTTTCTGCTTTATTAGACACAGGATGTACTCAGTCTCTTGTTCAGGCCAAATTTGTTCAGAGGGAGCTATGGAATGCAGAAGAGATCGTTCCAGTTATTTGTGTGCATGGACACAGTTCGGAGGTGCCTACAGCTGAGATTTATATAGATGTACACAACCAGCGAGCATGGGAAAAGAAAAGCAAAAAGACAAAAGAAATATGTTGAAAACAGTAAGTCAAAATAAGACTTCTCAGAGGATAAAAGTGTTTCAGGATTTGACTGAAGCAATGTGCATGTCTGCTCATGTGTCTGTCACTCCTATATCCAAATGCTACCTTTCTTTTAAAGGAGTGTGCGTGGCAGTGAGCATGCTGGCACTTCTCCACACTCAGGTCAACAAGTCACGGTTGTCATATCAAGCTTGTACCTCCAAACATGTCGAATTTCAGCTTTGGCGGTGTTGAAGTTTACCTGGTCATCTGCACATTGACAAAAGTCTATCCTCCTGTCAAGCAAAAAGCAACTCTGACAAGGCCATTTGGGACATAAGGAGTTTTACCAACAGTGCACAACAGCTCAGACCTGAGGCTTTGGGAGAGGTTGAGGGAGATGGACCTCTCTGCTATCCCAGGTTGTCAGTCATGGCTGCTTCCAGCTCCATAAATAAAGGATGGTGCATGCACCCCAACTGCTCTCTCCTCCCTCAGTGTAGACTGGAAGCCTTCAAGCTCAGAGTCATAGGGCTACATATGAGTCGCTTGTCATTTTAAGTGCAGAAGGGGCATGGGGAGGATAAAAACAGTGTCGATTCCACAGACTTCCTAACTATTGAGTAAACACAAAGCTGCTGGACCATGACTCTGAATAATGTTGTTTCTGCTCTGCCGGCTGTCCGTACGAGCGGATTTGGAATGATTGTTTTAATCATAGTCGTAATAGCCACAGTGTACACTATGCAAATAATAACTCAATCAAATAGATTGGATTTTCTTCCACCTGATGTATCACTGGCCGACTGTGGAGCTGCACAATGTGATGAATGTGGCTTTGATTTACAAGGGAAGGAGGGGGTGGATGGATTGAGGGATGTGTGGTGGAAAAGCAGAAATACAGAGCCTGCCAGGGGATTGTTTCTGGTCACTGGTTCAGGTCCCTTGATGTCGACACCCTCTGTCAAGTTGTTGAGATGCAGTGTGAGATGTGGCTCAGATTGTGAGACAGAGGAATGCACAGACACACACAAATCCATCTTGTATCTCTCTCTCTCTCTCTCTCACACACACACACACACAGAAACACAGAGGCAAATTTAAACTATTTCTCCTTCTCTCTAAGCTTCTCTGTTTCTCTTTATCTTCCTCTGCTTGTTGGTGAATTTGCATGTGCTTCGGCTTACTGACAAGATTACTAGGCAGAGGGAGGGGTGTGACACAATGCAGCAGTGTTCACTCCTGTTTTCTAATGCTACCCGAATGCTAATACAAAAGATGCAGCTGCAGTTAATGATTAGTTTATTTGCTGATGACAACTTAATGCAAAAAATGACGCCTTCAGATTGCTTATTTTTTAATTTGACCACCAGACAAAGAACTGAAGGCATTTGGTTGAAAGTTGTCATTGATTAATTTCTATTTGGTCATTTTCCCATTAAATCAACTGATCATTTAAGCACCGGCTGGAGACAAGGAAAGGTTTTAACTCAAAAACAATTTTCCATGATTGTGATCATTTTACAGTGTGATCGGAGGTGGAAAATTCAATTTCAATTCAATTTATTTGTATAGCACCAAAACACAACAAAAGTTATATCAAGGCACTTTCCAAAAAGAGCAGGTCTAGACTGACTCTTTATTCTAAAGAGACCCAACAATCCCCCATGGGCAAGCACTTGGCGACAGTGGCGAGGAAAAACTGCCTTTTAACGGGTAGAAACCTCGAGCAGATCCAAGACTCAAAGTGGACGGCCCTCTGCTTTGACCGGTTGGGGTGAGAGAGAGAGAGAGAGAGAGAGAGGGAGATGTGGAGATGGGGGGAGAGAGAGAGAGAGAGAGAGAGAGGGAGATGTGGAGATGGGGAGAGAGAGAGAGAGAGAGAGAGAGAGAGAGAGAGAGAGAGAGAGATGTGGAGATGGGGGAAGAGAGAGAGATGGGGAGATAGATGGGGAGGGAGAGAGAGAGAGAGAGAGAGAGATGGGAGGATAGATGGGGAGGGAGAGAGAGAGAGAGAGATGTGGAGATGGGAGGATAGATGGGGAGGGAGAGAGAGAGAGAGAGATGTGGAGATGAGAGAGAGAGAGAGAGATGTGGAGATGGGGAGATAGATGGGGAGGGTGAGAGAGAGAGAGAGAGAGAGAGAGATGGGGAGATAGATGGGGAGGGAGAGAGAGAGAGAGATGGGGAGATAGATGGGGAGGGAGAGATAAGGAGGATAGTTGGAGAGAGAGAGGGAGTTAGGGACACGGACACAGACATGTTCAACCATAATAACAATAACAGCTATTATAATAGAGAGATTACAATTTGTAGTAATTTATAATAACTACTACAATAACAACACTGATAATAATGATAATATTAATAATGATGCTGATAATAGTAAGAGTAATAATAATAATGGTAATGATGATGATGATGATGTCAGTGGGTGTCAACCATGATCCCAGCAGTAGATCGGTCCACGGTGACCTGCAGGATGAGAAAGTACATAGACTCCGAGGAAGAAGTCAAGTTAGTAACATGAATTAATGAGACATGAGTGTGTAAAGAAGAAGAGGGAGAGGAGGAGAGAGGAGCTCAGTGCATCATAGGAAGTCTAGGCCTATAGCAGCATAGCTAAAGACTAGCCTAAGCCAGCCTTAATTGTAAGCTTTATGAAAAAGGAAAGTTTTAAGCCTACTCTTAAATGTAGAGAGTGTGTCTGCTTGCCGAACCAAGACTGGAAGATGGTTCCACAGAAGAGGAGCCAGCGAGGACAGCCGGCGAGGTGGTGTTTAAACAGTCCAACATTTCAAGTTACTTTATTAAAAGATCATAAAAAAATCATAGAGAGTCAAGAAGCAGAGAGAGACATTTTAACTCCAGAAAATTATTTCAATGAAATCTGACATTTGCCCATCCTGCCTTGCATGTACTGAGCTCTGCCTTCAGGGGGCAGTGACATTCTCCTCCACTGCTGTGCCCTCATCAGTATGCCAGTGGAGCCCTCTTGCTGTGCCCACTGTAAGGAGAGTCACGGCTTACAGTGTTGAATTCATTAACCTTTTCGCCACTCCCATTGAAAGTGCATGGCAGCAATTGGAAACTACCCGTTAGCACCTTAAACTGTTTAGTGAGTGGGTCGTGGACAGACAAAGAGGGGCAGGACCCCATTTGTTCCTATCTAAAAAAATGTCATCTCACATCAGTTGGTTAGTTATTCAGCTGCGCAAAGCGTGTTTATGGGTGTGATGTACAATCGTGTCTGAGGGTTGACACGGTATACTATCGGACAGGCGGTAAATGTGGGATAGAACTTATAACTGTTTCACTTGAGGCCATCTGATGGGCTTTCTGTGCTTGTGAGAGAGCTTTCACTATGTGTTTGTGTCAGTGTGACCACTGTGGTATGGCATCAGATGGAACATCCAAGCAAGGACAATGAGAGAGGGGCTCACATTCACTATCCTCCTGGTAAAGTAAAAAAAACCCAGTCGTTTGCTATATATAAAACTTAATCTCTAACATTGTCTTGATGAATTATTTTCTCATGCTACACTGTAACATCGATCAATATCCATTATGCATGTGAAAAGTAACATTGCAGAATTCACTTTGTTATTGAACGCAGCTCGGATATGTAACTTTTCTCTGGATCACACTGAATCTTTAACATGTGGTTTAAAAGGTGGAGAACTAACAATATCCATCCATCTATTCATTCTCTATCGTCCTTTTAAAAAACTTGGTGTCATCACAAATCACAAATCACAAATTCACTTGACCTCTGTATTGAGATAAAATGTAAATTTGGCTAATAAGGCTGTAAATTCGATAAATGTGTGGACATTTTATTCTGTTGTATCCTTCATTTAGATAAAACACCAAAACAACAAAATTTAAAAAAATTGTCCAATACATTATTATTTAGTAAACTCTAGCTACATCATTGGGTGCCCAGAGGCTGATGTAGAGAAGTTTTCATGAGACAGGAAGATGCACTGCAGCACTAATATTACATTAAAAGATCCAAAACTCTGATAAAATTCAGCTTCAGTGTGAAATGAGTCTGTCCTGTAGGCACTGAAGTCTGCCAGAGAATTAGAGGGAGACAGCCCTGAGATCAAGAAGAATTAAAACCGTTACAGGAGGGCTTGTGAATCTCCTGTGGAAGAAGGGTAATACAGGAGGAGGCAGTCATACAGAGTGGGAGAAATGAGGATCAAAAAATGTCAAGGGGGTGTCATGGGGTACTCGTAGTTTGAGTTGAGAAAGTTCCAGAGGCCAGAGTGAGAACTAATGGGGAGGAACCTGTGTGATTCGGAAGGTTTTAATGAGCGAGGATGAGAAGAGGGAGAGATGATGGTGAATTCCAGCATGGACAGGAGGACCAATCAGCCTCTGTACACGATGTCGATATTTTAATTCCAGGAAAATCCTGCGACCTGTTTATATGAAAACTCTCAGGCCATATTCAAACCAACCAGGGGTGAATCGAGGATTTTTATAAATCAGGGCCATAAAGGGGCCACACTTTACACAGAGGGGCCAAACAACCATGTACCCCATAATTCTTTGTGTTACGTTGGCACTACAGTTTTGAGCACAATGTTTTGCAAGTTAGGCCTTGTTGAAGAATATTTTGTACGTTGAAAAAGCTCTTCTTTTTCATATTTATTTATTTTTAAATTGGGGTGCATTAGACACTGTTTTCCAAATATGTGATACGTAAAATACTTTAAAACAGGTAATGTACGCTATTACACTGTAAAACATGACAACCCTATTTATTTATGTCCACTTAATTATTCAATTTAACTCAAAGTGTTCTGGCAAGTTTTGGATTTTGAACTCAATTGTTTGAGTTTTCAAAATTTAACTTGCAGGAATTAATTATGTTGACTTATGTCAGATCTGTCCATGTTAATTGAACTTAGGTTTTTAAGTTATCGGTTGAAAAAAATAGGGAACAAAGAAGTTTGGAGCAGGGCCTTAAGAAGAAATTGTTGCCACGGATTTTGCCTTTGACAAAAACTGTCTTTTCTAACACATGTCAGGTTTGAAGCATGTCTATAAATTACCAGTATTATCTTTGGTAATGTTTTAAAGTAGGAGTGTTTCTCCCTCTGGCCAGCTTTGTAGGCGTTTCTTTTCCCATGCATCCCTACCAGAGAGGATCTTTGTCTCTACCACAGCTAACCATAAACAAGGGGCTGTGTGTTGAAACCTAAAGTAAAAAGCAGCCTTGTTGAGTTGTAAAATGTTTGGCAGGTAAGTAATCAACTGAATCAATTCCACCTGCTTTGGTGACAACAGGCACAACTGAGAGGAAAAAGCAAGACCACGTCCAAAAAGGGAGGAGTTTTGCAAAGATATGACAAAGAAACACTCAGTCATGCATGAAATAACACAGGGAATGAATACGGGTCACATGTTGTGCATTAGAAGCGTAGTGACACAAAAATGATTTTTATTCAAAAAGTAATAAAGGAAAAATCAAAAACAAGATAATTGAGGAATACCTGAAAAATTGAATGATGAAATAAATTAATTGAAAATAATATATAACAAATAAAAACTTAGTGGGGTCACTTTTGACCCATTTTGTGCATCAAAGGGTTAACAATCTGAACAATTCTGTTCTGTAATCAGATGAAGTGGAATCTCAGATTCAAAACACTATCCTGAAACCTTATCTTATGGTTAGTATGGAGCCTGTTTCATTATTGCAATCGTACAAAGAGAGAAGGAAGCCTAAGAATCCTCCTGAAACCTAAAACCTGACACAAATTGGCGCATCTCACATGTCACCATCAGAAAATATTCCGTTCCAAATACAATATGCAGGTTAAATGACACCTACCACATTCATTATTTTCATATCAGGAATAATAGTGGAAAATGAGTGTTTATGTAAAATTGTGAGTTAAAACAATACAGAAATATGTGTTTATTTGACTAGGTAATCAACTTTTGTCATTAACAATGTAAAATAATTCATTCGTTTGAATTCTCAGTATTAAGTTGAAACAACAAGGGATCAAAGGCTATCAACTCTCACAAGGATCTCACAGAGATATGTCCATCTTCACATGACTCTTGTGACACTTTTCAAGCATTTTTGTAAAATATTTTAAATTGGGACATGTCTTATTATGTACCTGTGACAGTTTGCATTTGCTGCAAGTGGCACACATGGATATGTTGCTGAAATCATGTGAAAATGAGACATAGCTTCATATCCTATTCATCCTATTCTTTTTTTTCTTCTTTTTTCCCCTGTGGGTTGTGTAGACCAATACATTTGTTTGTTCGGAACACTGGCATTTACATTCTCTATAAAGAAATACCGTCTGGTTTGGATGATGTTGCTGGATTATTCTATCTAAGTTGATTTCACAGAGGGAGAGAGAGGCAGACTGCTTGGTGAGCTATATCGACTCTAGACGAGAGAGAGAGAGAGAGAGAGAGAGAGAGAGAGAGAGAGAGAGAGAGAGAGAGAGAGAGAGAGAGAGAGAGAGAGAGAGAGAGAGAGAACCGCACTGTCAATTCATCTTGTCTCAACAGAAACAGTCGATGTGATGTCAGACAATAATGTGACAATCAGGAGAGGCAGGCATTGTCAGCCCTACCTCCCAACATGTATACATTGTTTTCTGGGTTCTTTTAGTCTTAATAGGAAATATTAGCAACTATGATATTAAGTGACCTCATGGATGTTGTCTTTTTTATATAATTTTTTTAGAAAAGAAAAAAAAGTCTTTCTTATTTTAAGTTGAAAAGAAAATGTCATTCAGTTCAGTCATTTAGAATGGGTCACTTGTACATGTGAGTGGGTCTGGGCCTATTTGGCACATGTACTTGGCTAATTGGTCGCCCCTGTGTCCAATCTTTATGCCAAGTTGACAAATGCCCCGTGTTGCAATATTAAAGAATGTTAGTTTTTCATAACATTCCTTATTAATGGATCTGCCCCTGAATCCAGATCTGCACCAAAATGTAATGACTTCTTGTCTGACCCATGTCCCACCCCGCCACAAAGACTCGTGGAAATCAGTTCATAAGTTTTTTCGTAATCCTTCTGAGAGACAGATAAACAAACGATAATGTCCCTGGTGAATAATAATACTAACAAGCTGTTTTTATTTATATAGCTTTAAGGCTGTTTGTTTTCAGCCTCTGACTGACTTAGTCCTGACCAGAAACTGGTTATATCTGTTGTTTCTGTCCAGTCCCTCTCCTTTTCCTGTGGTTTATCTAAGTTTGAGTTGATTCATAAATCTACCCTCAGGGACCTTTCTTGATATAAAAGCTAGAAAAGATGTTATTTTACTGTTAGAAAAGAGCAAGAGAGAAAACAAAGATTTATTCTGGTGTAATAACTCATTAAACTGAAACATATTGGCCTAAACCACAACCTACTTGACAACCTCACCATTTTAAAAAACCAAATTCCCAGCCAACAGTATGCTTCTTGACTGATTGATCAACCACACCTTTAATTAGTTGGGAACTGCCATCCACCAGCACTGTGGGAGTCTTCGACGTTTTTCAGCTCTCATAATCAATCACACACACAGACACATGATGCCATTATTTTCATGTTGTTGGTCCAGAACAGCTCTCTCCACCCTGTCACTGTGAGCTGTCTCTGAAATATGGCGAGCAAATCAGAAGCCTTGGAATTATCTCGGATACAGATCTCAATATTGGTAATCACATTTCCAATAGCACCAGGACGAAATATATCAATACTTACAGCATTCATATCTCAAACTGACTCTAAGAAGCTGGTCCATGCATTCATGTCCAGCAGATTAGACTGTAACACTATATTTGGAGGATTATCAAGAGCAATCAATAGTACTTCATTCAGAATGCAGCACACACACACACACACACCAACATGTGAACGTATTACGTATTGCTCACGCCCAACCAGCCCCTCAGATCAGGTGGAGGTCTTCTATCTGGATCTTAAATCTAAGGCTGGTGAGGCTTCCTTTAGTTACCGTGGTCCTGGTCTATGGAACAAACTACCTGCTTATATCACAACTCTGTCCACCTTAAAAAAAACAAAACTCTCAAAACTTACCTATTCTCCAGTTTTATGGTTGACCACTGTATCTATTTGTGTGTGTGTGTGTTTACTTGTAGGTTTACTTGTAGGTTTACTTGTAATGAAATGTGCTACAGTATATACATGTGGAAGGGGCGTCGACAGGTGTCCAGCACTGGGATCCAGACTGGGGGCAGAGTCTATAAAAAGGGGCAGGACTCTCACCTGGGCCTTTCCTCCTGCACTGACACACACACCTGAGAGAACAGCTGAGACTAGCCTTTGTTTGCTGATTGATGACACACTCCATGCTGAGTGTGGGGACTTAACTTATAGGCACATCAGCCAAAATAAGGTTTGTTTAAACAGAAAATTGTTGTTTTAAACAGGTTTTTTCGTCCTTTTTATTCCATATTGACATGATGTTTTATGAATATAGTTTCCAGTCACCTGCATGTCTCTGACTGAGGGAGGAAACTGTGTTTCAGCTAAATGAGCTATATTTACTTTATATAGTATATATTTGCGAAAGTGTTGTAAAGTTTTCTTGTTGTAAATTAATGTGGTTTTACTTCCTGTAGTGCAAGCAAAGGCCCCAGTAGAGGAGCCAATCACTGTTTTTCCCAGATTTGATTATTTTAGTGCTTCTTCTTCACTAATGCTTGTGGGCCATCTGCAATATTATTTTTCTCTATGGGGTTTTTGCTGCATTAAGGGGGGGAATCAAGTGTGGGTGCGGCCATTTGACATGTGCTTTACTGTGTGGTTTGAGTCACCTTAGTTTGCTGTGAAGAGGTAAATTTGAGTGCTGTGTTACAACTTTAATTAGGTTTGCAGTGTTGTGTGTGTAATGTGGTTTGAGTAATTTGCCTATATAATTTTGTGACCAAACCATTTGAGACATAACTCTACACTGACTCCCTGCTGATGCATTTAAGCCCCACATTTAATTGAATTTTTTGTTTATTACTTTACTGTCTTCATATATCACGATCTACTTCACCCCTCATTTTTTATTGTCAGCAATTGACCATATGGTTAAACAGGGTTGCTGCTATGTCATAGTTGTGAGAAAGTTTGTTTTAACAATTGTCAATAAATTGATATTTCTGGTATAGCAGTCTCTGCCTTTGGGTTTTCTCAGAGTCCTATGGACTGAGTATCACTTGGTCACATACATATGATTGTCATTGTGTCTGGAAAGACGTTCTGGACTCTATGTGAAGTTCAAACCAACTCTATATCACTCCAGTAGGGCTGGAGAACTAAACTGCAAAGCCACAACAAGCATTACCACGCTTCTGTGCAATTACTGTATAAGAGACTTTAACAAGATGGCTATCAGCAATAAGCGTTTGATTAATGCACTGCCCTCAGGACTTGAATGCTGCAGTAGCTGAGGAGTGTGGTAAAACTCATGGGGAGGCAGCTAGCTTACCCACTAATCATTCCCAGAGATACAGCGTGTGTGAGAGGATTTGTTTGTGTGAAATCACAGGGAGGCAACAAGTAGACATCCCTTATTAATTGCATTCCTGGGAAAAAAGTGTCAGCTATGCCGCAGGCTGGTAGTCTTAAAGCACAATTAATGTGATCCGCCGTAGCAGGTCCTGGCCCGCTTTCCATTTTCTCTCAATCAGCTGACCGACACTTTATCTGTCCCTTGTCCACTAGTCTAATCACCTGGGTGATTGGTCTTTCTCTCTTTTCAACTGCAGTAAGGGATATTTAAAAAATGACTGCAGCAGCCAACCAAGAGCAAAATCAAGCTTCGGGTCCTCAAATGAGTCCTATAATATGTAGGATGTATGCTGAGGACATGCTGCACACTTGGCTTATTTGTATTGTTAGAGGACACTTTCATCATAGAGGATAAGAGCTTAACAATAAAAAAAAAAAGAAAGAAAAGAAAAGTAGTGTTTTTTTTAATGCCTCACTATATTCATTGACACGCAGTGATCTCATTGCTTCAAAATTGCAGCTGATGAAAAGAGAGAAATATCATTTGGCTTAAAAGCATGCTGTATTTCACAGACAATTAGCTGTGTAGCCACCAAACTGAGCTCTCTCCAATCTCGCACTGCAAGTCAAAGAGTCACACAGACCATGTTTAGCCCGAACAAATTAAATCCTCTTGTAGCTATGCAACTGTGAAATTAATACCAGAAAGACCTTCTTGAAAAGTCTATTTAAGTGTCCTTCACAGAATACACTCATTGACAGAAGAGGTGGTGGGGGGGGGGTTAAACTTTGCTACTACTACTGTTTGTTGGGTCAGCCTCTGACGGTGAATATAGAACATTTCATTACCTTTTTCAAGTTAGGAATCTTAGAATGTAGAAGGCTGCTCTTTCCTTTCTGTAGAGATTTTTTTTTATTTTTTCTTAAACCAGAAGTGAAAGAATAATTGTGCTTGACATGAGGCCAGTGTGAACTTGTTAGTGTTTACCAAGCAGCTCTAAAACTCTGGTAATTCTAGTTTCAAGCATTAAGTTACTCAAAAACATTAAGATCGTGATCATTTCAAACTTTTATCTTGAGTATGAGTCATGGACGATTATTTATTTTATATGCTGTTTTTTTAGATTGAGCATATAAAATTTACAATGAACGCAAATAGTCATTCATTCATTCATTTTCTGTAACCGCTTATCCTGTGTAGGGTCGCTGGAGCCTATCCCAGCTGACGTTGGGCGTGAGGCTGGTGGGGTTCACCCTGGACAAGTCGCCACTTCATCACAGGGCCACATAGTAAGACGAACAACATTCACAATCACGTTCAGACCTACAGTCAATTTGGAGTCACCAAGTCTTCTCTACTGCATGTTCGTGGTGGTGGGAGGAACCCGGAGAACCCGGAGAGAACCCACACAGACACGGGGAGAACATGCAAACTCCACACACACAACAGTCTCAGGTCCTCAGGTGGATTTGAACTGGTAAATCTGGTAAAGCTCAGCTCCCTCTTCACCATGACGGTCAGATACAAAACTTACATTAACTGCTGAAACTCCAACAGACGGCGTGTCCATCTCGCGATCCGTGTCCCCAACTTCCCCCGAGATGCTTGAGAGGTTCCCTGCCTCACTGTTTCTTTTGTCAGTCGGCTGGTAAAGATGAACACCTTCCTGCTCCTACCTGCCTCTTAACACACCAGGGACTCATTCATGACGAATTGATCTTTTCACATGGAGCATTTACCAGGCCTCTGAGTTCAAGCCCATTGCAGTGTACAAACACTAAGTCCATACCCCACGAGGGAGGAAGGGGGGGAGCACAGGGGGGGAGGGAAAGACATGCGTGCTTTGGTGTTCTGAGGTATGACATTAAATCAGTCTTGCTGGCTCTGAGAACATTATGCTTTCAGTTATGAATTTTCCCGAAGGAGCCGGAGAGAACAAAGATAAAATGTTTTTGCATTCGGGGACAGTCGGGTAGATGAATATAAGATTAGTTGGCCTCGAACATTGTGGCAAATTGCATAAGATTTTGCTGAGAGGAGAATGAGAGATGGAACAATAGTGCTCTACAACAATTGTAACACAGGGAATCTGCCTGATAGACCCTGCATCAGGGTTTCAGCCAGAAATGTGAGGACCCAATTGCAGACAAGACTCAGAGATTTAATATTCAAAAAAACCAGTAAACAGTCCAAGGTAAAAACAAAACAAAAAGGCAGTCCGGAAACAGGCAACAGTATCAGAGGGGCGAGGCAGGCTCAGAGTCCAGATACAGGCAGGTAATTGGTACATAGGTAATGTTTGTGTAGATTCTCAGTCATGCAGGTCATGGTAATCCTTGAAGGTTGATTCAGAAGCAGCTGGACTTCTTTTCTTAGCTTGAAGACTTTTCACCTCTCATCCGAGAGGCTTCATCAGTTCTAAACTGTTGGTACGGGGTCAGGATATTTATCCTCTGTGGGATGTAAACCACCTTGAGAGTCGTTAAATAACCTGTTCCCTTTCCTTTTCTTCCTGGTCCTTCCCAGTCCCACTGTGGGTCATTGGGGTTGCTGGGACCAGCCGTCTCTCGTATAAATATTGAGCCATTATGTGGGTCGTTAGCATAACGATGGTGAAACCGGCGTGGAAGAGAAGTCAGGACTGCATTGTATGTATAGGTAACAGGTGATGGCGTAAACCCCCACCCCTGTTCAGAGATCTATGTCAAATGTCAAAACAATTTGCATTGCCAGGCAGTTTTATTTTTCAAACCTGATAATTTGGAACGTAAGAAACCCCAGAGTGTTTTATAAGAGTGAACACCTCATAAACAAAGCAGACCATGACATCTTATTGTTTCTAAAGGTGATAGATATATTTGCAGACAGTTTCAAAGAGAAGACCACCAACATGAGGTCTAATATATAAACTCCACTGTTCCAAAACAGCAGAAGAAACCAGAATACAGTCTGAAGCTCTGCTGGACAGTTTCAGCCTGGTTAATGCTGAGTTGCACCATTGAAACAATCTCAGCCTCTTTTAAACATTTTTTTAAATTCAGTGGCTAAAATTTCATATTGCAATATTGCCTAAGATATTATTTTAAATAGTATTTTAATATGTTGATATATATATCTATATATATATAGATATATATGCAGACTAAATGATTTAACAGCTTTGAGCAGAAGCATGTGCAGAATTTAAATCCATTGTGCCATTAAGATTTTCACTAATTCTATTCACTTGATGCACAGCATTCAAGATGGCACCTGTGAAGCCTTAAAAAAAAAAGAAGAAAAAAAGTAGCCGTGATCCTTTGATACTCAGCAACAGACAAATCTCCAATCTTACATTTTTATACAAACTTTTATGAAGTCTGGTGATTATTCAGTGTGCATGCACAAGGGTTCCACTGTGATCAGACAAGGTGTGCAATATCACTGCTGCAGTAGCTTAGAGGCTCAACATTTAAGCCAGTAAAATGCTGTAAATAACATGTTTTTCATGTCTGTTTGGGATCTTGTGGCTTTTGGAGACTTGGCTGAAGCCGTATTGAGAAATTTTATTTTTGTTTCCTGTTAGTTTTTTAAAAAACAAGTCCCCATCCTCTTGTGTTTTTAAGGCGAACACTCGAGGGCTCTTTTGCTGTGGAGCCCCAGTAATCTGATTACATCTGATTTTCCATCAGCATGGTTGTGAGTAGATAATGATTTAATATTCATATTTAGGTGGCTTTAAATTTAAAACCTCTGGTTAGTTCCACCCAGTTCTGGTTAGGAACCATCATGTTCAGCCTTGCCTGTTCTGAGTGTGGAAATGGATACAGATGACTTAGTTGGCTGAAAAAATACAGATGAAGGTAATGTACTCACTTATCCGTAGTGAATCATTAATAATCTTTTCTTTTTGAGTATTTGTGTAATTGATTAGTTATACTTTAGACATGAAAGTGAAGTGATTATATTTAAATCTATATTGTTTCAGTAGTTGACACATTAAAGTTTGTAATTGAACAAATTGGCTCATCTAAAGTAAATGTTTTTAAAAAAAATTTATTAGAAAAAAATGTTCCAACTGTCCCTGTCCTCCCCCACATAGCCACACTTGTTGGTGACTGTGTGTGTACATAAATAAGTGGACACAAATTGGCCTGTGTGTAAAGCAGGCTATGTGTTGGCACCTATATCTGATTGTTTGTGGGTGTGTGCTGAAAAATGTACAGTACATATGCCTGTGTGGTTGCCAGCATATATAAAGTGTTGCAGAGGCTACAATAAATGCCCTGGGGCTCAGGGACTCATAATTCAGCAGTGAAGCTCTTTTCCTTTCACCGCTGTGGTTAGCTCTTTTCCCCACAGAGACCAGCATTCACAGCTGCATCACCAAACCCACAGAGGGCGAGTCTGCGTCGCCATATCTTTGTTTCTATTGGGAAAACAGTGGCAGTGAAAAATGACAGCCTCGGATAAAGTCGTCATGTATATCTGAGAGCGTAGTCTAGCTCAGGAGGCTTGCGGAGGGAGCGTGTTTTCTCTGCTCAATAAGAAATCAATCCTCAATTGTCTGCCTCATTTGTTGCTGCTGGCAAACTCCTGTGAAGCCTTGAAATCCTATTTAATAATCAAGCGTGAAAAGCTGTGGATAATAGATTATTATGACACGTAGTTGCAAAAGGGAAGATAAGCTTATAATTAAAATATCATCCACATCACATGTATTTAGGGACCACCATGGTGAGATCTGTTAGTCACACACAGACCATATCTCATCTTTGTTTTGTGAAATGATGGAGTGAAATCCATCCACTTGTTAGATAAGGATATGAGTAATGTGATTAATCATTAATTTAACAGTTCAATTTATGCGCTGTTCAGACTAGTCTAAAAGTGAATAATCTGCAAACAGAAACTGCTGCTGCATGCTTCCTGTTCAGTCAAAGCGATGCAGCCTGCCTTGCTGATAATGTCTGCCCTCTTGATGAATGATGATAAACTCTCTGTGACATTCTCTGAAGTCTTTCCCAGCTTTATTCTGATCATCATCTGATTTTCTGACAAACTCCATTTGAATTTGTTCTTGAGACACTTGTCGTCTTCTTGCAACAACAATTTCACCATTTTTTTCACCAGGTAAACAACGTGCTGTCCGGCCGACATTTGCAAGTCAACTAAACTAAAGACTGTTGAGTCCAGGTGCCATTAATCTAATGAGAGAATAGTTGATTTTACTCCCGCATTCATAGTTTGCATGTACGCTAGATCACCATGTGGCAGGTTTGTGAGCCACACAGTGCGAATGAGATCCGTTCTGCTTAATTATCAATTAAGTTTCAGACAAACAGATGATAAATACAGGTGATATAAAAAAAGAGAGAATACAAAGATCACGTCATGTAGCATTGTTTCTGTGAGCCTCATCTCCTCTGGCTGTTCCAAAGCTGAGCTAATAGCAAAAAACACTTACCTTTAGATTTAAGCCTCAACTTTGGAATGATCCGAAGTCCCCACCTGAACTGGCTCTTATAGGATCAGCATTTCTGTTATAAAGCGTTGGGCTATATGAGCTTTAAAAATGATCAATAAAGTTATATAATCAATTTCAAATCAAACCGGGAGCCAATGATGAGAGGATATGATTGGGGTAATGTGATGGCGGCTTTTAAAACCAGGAAGAGGTTTCGCTCCTGCATTCTGAACTAGCTGGAGGCAAGAGGGTGACTTGCTCTCAGCCCACTTAAATTAATGATAGGCTATGACTCATTCTTAAAACATTGACAATGAAATATATTTTAGCAGAACAAATAATACCAGATTTACAGCTGTTAGTTATTTATGAGGTCAAGGTCATGATGACGACAGGGAGCAGGGATAAAAAAAAAAGAAAAAAAAAAGGAAACAGAGCAGCACACAATGCTGCATATATTACTATATTACTACTGAACAGCCAAAGAATCAAACTGGCATGAGACCAGCTGGTCAGAAATCAGGTCTCTCACCCACTCACTGCTAGACCATCTGCCATCAGACTAAACTGTTGGTTGAGTTTCTTAGTGAAAAAGCGTGAAAATTGAGTGAAAATTTCATTTCCCTAACTGCAAGAATGAATGTTGGCACTGTGCATTTCTGCAAACCAGGGATGAAGTAGAAACTTTACATTTGACATCTTGACACTTAGTGTTTCTTTCAGTTTCATTTAGATGTTTTGCCACAGACTCTAACCTGACATGGCAATTAAAATATTCGCTTTTGGTGCTGTAAAGATGTTTACAAAAGTTGTAGTTGAAGTGGTTTTTATCAGTGGTCTTTAACCATCAAGCCCAGGTGTCGCCACTGCCGACCTCCGGACAAGAAAATCAGGTCATATACACTGCATTCACTGCAATGATGTGTCTGTGAAATTGCTACACCTTTGCTGGTGGATATTTGTGGTAAATATACGAAAGGAAGGGTCTCTGATCTTTAAGCGTTGTTAAAATGAAAGGATGACACTTTAGGTGTTCCTGCTCGTCTCTCCTCTCGTCTCCCTTTCTAAATCTGTCATTCCCACAGCCTTGTCTGTCAATATGCCTAATTAATTACTCTATATACAGACAGATAAGTAACGGCAGCTATTTTCCTCCCTCTGACTTTCCTTTGATTACCATGAGGGTTATCTCTGTATTTAGTTCACTCAAACCTCATTTGCACAGTATCAGCTCATACAGTCACTCTTGTTTGGAAATGCCCTCCAGGAAACAAAACAACAACAAAACAAAACAAACACAAAAAACCCCTCATTCAAACAAGAATTATGTTGCAGCATAATTTGGTGCACTTTGCAGTGTATTTGCAACACCGTGAAAAGATACAACATAGGACGAGCTATAAAAAATATGTCTAAAAATATTTTCTTTCATTACAGATAAAGTTGAAACAATGCCCTCCCATAGAACTGGCAAATTGGTTCCCAAGACATTTATTCTTTGAAGAGACTGGAGTCCAACAAGTCCTAGCAGCTCATTTTTAGGTCAGACATGCCTAAACAGCAAAATACAGCAGCATAGGAATCATGAAAATAGTGTCAAGTGCAGCAGTGCGGTTTGTTTGCACTGTTTGAACTGTTAATAGGTGCATTGTGGGCTATTGTCACTGTATCAGCTTTGATGGTGAAGTAAAGAGTTTTGTAAATCTGAGTCTGCGTCGCGCTTGGAGAACAAGGACTGGAGGTTTAGGGAAGGCTAAGAGACGAGAAACGGCTGGTTCGTTATTCATTCTGACAGAAAAACAGAGAAACAGAGGATCAAAGATGGAGAGAGAGAGAGAGAAGAGAGGAGAGGAGAGGAGAGAGTGTTTTGAAGCATTATCCTTGGAAGTGTTTCTATGTAGTGTCACAAGTTATTGTCTTCACAATGCTCAAGTCCCATTACCACAAGTAATGTGGTAGGTATTAGCGAATGGCTGCACTGTGGCCAATGAGTGAGAGCCATGATGGAAATGGTTAAATCAAGACTAGGTAGAAATGCACTCATCAGGGAAAATTTAAACTGGCAATTAAACTGGCTGGCTTTTCAGATTTGGCCAGCGCTGACCCTTGATTTGGAGAGTTAAAATGACAAAGAGATAAAATCAACTCAGGCCAATAGTTGGGTCCGTTACAATGAAAATTATGGAAATGAGACAAACCCTGTGTTTGAAATCGCACACTATCATACTGCCTGCTACATACTGAGTCAGTATTAGCTGCATACTGCCTGCCAAACGAACAATGTAGTATGTCATTACCAGCAGCTACTAAAGTATGCATCTGAATCAATATGAATTCTTCCATTCACAGTAATATTTCCCAATATTATTTGAAGACAAATTAGAGTGGTAAAGGCTATTGTTTGTGCCTCACATTTGATCACAGGAATTAGGAATTCATGTAAAAAAAATAACCACTGAAATCAAAGATGGGCAGATGTTAGTAGATACTGTGGAGAAACAGAAGAGGAGGCTGCTGAGCTGAGGAGGTGACTGCCAATGAGAGGAGCCGAGAGGAGGAGGATTTGAGGATGGCTATGCTTGTTAGAAAGTTTACCAAAGCAGTGCTTCATAGAATATATTCCAGATGCAATTGATGGCAACGTTGTGCGAGTGCAGGACAAGAGGCAGTTACAGTAGCTACCCTCAACAGCAGCTGTGGAGCGACTCAATTCCAAAAACAAAATTTTGGCGTCGCCATCAATTTTCAAAAAAACTGCCAATATTTGAAATCTTCACAAATTATTTCTCACCGCAAAAAACATCATTAGCAAAATGGTGTTTGAACTTTCTACCTCTGAGACGTCATCAGACATTCTGAAGTGACAAAGAAAAGACTGAATCTTTTATCTACCCATTGGTACTTTTTTGTAAGGAGCTCAGTACAAACATGTAGCAGACTCACAGCAGGCACCGACTGTTGCTTTTGCTGTTTGAAATAGCTTATTCAATTATCGGCAGCAGAATATGTTAGCTGGAGTTGATCAATGCGATTCCCATAAATATAGGCCAATGTGTTCTCTGCATTAACTAAAGCTGCTATTTATATCTGTATTTTGCCAAAAGTTGTTAACATCACTACACAAGGCACAGCACAGTGAAACAAAACTTCACACTGGTATTTGTAATAAAACAAATGAATGAATAATAATAATGACTAAAACTCCAGCCTGTAGCTCATGTGTCTAAATAAGTAAACAAGATTATGTAATTATATATGTAATTTATATGTAAACCATCACCCAAGTCCATGAGTGTGACTGATTCCGTCATGGCTTTAGCAATTGCACTGCAGAGGGTGCAGAATGATGAAGCTGTTTTTAGACCGCACACACTACAGCTGAAGAAGTGTGAGAAATGACTGTGGGAGAGAGTGTAGGTGGGTACTATGGATGAAGAAGACAACAAGTTCCAATGATGTGAAGTACCCACGCTGCCATTCTGTGAATTTTTTATGCTAAAAAAATCTATTATTGTTTACTTAAAAAAAATCACAAATTTTTTTACTAACGATGACTCATTTATCTTAAAATATGGATCATAAACTGGGTGGGAGGGCGAAGCATCTGACACGGAAGAAACCATCAAATTTTGGAATGGAAAAGTAAATCCATGATTTTTTTTTTTCATTATGTAACATTGTGAGAACCTTAGTCGTTTGACTCAAAAAGTTATCAACAGATTTGCATGAAATGTTTAACAGATAGGCATCAAGGATTGGAACATGTGATTAGATTTTGGGAAGAATCCGCCCTCTGGAACAGCTGTTTTTGCCTTGGACAAAAGTTAGGATATTTATGGATGTTGTCATGGGGAAATAATTTAATGACATATGTTGCATATAAATGCAAATGTACTGATGTTATGTTTTTGTGGGGAGATTGTTGGAGGGAATGATCAGCTTTGGCGGCGGTTTGCGTTCTCTGAATGCATTTATTGAATTAGGTGTCGATCGTGGTGGGTGTTGGCTGAGAGGTAGTTCCAGGAAGGAAAAAAAAAGTTTTTCTGTGTGTATGCTGCTACAGGCGCCAGATCAGCTGAGACTGGAGAGAAGAGGAGCAAGACATGTTTCTTGAGTATTGGCTCACGAGAAGCACAAGTTGAGGAATTGGCTACCCACCTTGTTTTTTGTTGCTACGTTAAGGACCTAAATCTGGGCTCAGTAAACTAGAAAACGCACATCCCTTCCTCATTATTTATCCTTCATCATTATCAGTATTTTAAGGTTAACGGGTCACTAAGTTTAATGTGGCTGCTCTGTTGAAACACGAGCCTCCCATTCAGAAAGTGGCAGTATTTGTGTGTCCTAGTGCAATACGTGGCCCTGACACCTTGGTGACACAGTGACTACTGTGTCATAGTAAACTGGATACAAAAAGGAAAGTTCTATAGGCGACACTCCTTATTTGAGAAAGGGGTTTTATTAAAATGGATGGTTCGAGTCTGACAGCTTCATTCAATGAATACAGACAACTATCCCCCCTAACGTTTCCAAGTATTATTGTCAGCACCACTGTCGCAAAGACAACTGAATCACTTTCTGTTTGTCTCAGAGTAGGAGCTACCAAAAATACAGGATACAAGTTTATTCATCCATTTAGACCATAATGGAGAAATCAAAGCAAATAAAAATGGTGCCAGACTACTAGCCGAACTGAATCACCAGTTAGCCCTCAGTTTCCTGGGATACTTCGTGTCCTGTGACAGACAAAATTGCACAGTTAAAGCGACAATTATGGAAAACTTATCAAACTGCTGATGTCATCCTTTGTGCAATCACCATTAACTTCCTAATGATACGCTGAGGCAGAAAACTCATCTATTGCCAGGGTAAGACTCCAGCTTTCCATTTCCTGAAAAGTCATGCTGTCAAACACACACAGCTAAGTGTGTGTGTCAAAGTTTACCAAAGTTGAATGCTATGTTAATCCTTTGTGCAAATTGTGACTCAAATCGTGAATCCACAGATATCCCATAGAATTGCAGTTATTTCAGACAGACTACACTTTCACACTGCAAATTATGAAAGCTTTATGCTGATGAAGTTGGTGTTTATGTATCACTGCAAGCAAAAACAAACCTGCCAAGGTTCAGTCACATTTTTTTTGCCACTGAAAAAACTTTTTATTTATGCAAGATTAAACATTGTGTACATTTGGGGAGCAGTTGACTGATGTGGCCCTTCATCTCCAAAATCTGTTTGACTTTGACTCATATTGTCAACATTGTTGGGTTTTATGACTTCATTTACATATTTATGCCTCTTGAATTAATACTCAATCCGTGCATGTGTGCAAAACATGCATCATGATCAAGTTTTTGTTCTCACTCGGTAGCACTTGGCATCCAAGACAATTTTCCCTGCATATATTTTATCGCATCCTCTCTCCCTTGGTATATTTAGCAGACAAAGTTTTATCACCCTCCACCAGCAAATGACTGTGGTCATTTGTACAATATTTCACACTTCAAATCAGCGAGGCACACAACCTCAACTGACAGCCATGGTTTGTGCTCTCCTCAATCACTGCAAAATGAGCCCACAAAAATAATAACATTAGCATAGTAATCTGACGGAGAAGTAGTGGTAATGACTTATTTGCCTTGAATTACCATCAACTGAGTGGTGTTTGTCTGGTGTACACATTATTAAAGATCAAACATTTATGAGCACAGAAAACAGTCACCATTAATTCATTTGTCAGTTCTCCGTAAGTAATTGTTTATCTGTAACCTCCAAACAAAATAAAGGAGTTTTGCATTAGTGTATATGAAATTAGTGTCTCTTTACAGGCCTTTTTTTTTTTTACTGTGTGTCAGTCTGTCAGTTAGACTGGAGCTTATTTATCTGCACAAAGCTGAGACTGTTGTATTTATGGTTTGAGGCTGTATTGGCAGCTAAATTAAAGCCTTGTGTCAATATTAAATGGAAGACAGTGCCAGTCTCTCTTGGCAATTTTATGTTGTCTTTTAATTCACTAAGGAAAGAAGAAGAGGCTGTTAAGTATCTTCCTCCATATTGAACCAGTAATCCAGTGATCATTGGATCTCTGCTCACTACACAGCATGACACCCCACAGGAGGGAGTATTTACTTTTCTCCTTTCAGTCATTCTCACTTTACTCTCCTCCAGGGCATCTCCAGGTCAATATTAAGATGTTGCTTTCCTCCAGAAACATAGAAACAAATAATTTCACATATACCATCTTTGTTGACCTGCATTAAAGGGTTTACTGACAACCTCCATAAGCTCCCGACATCATCTGTTGTGCTGGATCCTTGTCAGGGGCACCGGTGGCTTGAATGAATGCTGAAGCTGCTCCTATTGGTCAGTCATGACACTGACCCTGGTATCTGCAGGGATCAGATATACCCTAAGATTGATTCAGGTGATTAGCCGCCCTGTCTCGACTGCCGGGCTGCAGAAGGTTGTTTCCAGTGAGCAACACGCCACTAGAAAGCTTTCATATGAAACAAAGCTATTGAAATGATGCTGCACTGGACACATCGAAGTATGGATTATAATGGCCTCTTGGGTTTGCTTGCATAGTCAAATTCAGTCATTAGAAAGGGTGATTTCAGCATCTGTGATGAAGTTGCAGCTTTGCATTTTCACATAACGATCTAGTATTTATAGAATATTTTGAATGTCTGCAGCTACATATTTCACATCTTGCCACAGAAAGTATCTGTTTGACATTACTATCTCTGTACAATATACTAGATACTATACTGTTGAATGACAATGTGTCACTTGCTTCAAACCTAAACTTCATTTTGACTGAGTTCCGTGCAAAGAAGCATGTTATGAGATGAGAGGTTTTCAGAAGAGGCTTGGAAATATGAAGACTGTGATGAGGTCACTTGACGGTGACTTTAATGATTCATCACTGTCAGACAGCTGGGATGACTCGGCACAGTTGTGTCTGAAAGAGTGGGTTTGTGGAAATGCTGTTCTTTTCATTCTGACACATTTTTTTTTTTTACATCTCATTGCTAAAAATACAAGCTTTAAAACAACACATCAATATCAAGATTTGCTGAATTTCTTTCAAGTACAAGCTGAGCTATGGAAAAAAGGGACATGAATGTTAAGAGTAGTTTATAAAATCCACAGATGCAGTGTTTGTGTATTTCTGAGGTCAATTTTTTTTGTCAGGTATAGGAACAAAACACAAGCAAAACAAGAGCGCTCGGAGAGGCCCTTTAAAAAATTCCCGAATCCAGATCCTGATCCGGATCATCACCAAAATGTAATCACCTAGGATATGCTAGGGTCCATCTTTAGTGAAAATTTCAGTTAAATTAAATAAACAGAAAATGACTGTAAAGAATTAGTTATTTTCCATAGAATTAGGATTTTATTCACAGTGTAGGGTATGGCCCAAGGAACAATCCATTGGATTGTGTTGATGACCTGAATTGAAACTGAGTGCCTTTGGTGGAGGTTTGCCCTCTCGGAACGCTGTCTGGTTGTTTGATTCTTTGTTCGTTTGTCTGCAAAATATCTCAAGAAGCTGTCAACTGATTTTGATAAAATTTTGAGTCGGTGTGGATCTTTGACCAAGGAAGCGTTGGTTGGATTCTGAAGTGAATCCAGGTACAGATGAGGACACTTTTTCACTTCCTTCAACGTTAGCCTTTTTGTAACACTTCGCCAATATCATGAAAAATATATGTATTGCGTTATATTTGTTTGTATTCCAATCACAGTAAAATCATTTCGTTGTAAATAATACATACAAACTGAGGTCACACTCATGTCCTTAAAGCACAAGAGCACATAGCATCTAGAAATGTCTTTAGCAAAGACCCAGTCCCATTTTAATCAGTGTATATCAATTTAATATCAGTTCCAGCTTTGTTTACACTTCAGTGTGAAACAATGGTATTTACAGCCATCTGAAGCTATACTAGGCCCTACAGTGATACAGTAAGATGGGCAGATTTAGTAGAATTTGAAAACAAACCTCAATCACATACATAAGCAAGAAATATGATGCTGCAATAACATGATGATCAGGGACACTTTTTTTTCAGGTCAAAATAATCTATGCCTGCAGACACTCACCAAAGGTCACTTTTAACAATGGCTTGACAACACCTTGGCAAGGAGCAGGCCAGTTAACATCCAAATACGTTGGCAGCTCTGCACAACTGCTAGTCATGATCCTCACACATGAACCCAGATCTTTAGCTCAAAATGCATTATACCTCAGCCATTAAATACAGTGTGGTGATTTTAATTATGTAGGTGATTTATTTAAAATACCTCCATGTTGAGCAAAAATGTGAAATTAAATGGCATTCCTTTCCTATCTTCAGTATAAGCACAGCCGAGGCAGCAACTCAGGGTCAGATAAATGTTTGAGAAAATTCCACCCTTGGATACTCTTACACTGTTATATATCATCAATCTGTGATATACATATATTCCAGGAGTTATTATGAGACAGAATGGAGTCATTTACCTTTTTGGTGTTCACACTTTCCCTCACCCTGCCTTACCTATTTCCACTTCAGTTAATGGTTTTAAGTGTTTCCTGGAATAATTTTCGATAACTGCCAGAGAACAGAGTATGACCTTGGTGCATTAAGCTATTGTACATGATCTCTTTAAAATGAGCTTTAGATTGCATATCAGATGTTTTCTTAAGAATATTGCTTAAATTTTCACACCGGGGTGGAAAAAAATTTCTCCTCTCCACCATCATCACTATATGAATATGTGGATGATAACATCAACTTGTTTCTTTCTTCATGTGTAATCATTAAGCGCACATAGTAAGTCAGGACTGATGTGTTTTTTTTAAAGGGTTGGAAGGTTGATGTTTCCTTTAAAAGGGTACTCATTTGATTTAGCACTGCGCTTCTATAAATGTTACTTAAGTCAAGCAGTCAGTTTCATTTATATTGTGCCAAATCAAAACAAAAGTTATCTCATGACACCTTTCAAAAGAGCAGCTTAGATAGACGCTTCTCTTTATTTTAGAGAGACCCAACTTTCCCATGTGACTAAGCATCTGGCAACAGTGGCGAGGAAAAACAGGCTTTTTACAGGCTAAAACCTCAGAGCAGATCCCACCTCTAGGTGCACAGCGTTCTGCTTTGACTGAGAGAGAGAGAGAGAGAGAGAGTGAGGAGATAGAGATGGGGTAGATTGGGGGGTGGGGGATGTACACTATTTCTGGTCAGTGCATTCTGAATCAGGTGTAGATCAGCTTAGTAGAGACAGATTTAGAAAAGCATGGTCAAAACTTTATGGGCCTGGCTCTTAAAAACTCTGGTTCCAACAATTTTTCGTCGCCACTGTCGCCAAGTGCTTGCTCATGGTGGATTGTTGGGTCTCTCCATAACGAAGAGTCTTGGAGCTCTTTTTGTAAAGTGCCTTGATATAACTTTTGTTGTGATTTGGCGCTATATAAATAAATTGAATTGAATTGAATTGAACAATTCCCACAATGCCACTTTATTGGTGTTTTTGAGAGACCCCATCAGGGCAATAAAATACATTTCTTTTATATTCTGTTTCTTTTGGTTCATGTTGAATTTTGTTTGACAATCCAACACAGTTTACAATGAGAAACGCACACAATTAGAAGAAACCAGGAGTGGGTCCAATACTTTTTCACACAACTGTATGCAATGAAATCATGTCAAATTGATTTCTTAAATTTCTTGTCAATCTTCTATTATTGGAAGTATGTATCAGAAATACTCATAAAAGCCTTGAGGTCTCTTGAGTGGGTATCAGTGATTGGGTTTAATTCAAAGCTGAGTGGGCGGTGGTATGGAGACACGTGACCAAAGGTCAGTTTAGCCAGCAGTGGCAACGAGGTTGACATCTGCAGGAAAGTGTCTAAACTCTCGAAGTGTTCAACAGGGCTAGTTTCCATTAAAATAGGAAAAAATAAATATGTCAATGAAATAATCTCTACATATACAGTATATTTATACATTTTTTTCACAAATCTATCAAATGCCATTTGGAACTTCCAAATTAATAGCAGTCTCGGAAATAAATTAGTGTAAATACACTGTTAAACAGGATTCCTAAAACAGGAACTTTGACTAATCAACATATCTCACCATGTCACATTGCATGAATCCTAAAGATGTATCTAACATGTTGAATGGTTGCTCTGCCACCCTCAGCTCTGGTGAATAATATGGTCAGACCTTTACTCCATTACTACCATTACTCCACTGCACCGCTGGTAGCCAAAGAATCTAAAGCAGATGCTTCACCTGAAAATAAAGAGATCCAATTGGTGTTTTCTGAAAAGAGGAAAATGGGCTATGATAGTTACAATGATGCTGACTGCAGACATCATCAGTAATGGAATGACAAGGACATACAGTATTGATAGGTTTTTCAGCGACATAAAACATGCATGTCTCTAAAAACAGTCTCTGGCTGAGGAGGGTTCTCATTAGTCTTCCTGTGTGAAGTGAAACTCGATGACGCAGCATGTTAAACTCCAAAAGGGCACTGCTCCAGAGGTTTGCAAGGGATATGGCCCCTGAGCCGATTTTAGACTTATGTTCTCTCTTGGCAGATTGCCCCACTGCCCCATGATTGAATGCCATTTGACATATTTTCAATAGGTTCTGCACCTTTTTCCTGTTCTCCTGAATATACATCAGAGCAGCTAGTGTCTCAAGAGAGGCGCTGATCCTTCCTATTCATTCTAGCTCTCTGATACCATCTTTCAGCTCCAGGCCACCTCCTTTTTGTGGCAGATAGGATTGTACAAGGAGGGCTGATCTATAAAACCTTCAGTTATGAGTGAAGTAACTTTGTGTATGGAAACCTCCAAGCACATGTCTGTTAAAGCTTGATGATCAGAGTTTCTGAATTTTACTGGATTTTACTGAAACGCATACAAAATTTGAACGAGCCAAGAGAGTGGATTTGAAAGGTTCTAACTGGGCCATATTCCTAGCATTGCTCTGTCCCTGGTTGAAGTCTGTCTTACTACACACACAAATACACTGCTCAAAACAATTGAGGGAACACTTCATCATCACAGCGTAGCAGTCGACTCTCCTGCTCTCACCGTGGGCTCTCTCAGCGAGACACGAGCGATGACGTTTGAACAGGTTTCTATTAACTTTAAACATAAAATAAACATAAAGCAGCTTTTCAGCTTTACAAATAAACATAAATACTTAAA
This sequence comes from Chaunax sp. Z400, assembly GCA_037577475.1. Classification (NCBI taxonomy): domain Eukaryota; kingdom Metazoa; phylum Chordata; class Actinopteri; order Lophiiformes; family Chaunacidae; genus Chaunax; species Chaunax sp. Z400. Next base: position 12,769,399 of record CM075191.1, on the reverse strand, counting down.
TAATACGACGCTGTTTCGCGTCCCTCGCGTCTCCAGTCTTGTCCAGACTCTTCCTTTGCAGGCAGACTGAAATGACGGCTCTTTCCCAGGTCTATCACGCTCCCATATATGAGGGAGAGAGAGCAATCGGTTCTTAACACAAAACACCTTGGATAATTAGCTCTCTCTCCTTACACTAAACACACCCAGGCTGCCACACACAGTATAACACCAAGTCAGTTAAACTTCAGGGATATCAATGTGTTCATTTAGGAAGCACAAGTGACTGTGAATCAATTCCACCTGCTTTGGTGCAAATCATGCAATGGAGAGGCAAAAGCAAGACAACCCCCAAAAAGGGTATGGTTTTAGATGTGGTGACCACAGACAATTGCTCTCTCCTTATCCTTCCGGACTGATTCTTCTCTAGTTTTGTGTTTTGCTAGTGTTCCTTGTCACTACTGGTATATGAGGCGGTACCTGCAGCCCAATCAGGTTGCACAGGTAGTCCAGCTCCTCCAGGATGGCACAGCCATACGTGCGGCCGCAAGAAGGTTTGCTGTGTCTCCCAGCACAGTTTCAAGAGCATGGAGGAGACACCAGGAGACAAGGAGAGTTGGACAGAGCCATAGAAGGGCATCAACCCAGCAGCAGGACCGGTGTCTGCTCCTTTGTGCGAGGAGGAACAATGTCAGCCTGAATAGGCTCTAGCCCTCTGCAACCCTGTAAAGGACAAGTGGTTATGGAAAAAGGATTATACATTGGAGATAAATGAACCTTTTAAAACACATAACAGCAGAGCAAAAAGAAGAACTTAATAAGGATATAACATGTTCAGAAATTAAATCTGCCAATGCCGCATGTCTCCCCCCCCCCCCTCTCTAACATTTCCTATTACCTCTTCATCCTGTAAAATAAAGGCAAAATGACTGAAAAAAACTTAAAACCCCCCAAAAAACAAAACGGTTATAGAAAATGGATGGATGAATAAAAGTAGAGAAATAAAATCAAGAATTAGAGGTCACATTTATAAAACAGTGCATAGTTGTACACAAAAGACAAAAATGGAGTGTGCAAAAATAATTAGATTTAGAAAACTGGGCACACCTGCAAGCAATGTTCCTTTTATGAATCCCAGTCCACCTGGAAATGTGCAGACATAGATCAGCCTCACATCTCATCCTCCACCAACCCACATATAGCCATTAATGGTCAATGCAAAGCCCCTCATGAATGTTAATGCATGGAAATGAGGCTGCTGATCAATGGTTCTTTATGGTGAATCATGCCAATGACTGAGAGGAAGATGCAAAAAAAATGAATTCTGACAAATGAATCGAGGTGCTGGTGGCGAAGTGGAAGTTAGAACATTGTTTATTCTTCCTTTCATGCAGTCCTATAACAATGTGAGGACAGTCCAAGACCGCATTATTTATGTTTACAGCAATCACACCGACTGCGTCACACCTTTCCAAAATAACAACAATCAGTGGAATCCGCCAAAAATGATGCGTTTATTTCATGTTGTTCTGATGAACCCGACCTGCGTTGTTATTAGGACTCACAATGAGGATATGGAGGATTCACTGCAGCAATTAAAAAATTCAAATCCTATTTGGTGGTATATGCACAATATTAGAAAACATTAAACATATGGCTGCTGTGTTCTACAATTATTTCATATTTGATTTTATCTTTTGATGTTATTTCTGATAATGAGTTTCAGCAATTAGTTACCATATGGTAGAGTCTGGCCCTCTCCTCTGCTCTCCATTGGTGAAGAATGTGATGATGATGATGCAATGGTGAAATACCAAGAAAACTTTAATATCTGAGATGGCTTTTTAAGACAAGTTATAGCTCAATACAAGCACTGCAGGTTCGACTCTTTATGATAATGTGGATCTATAACTAAAGTTTGGGAAAACATTAGTGATAGAAATTGAGTTTGTGAGTCATCATTACACAATTTGGCTTCAGCTCACAACCTTTCGATCTGCATCCCCAAATTCCCCTGTCTCCAAAATGTCCGTATGCATGTGTCAGAGTTTATATGCAGGTGCACATATTCCCACATCAAATCTGTTATTAGAGATCATAACTTTTGGGTGGAAAGGAGCATATGACTGTTCATAAATGAATGAAATATAAATAAGATCCCCTGAGATTGAATTATATAGAATTAAACATACAATTCTATGCAATGACAGGACAACAACCATGTGCAGCAAGGTGAGAGATACTGAAAGAAACCCGTTTATGGCTATCAGTGAGCCAATGACCTTTGACAAACACGTTTAGGGATGATAAATCTGGCTAATGAGGTCTAGCTGAGGAAATTACTCAACTTAAAGCTACAAACAGCCTTCACACAAGCTCGAGGCAGCAGATAACTCAGAAAAAAAGGTGTGGGTTTCAGTTGTCTGTGGTACTACACAGTAAATTAGACTTAAAGAATTGCAAATTAAATAAAATGTAAGGTTTCCTGGCATCTTCTGTGAAAAATCAGATCAGATATGAACGATTGTACTGTGGCTAGTGACACATTACCCAATGCAACTGTCAAAGTTTTGTAAAGAATATATCAGTACAGCACATGGAAATGAATAAAAAAAAAAACCTTTGTAAAAACAGAGATCCATTTTCCCACAGTGCAACAGGGAAACCACAGGGAGTTTAGCGATCAAAGCACAGCGCTGTACCTGCAGCTACAAGGTGCCATCCAGCTGTCGAAATGTTGGTAAGTGTCCACAAACTGAAAGCATCTTTAAGACACAAACATTCCGATGGGGACATTATGTAGTTTACAAAAAAAGATGCAGTGTTTGTACAGAATAATTGCAGACTTGACTGACTATGAGCTTCTGACTGCTGCTGCACCAAAGGCTGTATTCACCACAGAGTAGCCTGAGCAGCTGTTTAAGGTCTCACTTGAGGGGAGAGAAGAACGATTCTCCTGCTGACACGGCACAAGTGTTACAGTACACATGTTGTTCAATTAATAAGGTGTCTCCAGTGGTCCACCATGGAGGGTGGTGGGTGGTGGTGGTGGTGGTGGTGGTAGTGGTGGGGTGTTAGAGGGCCTTTCCTGGGAAGAGAGGGGTTTAGTTAATGGCCCATATGCACCCTCAGAAAGTTATTTGTAAGTGTCAGCTGCTTCAGCCGAAAAACTGTAATAATATGTACAAATAAAAACACCCACATGTCTCAAGTCACTATTATACTGAACCCTGGAGGACCAATAACAAATGTATGACCTTTGTCAGGTTCTGTACAGCAGGAAATGCAACAACAACAAAACACAAAATACTGTCAGTTCATGCCTTCCAAAACGGCCTCCACTAAAGTGATTCAGATGGTCGTGGCTCAACCTTAACAAACAAACAAGTTTATGTTTAATCAATGATTGTGGATTAACGCAACTTAATGTTAGATTTGAAAGCATAATGAGACATTTTCATAGATATATAGAAACACAAACTTTGATTCATAGAAATATGCTCATTTCAGCAACAGTATTACTTGGTCTGTTCTGACCAGCATGGTGGCTAATGTTAGCAGACGTTAGATATTTATGTTTAATAATTTACCCTGATTTTGCAGCACTTTGCTGACTTGATGACTCATTTACACTGTGACAGTGTAGACCGTATACCAGGGCACAAGTTTAGTGTTTCTTTGCTCTAATCACTAATCACTCTTACTCAGCTTCTTATTGGTTTTTCTATTGAATTGTATGTGCTATGCACTGTGCATCTTAGCATTCCCCTCCCTCAGATGTCCCATGTTAAGTTTTGCTCAGCTACATAAAATGCCAGCTCTGAGGACCAGAAATATGCAGGGCTACACTCAAATCCCTCTATACAGGCTTTACAGTCCCCAGGAGCTATAGGATAGACCCAAATCTTTGGGACCGGACTCACTGTGTCTGTGTTCACTGGTGACATCACGAACTCGAACAACACACACAAAGTTTTTTTTGTTTGTTTTTGTGAATAATCACAGACAGCCAGGGCATTCTGGAGTCAGTTTATAAGGTTAAAAGAAAGCGCTTTGCCATACAGTATGGCTTCATATACTATTAGCCTTCATAGTCCAGATATCCAGAAGCAATATGCATAGAGCATTCTTCCTCCTTTGAGATCTTTGAGATTATAAAATGATTTGGGCACCAAGTAGTTTTAGCTTGAAAACAGAACACTGGCATGAAAATAAAAGCTTTTGAACATCAAGAAATACCAGCACCCATTGAAGTAATAATTGAGTCATTGTACTGATCAGCAATTTTGCTAAACCCCTGCAGTGAGTGATTTGGTAGCATAGGGCAGCAAAAATCATTATAATTGCCCATGTAACTGTTGAGGTGTAATTCCATTAAAGTAGTGACAATTATTAAAGGTTTTCAAAGATGCAGCGCACCAGGAAGGTGTGATAAAACTTTGTGAATGTGTTCTTTTATCCATGAACATAAAAGGAACTTTTCCAACAGCCAAACACAATTTCTGACATGATGGGCCCTGCTAATGATTTATATAAACACAATAACTCTAATAAGCTGGTTTCAAAGAGTTTTTCAGCTACAAGCAGCCAGCAACATAAGGCAAACACCTAATGGAATGACATAACATGATCACAATTACACAGGCTGGAAAGCAAACAGCATCATCTAAGAAATCAAACAACATGTTTTCATTTCTGGAAATATGAAGCAGCTAAGAACACATCAAGCATTATTTTATTAAATTACAGTTCACAAATCTGATGTGTCGGAAAAAATGAGGAAACATTTGTCTGAAAAGTTCATCTGGTTTGAATATAACATTCTTTCCACGAGTGTTTCTGAAATGCAAGGCAAGGCCATAGTTAAATAGCACATTTCAACAACAAGGCATTCAAAGTGCTTTACAAAGGCAGATAGGAATTAATGAAAACAAGGCAACATAAAAAGATGACACAAAAAGACCAATACAAGATTTTTAAAAACATATTTTAAACAGTAAAGCATAATAACATGTCAGAAAGATATAAGATGGTGTGGATTTAACAGTGGATAAATATTACTTTGTACAGTGCAGTGCAAGACATGAATAAAAAGTCTCCAGTTTAATTTGATATAACGGAAAAGTCTTAAGCCCATTTTTGAAAAAGAACTGGCAATTAGAGAAAACCTTTCTCGGAATTTGGCTAAAGTTTCCAGAAATGGGAATAATGTATATATGGGAAGTGACTTTCTAGGACACAACTTGAATGTTGCTTCTTCATGTCCATGACTGGATTACTGGCAAGAAAAAGTGTCCAGTGCTCTGGAACCTTGACCACCAGAACCTCCAAACCTCCCATCTTCACCATGTGGTGTTATGTATTTGTTAGAGAATTTGTGTAAAATATGAACTCCTATAAGGTCCTGCATTATTATTTAGTTGGTTTTGTTACCTGTGTTGAGATCTAATTCAGACCTTTATTAATTTAGTCTGCACTGAGCTGACATGGATTTTCCTCAACCAGACAGTGCTCAGAGCACATACCTCCGCCAAGGCAGCTCAGTCTCCCCATTATGTCATGTGACCTAAAACCATCAGTCTCCAGATAGTGTGACCCTCATAATGTGACTACTGGACCATGAAAACCTGCCCCTAGAATCTGGATCACATTGGTATCATTATTAGTTTGATAGTTATTCTAGAAAAACTATATTTCACTCATGGTGGTTTTCTTCAGGAACTAGGTCTAGATCCAGATCCAGAATGTGACTTGGATCCAGATCAGATTCTAATGTGTGCTAGATCTTATGGTGATGTCATCGTGTGATATTTGTCCAATCATTGTAGACATTATCCCTGAAGTTAGAGGATAAAATCTGGTAATTGACCCATAATGGTAAAGAATCCTTTAAAAAACTTATGGATCCAGATGATGATCCAGATCAGCACCAGAATCTGATGGATTGTTCCTTGGGCTGTACCCTACCTCTCCAAAAAAACAAAAAAAACAACTACTACTGTCTTTAATCCAGACACCTAAAAACAAGCATATTTACTTTGTTTTAGCCAAGACCTCAATCATTTTACCAATCAAAGGTTTGGTTATTCTTTCTACTCAGTCAAGCTTCATCAAAGGTGCCTTCAACAACTCCACACCCACATGTCACATCTTTTAATACACTGTACTGTAAGTTGAATAGCAATTACATGCAGTGAGGTGCAGTTTGTGTTGTAAGACCACCAATAACAGCCAGTATGTCCCAAAATAGTGTCTCCAATGTGGCATTAATTCAGTCTCAACTCTCCCATCCAACCTCTCAAGAAAGCAAACAACTCACCTCCCAAAATGTTGAGTTAACAGAGTTACACTATGCATTACTTGAAAGAGTAATCATCATGTTATTTCCATGCTTTACTGCCAAACCATGATCCTGGCTGCCTACCCTGCAATGGATTTGCAAAAGAAGACCAGGCTTCATGTGAAAACAAGCTTCCTTGTTGCTCAGCAAGGATCTGTCTGAACCGTCTCTGCTCTGTTCCAGAGGTTGTCATTGTGACAGTTTTACCCCCAAATTATTTTCTTGTCACTTTCTCCCTCAGCCATATGTCAGCCTACAAAGGCTTTACCTCAACAAGCCACAAACAGTCAGGGGCTACTCTCCGCTTTGCTCATTATAAAATGGGACCACCGACTTTCTGATCACAGCTCATCCTCTCATCTCCTTTCCTCTGCTCTCCTTAGCGTCCAATTCACAGAGAGTATCTTATGCCCTTTTGTCCCCTGCGGCCCTCTGCATAGCTCATTTATGAAGTCAGGAAATATCTGCAAACTCTGCTTTTCCACCAACCTCTCCCTAAAATAGCCACTGAGGCTGGTGTGGAGAGCCCTCATTCCGTTGTGCAGCAACATAACCGGGTCATGTCTGTCTTCCTCAGAAGAAGAACAAGCAATTTAGAACCCAGGGGTTGTTGTCAGCAAGTCTAGTCAAATACACAGACAATGCTTGCTGATTGAAAGACGTCCTTTATAAGGGTGTTCCTGACATTCTAAGGAGGAAAAAAGAAGGAAATGGATCAGATACGGCAGGGAAGACAAATGAGGATGTTCTAAAAAATTATGACAACTGGAATGTAGAGAAACCTAAAAAAAAGTTCAACTAATTTGTGGAGAAAGCTGAAAAGTAAAGTACAATATTCTTCCTTATTGCCACAGGCTGCAGATACCATGAACGTTGTGATAATTCCAGCTACACAACAGTGTTTCTCTTTGATTTAATGTAGGAAATTATCAGTAAAGTCCCAGTGAATTTACCGCTAGTTAGACGTTCATCCGTCTAATACGTCTCAGAGTATCCTCCGTGTGTGTCTGCAGCTCATTTGGACCATGGAATTCATGAACTGCTCAATATTCCAGTGCAATTTCAACATCATAATTCACATTTGCTGCATAGTAATCTGTCACGGGCGGCAGTGACAGTGGCGCAGTGGGTAGCGTTATTTCCTCACAGCAAGAAGGTCCTGGGTTCAAATCCACCTAATGACCCATGGGACTTTTCTGTGTGGAGTTTGCATGTTCTCCCTGTGTTTGCATGGGTTCCCTCTGGGTTCTTCGGCTTCCTACCACCACCAAAAACATGCAGTGCTTTTGATGGGCCAAAGTAATACAATTTTTCCGTGTGTTTCAGTTGCATTAGTAGTTTCCATGAGACTGATATCACTCTGAGGAAGGTGAAAGCCGAGTTACATTTGACACTTTTTAAAAAATCCTGTTCTAAAACATTTTTAATGTTTATAAATGAGATATCTTCTCATTTACCCGTGACTGCTTGTCTTCATCATAAGCGGAACACGTTGGTGCATTGCTTAAATGGTGAAATGAAATACTACCTTGTTTTGTTGATGTGTCTAGATTATAATATCTGTGAGTTTATTTCAGAGAGTGAGGGAGATCGACTGCTGAATGAGCGAGATTGAGTTTTATATGAAAGAGAGAGCCACACACTAGGCTGTCAAATCTCTCAGTAGAAATTGTCTTCATGATTTATGACAATATGAGACAATCAAGTCGAGCAGGAATTTTCAGCTCTACCTGCCTTTGTTGTTTCAATAGGAAGTTAATTAGCTCCTATTAAATAAAATGACTTCATCTGATTCTAACTGCTGAAACATTCTGCACAGCTGGACACTGACTGATTCAAGTGACTCTGGTTTTATATTGTATGGTAATTATAAATCAATACCTGTTGTGTTACAATCAGTCAAAGCAGGGTGGTTTAATGATGTCAGGGAACACAAATCCTGAACCCAAAAGTATAAAACCTCAGTACCAGTAAGATTTTACAGTTGACTGCCCCATTAAGATAAAAAAAAAAAGTTCTCAAGGAACAGATAGCATCTTAAGCAGCGCCCCTACATATTCATGCTGAGCACTTGAGTGAATCTCACAGTGTGAAACCATCCTGGACTAGTAAGGGCTCAGTCATTGACTTTTAGACTCCATGAAACGCATCCCTTTAGAGGCTAACACAGGCCACCATGATGCAAGATTCTTAAGCAAATGTGACTAATTACAGTGTGCTAATGAGTCATTCTGCAAATAATTTAGACCAAAGCCTTGTGCTTTTACTAAAAATGAAATATATTTAGACAAACTCAAGCAGATCACATCCATACGAAGCCTTACCTGTTGTTGGGCAAGATAAATGTTCTTTCCACAGGCTCATTGTTCAATCCTGTGTGGCTGTATAGCATTTAATGTCTACAAATGATTTAAAAAAATATATAACTTCATTTCTGATGTGTGCATCACTGGAACTTATGCTGTAAGCCACCGCAGAATACATAGTAATTAATAATGGATGCTGAAGGGGCAGTTAGGAGGATTTTTGAGCCCTCATTCCTCTTACTCTGTGTGCATATGTGTGTGGGTATGAAATAGTGTGCGCTGACAGAAAGGGAAATGAAAAATTGAGTTGCAATATTCCTGGAAAACCAGCATATCCCATCATTATTAATGCCGTAAAATAAATGAAAAAACAAAGCTGCTTTTTTTCTTCTGTTACTAAACCCCAAAACTGCAGCATAGACCTGCACACTGTTTTTGTTTCTAATTTGTAAATAAATAATTAACACAGCTCTGAATCAATGTTTTCACTCAAAGGGAGCTTTCTAAACAAACCTCAATTGCCTTTTTTGTATTGTTGAAATCTGGCCATGATTTGGAAAAATTGTTGCAAACAAACATCTCCATCCCCAGCTGTGTATTTTCTTTTATTTAGTCATTTTCATTGTTGCTGGCTTGCTTTCCTCCTGTCATATCAGTTATATTTGATCATAAATTGGGAATGACTATGAAAGTTAGAAATTTAGTTTCTCAGTTCTTGTTTTTGTTTTTGTTTTTTGCCATTTGTCAAAGGCTTCATAAAATATTAAGACGTCAAACCTGGCGATAGAATGCTACATTTGAGCAAAACAAATAAATAAATAAATAAATGTGATTATTTACTACAGCTGTGAGCCTCAGTGAAGTGCATGTCTGGTTAAAATGTCAAGCTCATCAACAGACTGTGTGCATCAAGGATATCGTACCTACCAGCACCTCTAATCGTCTTCACCGAATTATACATACAAATGACAAAGCATGGGCAGCAGGGTAATGTCTGGCATATTCCTCTGTTTCATTTTACAAGAGTGGATGAGAGTGGCATGCAAAGAGCAATTATGACATTTATTAACAAATCATGGACTTGGAGCTTTGAGAACCTCATCCTATGGGTTGGACAAGGAAATCTACAAACTTCCTTATGAAAGGTTTCCAGATTTGCTCTTTTTTATACTTTGGCAGGCAGATATGCCAGAATTGGGAAATAAATGAACAAGTTTCTGGTGACAAAGTGGTCAAATATGCTCAGTGGGGAGAAACATTAACATTTATTTTGAGTTGTTTATCTGGACACCTGGTTGACTCCCCTTGACTCCCCTCCCATCTGGAGGAAAGATCTGTCTCTTTAGCTGCTAAATGCCCCGCTATGTCCACAAGCTAATAGCTAATTTAGTGTTTTTAGAGTACGCTGGTATTATCTGTGCTTTGTTTATGATGAAAACCTGCTTATCTTTTAATGACACTGAACAAAATGGTCTTTCTGGACCAAATCAGTTGACGCGGCTGCTGTAAAACCATAAACAACTACGTGAAAGAGCCTAAATCCCTCTGCGAAGCTGACGGGAACTCCAGAGTCGACAGATAATTAGATCTACAGGTTCACCACTACAAGCTTCACATGTCACGTATAAACAGTTTTTTAACCAATGGTATTGTAATAATGTTAATTATAGAAGCCTTAAGTCACAGTTATTTATATATTTTATTGTTATATTATATTTTTTGTTAAGAATCAGCTTTCACTCTCATTCTCTCTCAACATTGTAACTGTGGACACGATAGAAGGCCAACAAAATGCTAAACTTCATAGAGGGTGATCTAATAGGTCGACTGCAAATGAAAGAAATGACAAATAAGACAGTACCAAAAAAAAAAAAAAAGAAGATCATTGGAGAGTACCAGCAACATGTGGACTGATAGACCTTCAGGGAGGAGGTTATGTTTTTGCCAGCGTTGGTTAGTTTGTTGGTTTGGTTGTGAATAGGATAAAAGAAAAACTAATCAACGGATTTTGATGAAATACACACACACACACACACACACACACACTGTAATCCGCAGAAAAGGAGGAAGTTGCTATGTCTTCCAGTAAATTTTGTATAATTCCAAACAAACATTTCCTGCAGAAACCTCATTGTGATCAGAAGGCTTCAGATTGATGCTTGAGGAAAAGGAGGTGGTGATGATGATGGTGGTGGTGGAGCGAATGGAGCAGTGTTTGTACCTTACTCACCAAAGTGGTGCACTGAACAGATGCTGAAGTGACATTAGTTAAAGAGGAAAGTTTTACTGAATGCAATTAGTCCCTAATTAGGTTTTAAGGGAGACAATATGTTAGAGAGTGAATGAAAAATCCGACACTCACTAATCTCTACATGCTGGTTTCTTGAACGGTCAGTCAGCAGGGACAGTTGATGCAGAGCTACAAAGAAACGTCACTTTATGATCCCCGAATTGTTCATAAAGGACTAAAAAAAAAAACGGCAGAGAAAAGTAAACATCATCCTCAGAGAAATCTCTTGAAAATCATTAGGATTACTTAATGGCTAATGTCGCTTTTGCTAATGGAGTGAATTCAAATGAAGGCACACTTTCTAATTGATAATTGATTGTGTGGTCATTAGGTGGGATGCAACAAAGAATGAGTCTCCAGCATCCAACACTAGGCACTATTATTGAACACATGCTGTCGGTTCCCACGAGAACCCACCACACTGACAGCTTATTTAAATAGCCCATCCTTATCCAAACCACTTGATGAACTTTTTATGTCTACCTGGACACCAGTTTTCTTCCTTTTAATGTGCCATTAAGTGCCCCAGTCAAGCTTGCATGAATAAGTGAGCCATGATGCTCCGTTGACTCCAGAAGCCCCGTCTTCCCTCAAAGGCTCAGCTTCCTCCTCAACAGCAGAGTGCTGCCACTGATAATTGGACTTAAGGTTCCCTCCCATTATGTGCTTGTCGAACAGCAATCTAACAATCTCCCATCTGTTTGTGTTAGTGTTAATCATATCTATTCTCCTACATTATTGTTGCAGATGGCTTCTATAATTGCATTGTTTCTTCTGCAGATGTTCTATGGTGCGCTTACGGAGCAGAGCCAGCTCTGGGTTGATAAAACGCGGCAACAGTTAATGGGAAAATAACCGTTTTCACAGACAGGTTCCAAATTTTTGTCACTAGTCACACAAACAGAGTAATTACCACTAATGGGCCACACCAACCATCAGATTAGCGGGGGCCATATTAGCATAGTTCACAAAACAGAGGAGGAATCCAGATTTAGACTGTGCCAGTGGCTGGATCCAGAATGTTGTGAGAAAAAAAAAAAAGAAGCATCTCTTGGCATTCAGAATGTAAAAGCTGCTCCAAATGTACATTATGCAGGGACTTCTCATTATTTTGGATGGAGGGAGAAACCACATACTCCAGCGGTAGCGATAGCAGCTGGAACAATAGCAGCCGGAGTCTCAGTTCCAGGGATTAAGTTCTTGTAGTGGTTCTCTTGCTGCTCTGTTTGTTTTACAATTTATCAAGCAGCAGGAAATGTCCAGAGCATGCAAAATGAAACAGTTTCACTCTTATAAAGGCAGCAGCACTCCAACAGATGCTATACTTTGTAATAGAGTTTCCATTAATTTTAAAGCGTCACATAACCTTTAAGGCTTATGAGTGAAATATGAGACGGTGGCTGTATAGACTGCCTCCGCTGTGAGATACTGAACCGCAGCCCATTTTCCCTAATCGCCTGTGTGAGCACAACACCACTGATTCAATCTGAACTTGACAAATGCTGCTGACTAGAGGAGGACAGCTCTGGCATCCTACATGGCAATTTTGAAAACGGCCTCATTTTCCTGCACCATTGTCTGCATGGCAATAGTGTCTGCGATGAACTGGAATCGCATTATCCTGCAGATACCTGAGCATCAGCGGTGCCGTTTGAGACACTGCCAGAGCAAATGAGGGTCAGAGTGACTCCCCCAGTCTCTGATTCATCTACTCAGATGAGGCAAAGGTCACATCACGATTCTGGCTCATCAGCTGAGCTCCAAACACCTAATCCGTAAAGGAATTAATTGAGGAAATGGATTTATAGAGAATATCAATAACTAGTTTTAAAAAGTAGTGTGTGTATCATACAGTTATTATTGAAAAATTAAAAAATATGAATATAAATAACAATAATTGATTCTGTAAATTGAATTGGTAACAGGGAGGGGTTATTGCTAGTGTGACAAAAATTATATAAGTTTTAAATTCAGGGTCTATAATAATTAAAAAATTGTTCATAAGGTTAAAAGGATGAGAATGTTAAAAATCCATCATATACTTAAAAAATGGTTAAAATGCTGAAATGCTAATAAGTGTCTATTCTGTTTATTCATTATTGTTACATTTAAGCAATATAATAATATTTACCTGAGATCTACATCCATTCATTGTCCACCCCCCCCCCCCCCCCCCCCCCGTAAATGATAGACAGTAAAAACCAAATGCAAAGATGAGCCAATGAATGGTGATTAAATTAAGAGATATAAATAAAAAGTGGATGAAAAGCCTGTCGTGTTTAGAATGAGCTGACAGTTTGAAATGATCAGGTACTTCCGTAGCTTGTTTCATGGTTGAGGAGTGAAGAAACTAAAAGATGCTTCAGCCTGATTGGTTCTGGTTCTGGGAACACCAAGTAAACCAATCCCAGAGGACCTGAGGGGTCTGGATGCCTCGTAATGTACAAGTAAATCATATTATGTATTTTGTTCCAAGACCATTGAGCGCTTTATAGACCAGTAGTAGGATTTTGAAATCTATCCTCTGACACACAGGAAGCCAGTGTAGTGACCTGAGGATTGGTGGAATGTGCTGCTTCTCTTAGTGAGGACTCTGGCAGCAGCGTTCTGGATGAGCTGCAGCTGACTGATTTTATTTTAGTAAGACCAGTAAAGATACATTACATTAATAAATAAACACAAACAAGTTTTTCTTTATCTTGTTTGGACAGAAATCCTTTAATTCTTACTATATTTTAAAGTTGGTAATAGGCTGATTGGTAATTGTCTTGATCTGTTGATTTTAGTGTCCTGGAGTCAAGGCAAGCACTGGCTTTTAATCCTTTTTCACCGGGGCCAATTATTTCAGTTTTTCTCCATGTGCCGTTGTAGAAAACAAGAAAACAAGACAAACAACCACTCACCCCTATGGGCAATTTAGATCCTGCTCAAGCAACATAAACAACTTGTCACAGCACCGCAGGAAGAATGGCATGTCATCCCACAAGTCCAGATTAACCGTTTTATCCATTCAGGAGGTGTAAAGTCGTGATAAATGCTGGAGGTGATCACATGTGGTGCTGACTGTTGTTGTTCTCTATCACCATCCACACTTTTTGACTTGTAAACACTAAGGCAACAACCAGTAACAAAAACAACAAAACTGATTATTCTATATGGTTTAAGTGTGAATAAAGTTGTGTCAACCATGATTGGCCTTTGATATTTAATATGAGCAGGACTGCATGAACGCCTACAAAATTGTATGTTATTATTGTTGCTTTATATGCTTATTCAGATATTCATGTCAGCAACATGTCTCAAAAAAGTCAGGAAGACAGGAACGAAAAAGAATGTTGTGTAAAGCTGATCGGACCATTCCACAGATGGAGCGGTTCATTGGGAACAGGTGAGAGTATCATGATTGAGTGGGAAAGAGGTATCCTCCAAAGGAATTTGAGGATTTCACCATCAAGATTCATAGTGTGGAGAAATCTCTGCATGTAAGGGACAAGGATGAAAGCTAACGGCGAATATCTGTGAACTTTGACCCCTCAGACGACACTTTTTTAAAAACACGATCCTATGGATCATTTTACTCCAAGGGTTCAGGAACACTTTGGAAAACCGTTGTCAGTAAACACATTTCATCTCTGCATCTACAGATGGAAGTTAAGATTCTACCATGTGAAGCACAAGACAAGACTGAACTCATCTGAGATGGACCCTGAACTCATCATCTGAGATGGATCCTGATCTCATCATCTGAGATGGATCCTGATCTCATCATCTGAGATGGATCCTGATCTCATCATCTGAGATGGATCCTGATCTCATCATCTGAGATGGATCCTGATCTCATCATCTGAGATGGATCCTGATCTCATCATCTGAGATGGACCCTGAACTCATCATCTGAGATGGACCCTGAACTCATCTGAGATGGACCTTGATCTCATCTGAGATGGACCGACACAAAGTGTTTAAGTGTCCTCTGTTCTGAAGAATCCACATCACAAATAGTTTTTGGAAATCATGGACATCCTGTCCTCCGGGCTGAAGAGAAAAAAACAACAGCGAGGCTTCAGAGTCAAAGAGTCCAGATACTAGACTGGACCGTCTCCAGTCCAGACCTGTCCCCCATTGTGAATGTGTGGAGCATTATGAAGCACCAACAACAGAGACCTCAGACTGTTGATCATCTGAAGTCGTATATAAATCCCAAGAATGGGTCCGTTTGAACATATGGTTTGTCTTTATAGTTTGTTCAATTACATTTCAGTAAAAAGGAATTATTGATATTTTACATAATGTCCCACCTTTTTTTTGGACTTGAGGTTAAAGAAAGTGTTTTTAATCTGATAGTTGGAGATCGATTACCTCTTTCACGGTCGGGGAAGCTGCAGCGTTTTACTCATTATACTAAATTGGTCGCTGTGGAAACACCATTCTGTCACTCCTCTGATTATTTCTCCCCACTTCCCAGGTATATTGTGTATCTTAAGCAGAGTTACTGTGTTATTAATAACTTGCTAACATGTCAGAGGTGTCAAGAGAATGTTGTTGTGATATCCAGAGTAAGTTAGAGTTCAGTTTTGTCGAGAGCGGTGACGTGCTGTGTATTTTACACCTCGGTCTTCACTGCTATTAAAGCGCCTTAACGTCACCAGGACACCATGACAGGATGCTGCATCACAAATAGACATTGCGTAGCATCAGCTGTGTGTATGCATGTGCACCTATTGTGGTATTCTTTGCACTCTTTTTTGTATAACATGTCTCATGTATTTTTTTACTGAGCTTGTGCTGTTTTGTGCAGGACAGTTACATGTGAGAAAGTGAGTTATTTCAGGTCCTGTGAATAATATTCCAACCATGAAAGCGGCATGCACACTCTGTCCTTCAACTGTAACAGTTCATACATTGTTGTATTTTTATGAAAGTCTTTAGACTTGTTTTTGCTGAGGAAGCATCATCTTGTCATTCTTGTGATTATTTCTGCCCATTTTTTTTTCCAGGGGTGTAACACCAGCAAGATATGAGAAAACAAAAAAAGTTTTTTTTTACATTTCTCCCCCATCCACGCTTTTCAGGGGCAACGCTATCTCCACTAACAGTTTGAATTCAGCACATTTCTCTATTCGCCACTCATTATTTAATAACAACGGGATCGTAGTTATTATTGTTCCATTCTGATAGCAGTCAGTGACAAAAGAAAGTGGCAATACAATACTAATCTTACAGTGACAAAAAGCAGAAAGCCATCTTGTGTCGGTAATCTAATTTTCCTTTGTGCTCACTGAATCAACTCCTGAATCTATTTAATTAAATCATGTATAATTCAGAACCTTACGTGTTTGCGTGAGCCACAATTGCTGTAGTCGGCATTACACGACATAAAAAGGTGGGAGTAAATGGCCATGTAGCTGAGATGGTTTGCAGTACATTACTAATGAAGCTGCAAATGTCTGCTGGATCAATGAAGCTGACAGTGAGGAGGCTGCATCAGGTTTTTGCTCTTAGTGCTCGGACTTGCTTGTTGTCAACTTTTCGCTCATAAGTGCAGACATCACAAAAGGATGCCTACAATATGCAGGGAACAAAACAAAAACATATCATCTCCACCCACAAGTGAGCGCACCAGTCTACCTCCCCTGCAGAGGAAACAGTCAGCTTCCAGCCCCTCATGTCAAGATTTCAGTCTTTATCACAGAGTGAGGCAAAATCCTCTGCAGGCCGAAAATGAAAAGGCTGTGAATAATAGCCAGGAGCGGCGTATGTGAGACACAGTGAAACATGAGGTGATCAGAGAGGGTGAGGGAAGGACAGTAAAATGAAGCCATGCAATGAGGAGTTGAACATCCGCAATGGTTCACAGCGCACGAAATGGAAAACAACTAATCATTGGCATCATAATAGCTCCCCTGAAAGGATGTTTTGTCTCCATTTAGAGCAAAGCAGCCGATTAGGGGGAGATTTAAAACTTGGGCAATGTGCTGTATCTATAAGCTAATGTGTGCAAATACAGGACAGAAGAGCGAGCAGAGAATCCAAGGACTGAACATAACACGAAGCCTTGACAGAAAGTTTAGAGGCTGGGAAGCTCTAATTTATTATATATCCCAGTGTGATCAGAGGCAGCAAATCATCAGCTAAAGTCACCATACTGCATATTTCTCCCTCTGTAGGTGCCCACAGGCCATGCTTTTCCAGCTCCTCCCTTAAAAATCAAAGATTTTTTTTTTTTATACCTTGGTGGTTTTTTTTTTTTTACTGAATCAGCGTTTTGGTTTCAACAGCTCAATGACCTGCTTTATTTGCCTTTTTTCACCAAAAGAATGAAACATGCTTACGGTGCCGCTTTTAAATCACTTTAGCGTACAGTACTTTGAGAAATGCCAATACAATTGTTGTCAAAGTAATGTTGTTACATGCCTTTTGGCCTGGAAACGAGTGAGAACAAGCCGACAACGGAGAATAAAGTGAAACTTATTCCATAAGTTTTTGATTTAATTATTGAGGGATTTTTGTTGCGGTTCTATTATATATATATTGAAATATTTATTAATACAAATTACAGACAGAATATAATTAAATCAATGTAATTATTAATTATTAATGTAGCGCTGTCCTTTCCAGAGGAGCAGTTAGCAATTATGTGTTGAAAATGGCACCAATGTCTTGGGGACAAGCTACAATTAAATTAAACTGTATATTAGTGGTGATGGACCAAAACACCTTCATAGTCTACAAACAGTTTTGCTGGATTGGTAAAAAAAAAAAAAATCTAAATAAATGTGATGTGATCGACTCATCTGTGAACTGTATTAGTATTAGCACTTGGAAAGGTTTATTTCACATTCAAGCAGTTTTCCTAGACTGTACTGATTGTTGCTAAGCAGCTGAAGTAATTCAGGTTCAGGTTACTCTCCAAAAAAAGAAAAAGAAAAGAAAAAGAAAAAACAAATTAACCCCCTTGGCAGACATAAAAATTAGTTGTTGACTTGTCATTTCTTTTTTGGTTAAGACTGACAGGAAGGAAGAGGCAAAGCACTTTTAATGTCAGAATATGGATTTTCTTTAAATGAGTTCACATAAATCAGTAGATTCTGCCAATGCTTTTCAGATCAAGCCTATGAGAATATTCCCTGTATCAGCTAAAAGCATGGCGGTAGAAACTGGACAGCAAAGAAGGATTTTATTCACACTGACAACCTTCTGCTTTTGGGAGCACAATAGCATTAAAATGGCTTGTTTTCACTTCATATTTTCACATTAAAGTCTTTCACTGTGTCGTCTCATTCAGCTATTGTCTTCACAACAATCTCCTCAAATCCCCTTTTTTAGCTGCAGCATTATTTGTAACTCAGGTGTTGCTGATGCCCATCTTGCTAATCTTGACATTTGCTTCACCCTTCTCCTACAGTCTAGTGCTTTACAGGTCATACATTATATTTAAAATGAATATTCATATAGAAAGAGACAATGATACATGAATAATCAACTACCTGAGAGGGTAAAATGTTGGCAGGTTTCTAAATGAGATTATTAGCAGTGAGTTCATTAGCATACACAAACATGAAGCCTTATTAAAAGGCAGCTGGACCACTCGCAAAAGTGTGAGACTTGGTCTGACCTCATTAGTGGGAGCATATGGGAGGCAGACCTGCTTATCAGTGCAATTATCCAAGTTTCAGTGTGAATGCACAGCATGATATACACACACTATATGGGCTCAGTGTAATGAATATGTATTACCAAAAAAGGGGTTGTGTGTGTGTGTGTGTGTGTGTGTGTGGGTGTGGAAGTGGATCTTATTTTGCTCATCTAGTCTACTTTGATTAGCACTTCTCTAATCTGCAGTATAGCCCAGGGACAAAGGACCTTTTGTCCCATAATGTCTGCATGTTCTTCAATCCTCATTATTCTTCACATTTTCAGATTTGTATCATGCGGGAATGTAAGTTGCATGAAAAGCAGTCATTGAGCACAATTGGCATGCTTTTGAAATTGTGTTGGTAGAATTTAAGTTCAATATTCATTCTTCTTTTTTCTCAGTATGGATTTCAACATCTTCTGAAAAAAAAAGGATATGTTCCACAATGTGCCTTGGGCTTATATAAACTTTTACATTGGAAACATCTGCAACACTGCTAATGAGAGTCAAGTTTTTGCATGAATAGTTGAGGTTCTTTTTACTTCCTCCACCTCCACTGCCTTTTATTGCAGATTGTTAGTTCTATATTCTATATGTATATATAACTGTATTTGGCCCAGTGTCTTTAGTGTAGGCGGTGGGTCATAAACATGGCAATGCTCATATTTATGATAACGTTTCTACAACTTCTATTGCTCTGTCTGTCTGTCTGTGAACATTTTTGTATGGACCATAACTCAAAAACCATTATTTCTTTATGAAACTAACAAGTCAATCATATGTAAGAGTGGTGGCTCTTGGTATTCTAAACAGTTTTGTTTTTCTTGTGTGGGGGAAAAATATTCAACTTGGACTATTTTGAGTTTGTAACTTTAAAAACTATTTCATACATCTTTAAGTAACTGTGCATACACATTAAACATATGCTGGAGTGGTGCCTTTTGCTATTTGGACATTTTCACACATTTTATTTTTGTGTATTTCCAACTTATACCGATTCTTAAGAAGCACATCTTGTTTGACAAATTGTACGTATAAACCAGGAATGATGTGAGACGTATCTTTTTAGTTTTCCTTTCGATTTGTTTAGATATTTATTTCAAACTGACTGTTAAAGTGAAAGAGCGTGTATTCATGCAAATACACTCAGTCAGTCATTTTGTGGGGGTCGGGGGACTATGCCACCTCCTGATGGATGTTGTTTGAACATATTATAGATCAGCGGTGTTGAAAGAGCGTACCAATACCATTGTATGAGAGCTCAATTCTGCACACAGCCTTCTCGCTCTCTTTCAAGCACTAGACTTTAATTTACCACCAGGGGCTGGGTGAAAATATCAAGTACATCCCTGTTACCATTCGGACCGAGTTAATTCATTTAGTGGCTGTAAAAATGTTTTCATCAGCAGATAATTTTGTGTAAAGATATTTGTGTTTAAAAAGGGATTTTTTTTAGGCCTTTCCCTACCTGAATGTTATTCATGCAGTCTCCTAGCAAACCTCAAGCTTAATATACTATTATTTTTTAATAAAATGTACCTGAACATAACTATGCAGGAAGTGACTGCTTCCTAGTACTGATATTTTTTCAGTCAACATAGTTACTTAAATCTTTATACCAACTTCGACTAAACTCTCATACATTCACTCACAATTAAGGAGATTCTAGAAATGTTTTTATGCAGCACCTAAAACACCTGAAGATGACCCCCCTCCATGCCTCAAAAAACTGTACAACAAATGCATCGGTATATTGTAAATTTCCCCACTGTTGGACTAATAAAGGGATATCTTATCTTATCTTATCTTATCTTATGACATAACCTCCATTACTTTGATGAGCTACAGTAGTACATGTGTGAAGGTGAACAAGATTAAAAGTCACCGAAAAAATAAGGTTTTCATGGAAACAACAGCAAAAACTAAAACTAAATGTTCATAAAATATCAAAAGGCAAAACTACTTCTTATGGTTAATAAAAGTCTGGTGAAGCTTGTATAGTTTGCGAGATGGGCTCTGAACAAAAAATGATTATGGATGACGATATCCCCTCGTTTTTATATCTTGAGGGGATAAATAAAAGAGGTCACCAGGGCCTCTAACACCGCCACAGAAACAGCAGAAATAATGTCTACATAAAAAAATAGAACATAAAACAGACAGTATATGAGACGACTACTGCTCAGCTCACCACATAACTAAAGCATAATGAGAGGTATGTTCTTCACCGCTATCACTCCAGTGCCGTGATCCTTGTTAGTTAGCCATATTACTGTCAGCTTACTTCTCACAGGGACTGAGAGAATGACATACAGGAAATAAGCTTTAGTGTAAAGGCAGGTCATTTGGCAAGCAAAACAGAACTTCCATTACATACAGAGCTAAACGAGCAGACATTTCCATTGCGATCATTGGCAGGGTGCATAGCCCTCACAGTATGGCATGAGGTTCTCTCGATGTCAAAGATTTTGCAGAAAGGTTTTGATGATGCCCAGAGCCACAGCGCTGTCAGGAACCCCCCAGGGGAGCGAGACAGAGGTGAGGAAGCTGTTCTAAAGGTTGGAACTGCACAGGAACTACATTCAAGGTCCCTGAAAATCACCTGGTAGAGAGCGAGGCAGGATGGAGCACAGGGCATTTATTATGTGCTGCAACAAATGTGACATGAATAATAGATGACTAATAATCAAGGCACCACTGGCGTCAGTGCATTATCATAGCGAAACCGATGGGTTTATAGCGTGATTTTTGTGACAGAGAATAAATCCAAAATTCAGAAGAGTATGTTCTGAGGTTTCGTATTAATTTCAAATAAATGATCTCTCAAGATCTCTGACTCTCTCCCTCTCTTCTCACTTCTTTGCTGACACACACCATAGCTTACATGGTGAGCTAATCATTTCCCAGGCCATGATTTATAGGCCCCTTTTGCTAATAAAGACTGAGTAACAAGCTGTCAATGAGATCTCAAGGTTATTTATGTCTCGTGTTTCCTCTTCACCGGCTCTCTTTTCAATGATATTTAAATCCCTGAAGCAAGGACCTTTTGCAGTAGGTGCTGCATGACAGGCATTTGTTTTCTGAGATAAGGATGATTGATTCACATCTTAAATTGGCCATTAAGTGGGAATTTACAAATAAAAAAGGGACGCATTTTTAAAAAGTGGTCCTAAAAGTGGAACCTTATATCACCATATATTTGAAGATATTTTCTGAGAATTAAAAAAAAAAAAAAAAGTGGAAAATTGAATCTGTTCCTAAGGTTGATGTTGTCTCATTTGTTGCTCTGTGTGATCAGTTGCAGACTTCTGTTTCCAATCACAGCAGCGCTCTCACCTTTAATGTAGGAACAAAACACGTGCTGCAGGAATCAATGCACTTGTCATTCAGAACTATGGTCAGATCAGCGGAAAGGTCACGGAGCCCCAAAACATCAATTCCCCATATAAAGTATGCAAAGCCCCCAGAGCAAGCCTGTGAATATCACACCAGTGTCTCCTCATGAATCCAGAATATGCCATGCCACCTGAGTCGTGGGTTCATAATAAAAAGGGTTGCTGTGGAAACACGACCAACAGTTTTGTGCCATTTAACAGCACATGAGATTTATTAGTATAATGACACAGAAATGGCATGAATTCAATATTAGCATTCATCTTTCATTAACTTCTGGCCATGCTAAATGAACGAGCTTGAGGCAGTTGAGAATCTAAACCAGACCTGCAGTGTATTATTGTAATTACATGCTTTTCAATGAGGCACAGGCTTGTTCCTGGGAACTAATCACGGCTTTTATATCAATGGCCATGCAGCAGGGGTCAAAACATATGTACAAGGTTTAAGAGGAATATTTCCAGTTTCAGGATGCTACTCTGAAAGAACTGTTTCTCCCCATTAATGCACAGTTGTGCATCTGCCTCCACACCAAGGGAGAAGTCATACATATATAGCAAGGCCAGACTAATGCATCATGGATTACTCTCTAATTCGTCAATGTTCATGCTGTCAAGAATGCACTGCACTGAAATCTACATCTATTCCCCCATATAGATTATAATTGTTGAAGACTTCCCTGGTGGCCATTCTTCATCCATAAAATAAACATTAGACTGGTGCAATCAAAGATAACAGCAAAAAGATTTAGATCTGACACAGTCAGGGGGGGGGGGGTAGATAAAGGAGAACACTCGCACAGCACAGGCTTCCCGCTCTGAATTCAATTATATTCACCGTGTGTCTGTCTGTGTGTGCGCGCATGTTTTACAGTATTTCACAGAACTTGGGACAAACAAAAATCACAGGGGTGGGAAGAAGAGTAGAGCAAACAGGACCTGAGGCCTCAGGACAAGTATGTAAAGTCACATCATCTAATTGCTAAAGGTCTTGTTGGAGTCAATGTGCACAAACACCATAAATTTAGAGAGGATTATCCTGTGTAGAATTATGCTTTTGATAGAGTTGAACCCTCTGCGAACGATGAAGCTTTAAGTGACACATCAATAACTTCATTAACATCACGTTCTGTCTATCCTTTTTCGGTAAAAGCTCATCCTTTGTAGGGGTCGTTGGGGGCTGGAGCCTATCCCAGCTGACATTGGGCGAGAGGTGGGGCACACCCTGGACAAGACGCCAGTTCATCAAAGGGCCACATAGACAGAAAAACAACTCTCATTCACATTCATGCCTACGGGCAATTAAGAGTCACCAATTCACCTATACTGCATATTTTTGGTGGTGGGAGGAAGCCGGAGAACCCGGAGGGAACCCACGCAGACACGGGGAGAACATGCAATCTCCACACAGAAAAGTCCCAGGTCCTCAAGGGGATTTGAACCCAGGACATTCTTGCTGTAAGGGAACAGTGCTACCCTCTATATGCCACTGTGCCACCATAACATCAGCTTTAATTAGCTAATTGGAAACGTTTTTGGAGACAACTAGGCTTTATTCACCGTGTTGGATGATGTTAACTGAGCATTTTCGCTAGTGGTAGCTAACACTCATCCTCAATACACAGCCAGCCACCGACTCCTTCTGAAATTCCTGACGAACGTGGCTTTTAATACGCTACAAAGTGAGACTTTTAGTTAGTTTAGTTTTAGTTAGTTTTTAGTTTAGAGTATGAAACCAAACACACATGAATTGAATGCTGACTGAAAAACTTCCGCATCTAGATGAGAAGGATGTGCCAGAAAGGTAATATCTGATATCTTGGAAATTAGGGCAGCCTCCTTAATTACCAAGATTTCCTCATTATGTTAATAGAGAATGTAATTGGTTGGCCTTCTGTTTCC